>VZRR01010034.1:334903-388742 GCA_013398015.1 Oreocharis arfaki
TGCCGGGTGCCGTGCCCGGGGCTGGGGTGCCGTGCCCGGGGCTGGGGTGCCGTGCCCGGAGCGGAGGTGCCGTGCCCGGGGCTGGGCTGCCGTGCCCGGGGCTGGGCTGCCATGCCCGGGGCTGCGGTGCCACGCTCCGGTCGTGCCCCGGAGCCCAGCGGCAGCACCTGCTCTCCGCAGCCCGGGGCTGCAGCCGGCTGCGAACGGGGGCACGGCCGGGCCGCTCGCTGGGGATGTGCCCTCCGGGACAGTGCTCGGTGGGCGCTGTCGCCCCGCGGTCCCTGTCACAGCCGGGCGCTGGCCTGGCCCGCTGCTCCCCGCAGGCACGGGCAGGGGCTTCCCGCGTGTCCGGCGTCCCGCACATCCCGCCGCCGCCGCCGCGATGCGGGCAGTAGCTCATCCCAGCGCCCGGCTGGGGACACGGCTCCGCCGGGCTGGGGATGCGCAGGTGGCCTGGCTGTGGAAGGGACCGGCTCTGAAGGGCCCTGCATCCCAACCATTATCGCAGTCTACTAAAACAAGTGTTTTCTCTTGTGGTCTTTATTTTGTTTTGGGGGTTGATTTTGTTGTTTTGTGGGTGCTTTTGGTTGGGTTTTCTTGTGGTTTCGTTGTTGGGTTTTTTTTTTTCTCTTACACATTAAGTTCAGTTATTCTTCAGATACCCGTGACACCACCTTGGTGGCTGCTGTGAGAGTGTGCTCCAGTCTTTCCCTCTCTCCATGCCCTGTATACTACATCTCTAGTAGGATCATCCGGTAATGTGTTTATTATTCAGATTGTAAAATAGAGGAGGAAGAAGATGAAACAGCTGTGGTTAGCAATAGTCCTGTATCTGATGGCAGAACACTGCCCGTGCTGCAGGATGGCTCAGCTCTCAAGGCTGTGGTCTGGGTAAGCTGCTGTGCAGGGAGCTGTTCTGCCAGGCTGGGCTCTTGGGGAGAAGTAGGAATCAAGGCAGAGGAGACCAAGAAAAGTGCTGTGGATTTGTGGTGTTCCCGCTCTGGGAGAACAGGAGTTGTGGCTTTTCCAGAGGAGATTGTCTCCAAAACTGTGAAAGGACTGGGGGGGTTTGCTGCTGTTTGCATCCTCTCCCACTCCCAAACCGTTTATCTCTCAGTCTGAGTGTGCACCAGGAAGGTGTCACATACTTGGAAAGGGTGGTGTGCACAGGTCTGATTCATGTTTCATTCCATCACTATGGTTCCCTTTCTAGGAAATTGATCCATGCAATAGCAGGCAAGTCTTGATACCAAAATCCCTGGAGCATTGGCAACTGCTAATGGTTAAAGCCTTTTTAAGTCCCCTTCAGTTTTGGGAGATGGTGGTGTTTCATCAGCTCCACTAAGAACAAAGGCTATTGGGTCACCCCTGTGATTTTAAACTTTTGGCCAAGAGAAGCAACTTAAGTTCTTCTTTCATTTGTGCTTCCACTTTTCCAGTGTGTGGGAGAGCGGGATACCGAAGAGAAAGACCTAGGAAAAACTGCAGGGTTTGACTGCTAAGATCAGACTTCTGTTGTCTGACTATTGGCAATTATGAGACTGGTTTTCCTGACTCAGGAAGTCCCTTTCAGCCCTGTGAACCTGCTAAGTCAGGCTTGGGGGAAAAAAATGGGCCTGAAGTCAGTTAATGAGCCCTATTCATTCCTCTGGATCCTCTGCCATTGGGAACGATCAGTTTTGTGTTTTAGAGATGTTTCTGGTAACTGGAGCAGCTTCAGCCCTGGCTGAATGTGGGGCCGGGGCTGCCTCTGCGTTTTTCAGGAACTCGCTGACTCCCAGTGACCGCAGTGATGGAACAGGGAGCTGCGGGAGGACAACTTTGAACCCTGCTTATCGTAGGCTGTAAAAGAGCAGAAAAGGTTGGTGTTCCTTTGGCATCAACCATCACCCTTTCTGTTCCACAACCAGAGCAGAGATCTTGTCCTTGCTCGCTGCTGGCTCCTCTCCTTGGAGGCCAGCCCCAGCCTGGGGGCTTCAGGACACGTGGCTGTCTTCTCCTGCAGCTCCCGTGTGCCTTGAGCTGTGTTGTGGAGAGCAGAATGGGAATAGGGGCTTCTGGGGTCAGGCCCACTCCCTCCCAGCAGCTGCTGTAGCTGGTTTGCAAAATAATCATCAGGTCCCATGGGGCAGGTGTTCCTGCCAGGCACACTGTGCGTGTCAGCCTCTCAGAGAAGAGTGGCTGCTGACCCAACCCGGGCAGCACCAAAGGTGCCTGCGCTGGCTGGACCCAGGGGATTTGGGTGGATGTCCTGCCCCACTCCCTGCAGCACTGCAGACTCTCCCTGCCTGTTGTGGGGACTGTGAGTGCACGATGATGTGTCATGGATGATGTTGGATTTGGCTTGTCCACTTATTGTGCACAGCCTGACCCCTGACTTGGCATGGGTCAGAGCCTGGTGCTGCTGAGGCTGCGTGCAGCTCAAGCCATCCCTTACACCGTGGTACCTTGTGTGCTCAGTTCTTTGATCATGGGGTACAGGGATGCTCTTGGATAACCTTCCCGGATCCACTTGTCAAACATGGTGGCAGTCAGTAAGAGGTTGGCTTGGTGCTGCACAGAATGCCAGGACTCTGTTTATTGCTCTGAAGTGGTGCCTCGCTCCAGCGGGCACCCAGTGTGGGTGTGAGGTCTGTGATGGGTTGGTGGGGACATGGCCCTGCCACCCCATGGGAACCATCACCTGTGCTGACACACAGCCACCATCACCTGTTAGTGTCACCAGAAGTCTCGAACTGAGGTCAGTGGAGGTTGAGCAGTTGGTGCCAGGAGGGTGATACTAAAGGCTGCTCAGCACAGGAGCATCCTCCTCTTCCTCGGCCACCAAAACCATAAACCATTGTCTAGATGCATAGAAAGCAGAAATATTTCCTGCAGTGGAGCAGTGTGGCTCTTGTAGTGTCCCATGTTTCTCTTTTAGAGGCTCACACCTTAAAGCATGTGACAGATACATCTCACAAATGCATTTGTGGTGTCCTCATGTTTGAGGATTATGCTGTGCCACTTCCCCTTCACAACCTCCTTGAGCCACTCTCACCTCTTGCTTCTAAATGCGCGCTTGAGGTGAGTTTAGGATGAGGATCACTTTGTTCCTGACAGCACACTTCCATAAAACCAGTCTTTGAGGAACATAGTTCACTCTTTTTTGCAGCGATTTGCCACGCTTATCTAATAATTGACAAATTACAGCTGTAACTACCCTGGTTTTCAGCTACTGAGATTAATAGAATGAACCTAAATTATCACCTTTTAAGAGGCTGATAAATAATCTTGGGCAAAGTCACTGTTAACGGTTTTTAAATGGTGCAACTTTATCAGCTGCCTGATTTATCTATTAACATCTGCCAGAAACCTCACAATAAAAGGGGTGGACTGACTTTGGTCATCGTATATATTTTTAAAAAGACCCTAAAACCACCTAATACTGAAAATCCTTCAAGTGACTTAGCTTGAATGGCTCTTTTTATGCCATGTAATGGGCAAGCTGAGCAGGTAACTGCTCTGCCATGGTCCACTGATCAAACCGTAATAGAGAAACTGTGTCGGGTTGACTGTAGCTGAAAATACTTTGAATGTTTGGTTAACTTTTTCCCCTTAATTTCACTAAATTGAAAATAATCAGACTTGATCTTGGAATGGAACATACTTATTTGAGTACCTTCATTTTGTGCTTGAATTTATTTTTGAAGCTTGTTACGTCTCAAAGAAAACATTACAGTACTTTCAGAGAAGTCAAGCCAGAGCCCTTAAAACTTCTCCTTTTTGAAAGTCTGAACCAACTTGCTGATATCTGCACTAATGAGTCATGTGCCATGGTTGAGCTAAAACTTTTTTTGCATAAAAATGGAAAGCACTGGGTTTGCTCTGATGGCCTTGCTGGGGGGCTGTCTGTGCTGAGGACACACAATTTACAGCCTTTTGAACGCTCTTTGAACCCATCCCTCTGGCTTTCAGCAAGTCTAGAGTGAAACTAAAAGTTTTATTGCATTACACTCTGGGTTTTTGATGGTGGGAGGTCAGTGGAGGTGCAGGAGGACTGAAGGGTGGCTGCACAAAGCTGGTCCTGAGGGTCCTCACTGGAAGTGGGAGAAGAACAAAGCTCCTGCCTCAGCCAAGCATTGGAGAGCTCTGCTGCTTTCTTGTTCTTCATCAGAACAGGTGATACCACATCCAGCTGGGCTGTGAGAAGGGAGGTTATCAATCTGGTCTGGTGGGTGGCATCCCTGCCCATGGCAGGAGGGATTGGAACTAAATTGGACCTTTAAGTTCCTTTTCAACCCAACCCTTTCTGTGATTCTGTGATCAGTGGTCCTGGAATGGTTGAAGGCTCCTCTCCAGCCTGTGGTGCCATTCAGATCCTTCACCAAGTGTTGAGATCCCAATTTAATATGTGTGCACATGCTTTCTCTCCAGATAAATTGGAGGATTTGGGGTGGGGGACCACATGGAGCTGTGTACTAAGGAGCAGAGAGCTCTGGAAGAAGCACTGAGCTCCTGCATTCACCTCATTTCTGCTTGCTCAGGCATTGTCCCCTGGAGCTACCGTTCAGGGAAAACTCTTTCATCCTTATCTGGGTACTTTCCTTGGCTTAAGGCAAGGTCGTGTCACCCATTTGTATCTGGAAAGGACTGTGCTTTGTTTACCCGAAACAAACACGCAGGAAGAGAGCTGAAATGTAATCTGCAGCGAGCAGCCTCCCACGGGCCTGGAAGCCCTCAGGGTTTGCGAGCAAGAGTGCCTGGGGCAGATGAGCTGCTGGGTTGTGCCTCTGCTGATTGCATCCTTATCTGGAGCCCTGTAGGCACACCTTTCCATCTTCTCCTGGATGTCCTTTGGCCATCTAAACAGCAGAGAGAAGTTCCAAGCTGCAGAAAACGGTGCTCCGAAGCACTGATCTTGAGGAAACCCCAAACCTTCAGGTTGAACAGCATTGCACAAGGGTTTCTTAGCACTTGGTTTAAGTGTCTCCAGACCCAAAAAAAAAAAAAAGCTGGCATGTGAGAAAGAGCTGAGAAATCAGCTGCTGCTGATATTGGAGAGGAACTTTGCTGCTTTACAAGCTTCCCGCCTGCAGAAGTGGCAGAAGGAGGTGGCTTACGTAGATGAAGGATGCCACGGAATCTGCTTTCTCATTGATGGAAATGTCATGTTGAGATGTTCTTGCAGGAAACACTTGAAAAGTGCTTGAGGGAGAAGTCCTCAGTAGGTTCAGGTTGCTTTGTTTTTAAATCCAGCGTGAGCAAATTTCAAGCCTGTAACTGCATCAGAAAGTCATAAGGGCTGCTGAATACCTCAAGGAGTGGATCTTGCGTGGTTTTGAAATAGGAATTGGAGCTCAAGAGTGGAAAACGTTCCAGGCGTCCACATCTGGCAGAGGACTGTCTGTAGCCTGTTATTTTATCTGCTGCTTTGCAGGACATTTAGTCCTCATAAGCAGGATTGTGTAACTCAAGGAGGGGGGAAAGATCAGGTTTTGCCCTTTTTAAATCTTCCTCTCTGTAGATACAGATCGTATCTTAAAGGTAGGAGAAGTGGCAGGGATATCTTTTTGCAATCTGCTGACAGTGGTGTCTGTGGGCGTATTCATGACCCCTGGGCCAGCTGATTGCCACCAGCAGATTGATCTATCCTGAACCTGCCCACCTGCATTTGGCATCCCACCAGTGCTCCAGTGGCAGCTTCATGGCCATGGTGTGGAGATGGCCTGAGCCTCAGCACTGTCCCTGCCCTGCCTTTTGCAGCAGAAGTGGCAACTGACAGTCCTGGCAGTGAGTCAGGTGCCTCTGTGGGGTTAGGAACGAGCTGGTGGGCATCAGTGCATGCCCCTGAGATGGGCACTGCCAGCCCTGTGCCAGGAGCTCATGTCACCTGCTCCTGGACACTTGCAGGCACCTCTTACTCGATTTTCTCCCAGCTCCTCATAGTTATTGTTTGATACATACCCTGACGCCAGAGGGCTTGTGGGTTTTAATTAGTAACCCTGGGTAGTTTAGTTATCCATGCAAATATCCCGTCCTCTTCTGGATCCTACTCCGTTCTTACCCTTGGCACCCTGCAGCTATCATCTCTGCAGGAAAATGTCCACGATGTTATAACTGAAAAGAACCTCATGTATTAAGTTTCTAATCTACAGTTTCATTAAAAAATAAAATAAAATTAAATATGTATTTTGTGGGCTATTTGGTTACTTAAAAGAAAACAGTTCTGGAAAGATTAATATCTAGCTGAAACATTTAACAGCTAATATTTTTCTTCCCAGTTCGACTTCCAAATTACATTTGTCATGTTCCTCCAAAAGCCCCAGCTGGCTAATGGAAAAAGCTTGCTTTTGCTTTTCTGGGTCTCTTTCTCCAAAATCCCGTATTTCAGCAATAATGGCGAAACAAGGCTTCAGAGTGAAAAGACCTGAGTTACCTTCCCGTTTCTAATGAGTAAAAATTTAAGTGTTTTATTTTGAAACCTTGTTAGCTCTATTGGGAAACTTGTTATTAATTTTTACAGCACCTTTGTGCCATGGGACTGACCCGTTGTGTAGGATTAGAGAGCCTGTAAACCCTGATAATACCAAGTAATTAACAACCCATCAGGAGCTGAGTCTTGGAAGTGAAGTCAAAGGTTTTGTGTAATGACTCTGAGCAAATTAATTGCTGTTTGGCTTCCTGTGATTTCAAGGAGGAAGCGAGCTGGAAGGTGAAGGTGTTTGGGGTTTACTTTTTTCACTCTTCCCAAACTCTGAATAAGGATAGGAAAGTTCCTGAAAATTACTGGAAACAGAATAAATTTCTAAAGATTCATTAAATGTGTGAGCTGCAGCAGCCATAACAAAATATTTAAACAATACTTAGATATTGAAAAATAAACTTTATAGAGATTATATTTTAAAAAATGTTTATGTGCCTCCTTGTCATGACTTTGTCCCTGTACTGGCTGCATTTATACCCACGTGAGCACCAGCTACCTCTCTCTGAGCTATTGTTGCAGCTCTAAGAGTACCTGACCCATTTCTCTTATTGCAGGTAGAGCTTCATGTCCACCTGGATGGAGCCATTAGACCAGAGACCATCTTGTACTTCAGCAAGTGAGTTGTGGGGGGGCAGGAAGCTCTGGGAGCTGCAGTTCAAAGGCATCATCCCTTCTGCTTCTCCAAGTCTGTGCCAGAGGAGCTCCTGCAGGCAGCAGGCCTGGCTGGTGCTGGTTCTGTCTCTGCCCAGGCCTGACTGCACAGTGTGAGGACACTGAGCACACCCCAGAACACAGTGGGGCTTCACAGGTAGCAGGAATGTGGCTGAGGTGGGGTTTTGAGCTGGGCAAGCTGAGAGGAGCCACCATGAGAAAAGTCCAGAAGATGTCTCCTAAAGAGCTGCCTGCCTTTGAAGTGTCCCCAGGACACAGCAGAGGTGCTGTATTCTCATCTCTTTTTCCACATTCCTCATTGCAAACCCAAGTGGAATGGCAGCAGGCTGTGAGCATTGTCTTGGTGATGGTGCTGTTCCACGGTTTGGGAGGAAAAACCAGCTTGGGTGCCCTTGCCTGCCCTGCTGCCAATGAGGATTTGAATCCCAGGCTCTCTGCCTGGTGTCAGCAGTCAAGGGGCCACACTTGGGGTGACCCAGGGAAGCACTTGGCAGTGACTTAGAGAGAGGTTGTTTCCTTGACAGAGCCCACATGCATCTGCCTTCAGTGTGGATTATGTGGGAAGCGTGGGGTGAATGATTAACCTGTGCAAGGGCCTGGCTCCACATTTGTAAGCAAAATAAACAAGATTTCTCCCATCTGTCACTGATACCCTCCGATCAAGAAGGTGGCGAGGGTAAGGATTTTGGGAAACAGCTCTTAGGCTTGGCTCTGATATTCTGGGGTGGAAATCAGTTCTGAGGAGGGTGAGAAGTGGTTCTGGCATTCTGTGAGCCCTGCAGATTCCAGGGCAGTGCAGTCCTAGGGGAAAATATTCTTTCTGGAGTAGCTTTTTCTGCAGGGCCTGGCCATACTTTGTGCTGCGTAGTCAGGGAGGAGGGTGGGTCAGGGCTGTCCACCCCACGTCTTGCTGGTTCCTGCTGGTGGGCTGCAGGGCTGGAATACAGGTCCAAATGAACAGAAGAGTTGGTGCTGACTCCCTGGGGCTCTGCTGGGTCCCTCTGCCTGCAAACAGAAAAGTCCCTTTGGAGAATTGTAGGAGCCCTGAAACCCCGGAGGCACTGGCTGTCTGGGAATCCTGTGCCAGTATCCTTGCTTAGGGCAGAAACCTTCATTGCCTGAGTGTGTGCTGAGTTCTCTCTTATTTTTAAACAGCCCTGGCATCCCCCTGAGCTGCCAGCCCTCGGGTGGAGCAAGGCTGTGCTATTCATGGGCTCTAAAACTTGCAGTCACACACGAAAACAAAGCAGTGGGGCAGTGCAGAAGGCTGTAGGGGACTGACGGCCTTAATAACCTCACCCTGGGCACAGAAAGCTGCTTGTGGTCTATTTTTAAAGGTAAAGAGCTGGAAATAAGTTTGCCAGGTGGTGTCTGGCCATGTACACATAACCCCAAGCCCCCTTGGGCAGTGCGCTGCTGAACTCAGCTGTTTTTATAGAAACTTTGTCTCCAATTCTGTTAGGTCTAGGTCAGTCTTTGCATCTGCCCTGCCCAGACAAAGGGCTCAGAGTGGTGGCAGACCCCTCATGGGGACTGGGTGTCCCCAGGAGAAGTGCCCTTCCCATGGTGGGATGGCATGCACGGTGCTGTCCATGGCTGCAGGGAGCTCTGGGCAGGACACCGAGGTGGCAGTGAGGACAAACATGTTCCCCTCTGGCTGCTGTGCTTCAAGAAGAATCCCAGCTACAAGGAGGGCTGGGTGGGGCAGCAGCAGCTCCAAAAGCCACGCTGGCGTGATCCACCAGACCTCCTCAACCAGAGGCGTGACTCCAGTGTGGATCATCCCAAAGCACTGCCACCGATGCCTGCATGAAGGTGCTTCTTCAGGAAGCACATGGAAGAGGTCAGGGAAGTGGCTTTGCTGTAGGAAACTTTCCCAGGGCAGGTGGAGGAAGGTGCAGGTCGGTTCCTGGAGCAGAGACTGATGTGTCAGTGCCATGGAAAGGGCAAGGCGGGGAGGAAAACCGATGCCTTGGCAGCGATGAGAGTTCCCTGCTGAGCGCCAGCAACTTAATCTGTGCAGATTGCATGTGAGGGCTGAGCGTGGGGCTGGTTTCCTTCCTGGCTGAGTGGGGAAGGAGCAGTGTTTACCAAGCCCAGGAGCGGGGTCCTTTGGACTGTGTCCCTGCATGGCTCATTGGGATGGTTGCTGGCATGGCAGCGCTGAACTGTCTGTGGTGTTTTGTCTCTATCAGCAGCGTTCTTCCATCAGTCAGATGTAATTCATTGTGGCAGGAAAGAGGATTAAAAACAAATGTCTAGTTATTATTCCAAATTTGTGTTGGCTTGTGCAGGGTACCAGAGGGTGGGGGGGTGGCAAAGCCTGCCCAGGAAGCTGCAGCAGCCTTGGCTGGCAGCCCCCTCGATCCCGGCTGTCGCCACACCAGGAATGCCTTCACCCACTCGTTATTCCAGCTGCTCTTCCCTCTTGGAAGCATTTATGTGGGCATTAGCATGCCTGTCCCTCCGGTGAGAGCAGTTGTTGCCATTTGTTCCTGTGAGGGAGGTGTTCCTGTCACAGAAGATGCCACCAGGATGCCGGGCTCGGGAAGCAGCTCGCTCGCAGGAGCTGCTGGCACCAAACCCATGAGCCACGACACTTCTGCCTGTGTGATCCCAGGCCTTGGAGCATCTCCTTGATTTTTCAGTCCTTTGAGCCTGCTTAAGTGGAAATTAACTTTTCTAAAGAATGTTGGCAATTCTGCTGCTAGGTCTGGGAGGTGCCAAGAAATAATCCAGAGCCCCTTTAGATGAACTCCTTCTTAAAGCTTAAAATGTGCCCTGGCTGTGTTCCTGCCGGGTCAGCCTGGGCCTGTATTTCAGTTTGTTTGTGCTTTGCCTGTGTTTTGGATCGCCTTCCTCCCTGCGGAGGTTCAGGGCTCCATCCGTGAGGAGATTTTGGAAGGACAGCGTGTGCTGTATCTTTCCCGTGAAGAAATGGTGCTTGATGCTGCCAGCTTTGGATGCAACTGGTGCATGAAATGGACTGATTGAAAATGCGATAACCTTCCCTGTCAGTAACACATGACTTCGTTTCCAGGAAAAGAGGCATCCCTCTCCCTGGGAATACTGTTGAGGAGCTCTTGAAGTATGTCAGCTACGACACACCGCTGACACTTACCAAGTTTCTAGAGAAATTTGATTACTACATGCCTGCCATTGCGTAAGTACCCCGCTTTTTGCTTCTTCCCCCTCAACCCTTGGTGGGATCCCTTGGCTCAGCCTTGGAGGTCCCCTGTAGGCCCTGAGGGTGACAGGTTCCTCTGCCCTCCCTGCAGGGGTGACCGTGAGGCGGTGAAGAGAATTGCCTACGAGTTCGTGGAGAGGAAAGCGAAGGAAGGGATGGCCTACGTGGAGGTCCGGTACAGCCCTCACCTCCTGGCCAACTCTTGTGTGGATCCCATCCCCTGGAGACAAGCTGAGTGAGTGATCCTGCCGTGCTGGGGGTTGGTGGGTGGCTGGTTGGGCATGGAGAAGGCATGGCCCATGCCAGTCAGCCACTGTGTGTTCAGAGGCTGCTGTAACAAACCTTTCTCCTCCTGTGCAGTGAGAGCCAGCATGCTCCCACCTCCCTCTCCCATCCATAGGGTTTTTCATCTTAAACACCTCTGTGTGCTGCAGTGTTTTAATGTCCCTTGCTCTGGGCACCGAGTTTTGCATGTGCAGAGCAGCTGTGCTCAACCCTCTGGCTGAAACCACTCCCTGTGAGAGGGAAACAAACGTCCAGATACGGAGTGCCTGACCACAAAGTGGGAATTTGAGCTGGCAGAGATGGTGGGTGGTGTCGGAGGGGGCCGGTGATCTGATCCCTTCCTTTCATGTCATCCCCTCTGTGATATGTGCCTCTCATTAAATCAGTGCTGGGCTCTGGGGCTCCTCCAAAGTGTGCTGTGGTGGGTGCTGAGCCCTGGGCTTGGCCCTGCCTGGCTGCAGAGTTGTGTGCCCTCATGAGGTGCTCTGCCAAAGAGGGGGTTCCTCTGCTCAGGCAGGATGGGCACCCAGTTCCCCAAGGCCTTTCTAAACCTCAGTATCACCTGTGCCTGCTCCAGTGCCTGATACCTGGTAAATGTGGCCATGGCAGGGGTGTAAAAGGTGCTCTTGGGCTCATTGGGCATCTCTGGGTGTTGAGGTGAGGGGAACCTGGGGCAGCCTGTCCTCCCATGGGGATGCTGGGCTGGACCCATGGCTCCTGCCTGCCTCTCTGGCAGGTCTGGCCTCTTGCTGATGGCTTTTCTTCCCTGCAGGGGCGACCTCACTCCAGACGAAGTCGTTCAGCTCGTAAATCAGGGACTGCAGGATGGAGAGAGGGATTTCCACATCAAAGCCAGGTCTATTCTATGCTGCATGCGCCATATGCCAAGTAATGTATTGCAGCTCCCCTGCTGCTCTGCTCCCCTTCCCTGATGCGTGGTGGGGGGGACGTCCCCTGAGTCTGGGGCCCTGCAGGAACGTGGGGAGAGCCCGGTCTGTGGGCCTGATGTGGGACCAGACAGGGCTGAGGAGATTCTTGTCTTGGTGGGGATCCTCTGCCCCTTTCGCTGCAGGGCAGAGTTCTGATGGATGCAGGAGTGGGGGTCTGTGGGTACAACCAGTACCTGAAGGGTCTTGCTAGAGGGACAAAAGGGGCTCTTCTGTCCTCTCCTGGGGGAGCTGAGATCTCTGCTCCCTGCCCAAAGGCCAGAGCTCACCTTGGGCCAGTAAAAGCCTTTGGCACACTGAGCCATGACTGACTGGAGGTTTGAGAGCTAATGGTCTTGGAAGGAGGACCAGATATGACATCTCACACTTCCCTGCTCATGGTCCTACAGCAGGATGCTCCTTCCTTAGCCTGGGTCATGGGGCAGCCAGAGCATCCACTGGCAGCAGCCAGTCTCTGCTGGCTTAAGCTGAAAACACGAGTCAAATGTACTTAAGGCACGGATATAGAATGTGTTTCATAAAATCAGCAGCTCTGACAAAAAAAACTTTGTTGATAACAGGTGCTGTGACCCAGAATAGGAAGAAAAACCCAGTTTCCAGCATTTCAGTGGGCTGCTGAGTTTTGCAAGCATCTTCCTCTAGGGAAGGATGCAGCCAGAGAGAGGCTGTGTGACAGGAGCTGTTTTATGTGAAGGTTTTATTCTGAGTATCTTCATATCTCACACCCGTTTTCTGTAGGCTTAGTAGGGTAGATGGTGGAAAGATTTTTCCTAGTGAGTACATGATTAATTTGTGTCTAGAAATGTGAAAAATTACATTCTTGGAAACTGGGAGGTTTGAGAGTGGGGTTTTTTCCTGCCTGCGGAGTTAACACCAAACAATGCTTTGAACACTTGACCCTTACATTTCTGGTTTCTAGGAAGAAAATGTTTTTTTCTTTGTAGAAACTGGAGAGCTGTAAGGCACAGTCACACTGCTCTGCAGGTACAGTCCCTGCCAGTGCACAAGTGGTAAAGGCAGGAGCATCCAAGGTCATGTGCAGCCTGCACTTCACTGCAGGAGGGATTGCTTGTGCAAGCAGCAGAGGTGGCATTCTCGTACCTGTGTCCCAGGGCACCAGCTGATACCCAGAGCCAGTGGTGTGCTCGATAAAGAGTCTTTAGCAGTACATTCTGATGTGCTGCACAGTGAGAAGCCACCCTGTAATTAATGAACTGTTGAGAGAAAGGCAGAGATACCAGCCAGAACTAACTCATATTAAACTCGTTAATAAAAGAATGGCTCTAACCCAGCGAGTTGGAAAATGGTGGGGGGAAAAAAAGATGATGAAGTTGCACACATCATCCTGGTGTGTTCTTATGATTTGGGGATTGTCTGTACACAGCAGGTGCCTGTTAATTATTAACACTACTGCTTATCTCTGTTTCTTGGCCTCTCTGTTAAGGTTAAGTGCTGTGTGAGCTGGTAGATGCAGTTCCTTTCTCAGAGGTTATCTATTCTGATCAGAGAGAGCTCTGAAGCAGTTGTTGGCCACTTGTAACTCTCTTTCTCACTGATGGCAAATAGATGAAACTTCAGCTCTGTCCCACCAGGAGTAGAATCCTCGGCGGGGTCAAGGATGCCCTACAGCAGGGGAGGGGTGGCTGCAGTACAGGGCCCCCCAGAGATCCCTCCCAGCCCAGTCTCCTCCGTGGCAAATCACATCCCATGGGACAGCTTTTGTTTTTATGCTCACCCTGCCCAGCCTGGGAAAGGGTGAAAGCTCAGGAGCTGAGGGATTTCTCCAACACACCATGTTACAGCCCCAGGGCAGTGCAGCTCATCTTGCCTCAAGCCAACTGCAGCAGTCACCACTGCTTGGAAGTTTTTTAATTAATTTTTTTCCCCTGCTTGAAGTGAGCAGAAGAACATGATGAGAGCAGTTTTATAGCTGGTGAATGCATTTGATTTCCCTTTCATTGACAATAGACTGATCAGTTGACAGCTTTTATTTGCCTGAAGATGACAGAGGTGACAGACCTCTTTAGGAGTTTGCTAGCTTTCTTTTTGAGCATCAGGTTTTAGGAAAGACTAAAGAAAATAGCTCTAGCCTGCTAGTTATAGGACCAAGATTTGTTTAGAAAAATGCTGAAGGTGTGACCCTTATGAATGCTTCCTCCTGAATCCTGGTGCTGCCTCTTCCAGGCTGGTCTCCAGAGGTGGTGGAGCTCTGCAAGAAGTATCGAAACAACTCTGTGGTGGCTGTCGACCTGGCTGGAGATGAGTGCCTGAAAGTGGACAATTACTCTGAGCATAAGAAGGCTTATGAGGTTTGTGGAATAAGTTTTTGGAAAGAAATGACAAGAAAAAATGTATCTTGAGGGGATGTGTGTGAAGGGGCACTTTTCAAACTGCAAACAGCTGGGACAGCTTAAAAATTCGTTGCAGCTATTAAAAACATTCAGTTAAATAGCAAAAGTATTTGTTTATATTTCCTAAATGATTAATGGCAGGCATCATTGCTAAAACACGGCCGTGGAGCTGGGGCTTGGCACGCTATCCTGTAGCACCGAGTGTGACATGAGTGACATGGAGCCCAAATCAACCCCCACCCCTCTGCTGTTGGCTCCTGGGGCTTGGTGAAACCACAGCCAGGGGTGGAAGAGACTGGCCTTTCCAGTCTGGCAGAGGTCACCCAGGGAGCAGAGGAGAAGCTGCACATTTTCAGGGCTTTTATCTGATCATCTCAAGTGCAAACACTGGAATGGCTTCGGGAGCCTGATCCCAGGCTCTGACTAAACCTCAGCCTTTGCAGTGGCTCCAGGGGAAGGGAAAGCCTCGCTCCGCTTTGCTGGTGGAAATTTGGGGTTGTTAGTCTGCTCCATCAGTGGGGGAGGAGGTCGTGCACTATTGCTGGCAAAAAGGGTGGTGGTTTGCAAGCAGTGCTCAGGTCTGAAACCACATGGGGCTTCCTTGGGGTCTTCACCCCGTCAGTGGGGGCTGATACAAGGTCGGTCTGCACTGCTGTGCTGGCTGAACAGGGTGATTATAAACCAGGACATGGGCACAGGGCTTTATTTACTGATGGGCAGGCAGTCTCACCCTGCCCTGGTGGGCCAGCAGTACCCAGGTCCAGCCTCCTCTGAAGGATGCATCTTATCTCTGCCAGGGCTCGCTCAGGCTCTGAGATGCTGAAGGAAACCCTCCTCCCGTCCGTATTAAGTAACTGGAAAAAACTCCTGAGTGCAAAGCCCTGAAGGACTGTCTGTGAAGAACGTCTGCTGCTAGATGGGGCTTGCAGCCTGCCTGCTGCTGCCAGCTGGGTGGCCCTTCTCCAGCTAGACAGGAGCCAGGCTTCCCTTCAGGCTCCAGGGCGTCCCCAGGCCCCCTGACAAAGGAATTTTCAGGATGGTCACGGAGCTGCACCCAAAGCTGCACTCGCAGGGTCCTTACGGCCGGGCTGCCTCCACCCCCAGCCCCTGACAGGAGGGAGGTGCTCGGTGCCAGGGCATTTCTTCATCTCTGCCATGGAGTGCTTCTACACTCTCCCACGTGGCTGCAGCTGGCCAAAAACATAGAAGTTCCAAAGAGTGGAACTGCTGCAAGTTTCATGCAGAAAGGCAGGTGGGTGGAGGAAGAGGAGCTCAGAGCTTGCTGCTGTCTGGAGAGGAGGCAGCGGTGAACTCACCCGGTATTAAAAGTCCATGAAGAGCCTGGCTGGGCTCCAGTGGAAGATAACCAGGATGTTTAAGTGTCTCTGTGTGTGACATTACTGAGCTCTTGCAGCCCTTGGAGCGCAAGGCTCGTGATCTGTGGGCTCTTGGCACAGGAGCCTTGCTGTGCCCCCGAGAGCCATGCCAGCCTGCTGACCTTGCTGCAGGTGATGGGACAGGAACATGTTCTGTCTCCCTTGTTCTGCAGGAAGCTGAGAGATGTGGGATTCACCGCACTGTCCATGCTGGGGAGGCCGGCCCGGCTGCCATGGTCAAGGAGGTACGAGGAGTTCCTGACTCAGAGAGAGACAGGGCTGTGATGTGCCCTGCACTGGGGACAGGGGCATCCAAGTCCTCCCGATATCCATATCCAGCAGAGTGAACACTGGGGACATGGACAGGTCTGACCTGATGGCTGGGAAAGGACATCTCAGGAGCCAGCTCAGTGGTGTGGGCTGTACCCACAGTGGGATGGGGGTCTCGGGGCAGGCAGGGGCTGAGCTGTGCTTGGAGGCTCTGAGTGATTTTCTCTGCTCTCTAGGCAGTTTATAACCTGAAGGCCGAGCGCGTTGGCCACGGATACCATGTCGTGGAGGACCCTGAGCTCTACAAGGAGCTGCTGAAAATAAAGATGCATTTTGAGGTGAGGACATGTGGTGGGAGCGTGACAGCCAGGTAGCTGCTGTCTGAGTGGAAAAGCAGCCCTCTCCTGGGCTGTGCCACAGCCAGGGACAGGAGCTGACACCCAGGTGCTGACCACATGTAGTGTTTGAACCCAGATGCCCAAAGCTCCACAGGAAAAATGCTGGGGACAAACCTGGCTGTTTGCTGGGATGGGCTGCAGGGAGCACTGGTGTGCACAGCAGCTTGTGGGAGGCACGTAGCAGAAAGAATGGATCCTTGTGTGGCCAAGGATAAATTCTGGAGGGCTTATTCACTAATTTGTACACCTCAAGCCTGAAGGCTCGTCCTTCCACACATCAGGCTGCTGTACCAGAACAAGTCTGGTTTGAGGGTGCAAGTGCCTGGGAGTTACAGTGCATGTGTGGATTTCCTTCACCGTTCCCCAGCATGAACATACCCAACTAATAGAATGTACTAAATGTAGTTAATGCAAGTGGTTTCCTCACTGTGATTGACACAGGGCTGGTGACTGACTGGCCTTGGGAGACATCCCACTGGCCCCTGCCACTGTCATGTGGGCTGTGGGCTCCTTGCATCCGTGTCCTGGGACAGGCACTGGTCCGTCGGAGCAGCGCTGAGGGGCAGCTGTGAGCAAAGCTCTAATCTGGTTTTACCAGTGTGCTGAGCTATCTGTGTCCACAGCTGGGCTTCAGATCCGTGTGCTTGATTCTGGTTTTCATGCTTAACTCCCCCAAACAGGTCTGCCCTTGGTCCAGTTATCTCACTGGAGCATGTTCTCCGGACTTCAGCAAACACCCCGTAATACAGTAAGACTTCTCAATTATGTGACATCTCAAAAAAACAGAATTTGGGTTCATTACAGCTGCTTTATTGCTTTACAAAGCTATGGCACAGCTGATTATGTAGGACAACGTGGCACATCTGTGTCCTTTGGCATGGGGGAGCCTGGTGCAGCTGGAGGGTGTGGGGGCCCCTTGGGGAGGCTGTCCTGTCCCTCCTGCTCTGCTCTGAGCTGCACTACCCACTACTGGCAGGTCAGTGCAGAGCTGTGGGGGGACAATCTGAGCCTTGTGCTTGTCTCCAGCAGTGCCAGCTGCAGGGACAGCCCCGAGGGCTTTGCTTTTGCTGCATTTCACCCTGAGAACTGCACAGTGTCACACCCAGTGTTCTCCTCGCCAGTTCAACCTGATTTCTTTACAGATTTAAGCAGGACCGCGCCAACTATTCTGTAAACACGGACGACCCCCTCATCTTTAACTCCACCATTGACAAGGATTATGGCATCTTGAAGGAACACATGGGC
This sequence comes from Oreocharis arfaki, assembly GCA_013398015.1. NCBI lineage: Eukaryota > Metazoa > Chordata > Aves > Passeriformes > Paramythiidae > Oreocharis > Oreocharis arfaki. The sequence goes on from VZRR01010034.1 coordinate 352,098, forward strand.
TTCACTGAAGAGGAGTTCAAGAGAATCGTAAGTCAGCCTTGGCTGGGTTCTCTGCTGGTGCCCTGGTGCAGCCCAGAACAACCTGCTGGTTTTTCTTTATAAGCTGAAGAGTTTTTAATGAGAAATCAGAAAATTCTGCTCTGGCCTTGTAAGCAGGAAAGTAGGACCAGGCTCAAAGTGCATATCCTGAAAATTCCAGAGTATTTAAAGACTTTTGCTTTGTGCTGGTCTCAATTCTCCTGGGACTGCTGCTAGTGATGGGCCAGAGCAGTTGTCATAAAACAAGGCCACGGAAATGAATCTGAGAGTGGCAGCTTCACACTCTCCCTCGCCTGTTGCTGCTCAGAGCCAGGTGCTGGGATGTGCACAGCTATGTGTTCATGTCTGATGTGTCTTCATGTCTCTGTGTTCCCCCTCTGCCTCCTCAGAACATCAATGCAGCCCAGTCCAGCTTCTTACCTGAGAAGGAAAAGCAGGAGCTGCTCAACAAGCTGTACGACGCCTACGGGATGGTCCCCAACGCATCGTGACCCGTCCCTGGGAGCCAGCGTGGAGCAGGGCCCTTCTTCACCAGTGCCTGACTGTCCTCTGCCAGTGGGAGCACTGGGAGGAGGTGCCCTGAGTCAGTCTCTATTGCTGGCAGCCCTGTGTTAACCCTTACAGCGCTCATCAGAATCAGACTATCACATGCACCTACTTGTACCCCACAAACTCCCTCCTGAGTGGATATCCAGCTTCCTACCCTGCTGCTGTGCAAGCAGACTGCATCTGCCTCCTGGCCTGACTCCCTTTCTGTACTACAAATGCAAACAGAAGAACCTCCCCTGCATTTTTTTTCCCCTCTTTCCCTGTGTTACCTGTCCTGTCCCACTGACCTGCCTGGCCCTTGCCTGCAGTGCTGAAATAACCACTTTCAACTCTGTGGCCTGGTTTAATCTTCACCTTTCCAGGGAAGAGGTGTGCTAGTGCTGGCAGGGAGCGAGCAGCCCTTTCAGACACAGAGGCTTTATTCTTGTCCTGTGGGTAGGAGGGTTTGGTCACAGCTATATTTACCCAGGGTTAGTCTTGTACTAACAAGACTGGAACAAGAACAAGCTGCGAGCTGGTGCCCCTGCCCGTGCACGAGTCTGAAGGGCATTTAAAACAAAATACAGGTTTTTTTGGCATCCTTTCTTGGACAAGAACTCCCATGTATCAGGCCTCCCAGTGTCACTGCTGCAGGAGTGCACACCTTGGGCTCAGGCCCCAGCTGTGCTCACAGGTGGCCATGACCATGCTCGCACACGCATAGGAAGCTGGAACATAATTTTACCAGTTTGGGCCAAAATCTGCCTTCGGGGATTTTTCCCAGTTTTGTACTCACCTTGGAGAGTTCCTGTGAACTGCAGTTTGATCTTCCTCTTACCTTTGTTTAGGACTTGGAAAAAAATGTGATTGATTGCCTGGTTTAACAATTCTGCCCTCTTTCTGATTTGACACAATCATTAGGCACTCTTAAGGCTGGATAAGTAAATTAACTAGGACCCAGTGTCACACGTTGACTCAGGTCCCATCTGATTGCTTCTCTCACTCAGTTATGATGCTGGCTAGAAGTCAGATCTTCAGTTTTGGTGGAGAATTTATACAGAGAAACTCACCAAAAATTCCTTAGTGATTTTGGTGCATTATAGTGTTTTTACTCAATAAGCAATAGAGCTGTGCATCCAGAGAAGAGACCATCGTTTTCTTACCTGAGTGTGTGGTGTGTTTTAGCATCCCAGGGGTCTGCCAAGATGCTTACTCCAAAGATACTGTACCAAAAAGTTGCCTTTGACAAGGGGCCATGGTCACCATTGCCACAGACAGACCCTGGACTGGTCCAGCCTCAGCCAGCAGTGATGGTGTGCTGGGAGTATTTCCATTCTTTCTGGACTTCTATATTGGTCTTCAGAATAAAATATTAATCTCTGAAGTATGTGGTGCATATATACACATAGATAGAGAAATGAAGACGAGAGAGTGATTTTCTTACTTTTATAAAGCAAAAGATACAGTATCACATTTAGGGACACGATTGTGGTAAGAAACAGGCCCTTTTTGGGTCATTCTTTTCCAAAATTTTTTTCTGAAGAAGAGTTGCTTGTTTGGATTCTGGACAGTTGGTTGTTAATCCTGTTTAATAAAATAACACATTTATATTAAAAGATAAATCCTCGTGCCTTTCTGTTCAGGGGTGACTGTTAGGGACTGTGGCCTGTGGTCCTCAATCCCTGCTAGACCATAGGGGTTCATTGAGAGGTGTGATGGGGCCTTGGTAGCTTGATTCCTGCATTTCCTGGTGCCAGGCTGGAGCACTTGTCCAGCCAGAGGGAAGCCTGCTCCCTTGCCAGACAGCCGAGTTGGATTTACGGCTGCAGGTTGTTCCAACCTCCCCTGCCCTTCTCCCCTCAGTAATCAAAGGGGTGTGTACCACTGCTGAGCAGCAGTGCCATCACTGTGTACTCTCCCCTTTCCAGGTATACATCAAAAATAGTCACATTTTTAGCCTGTCTCCTGAGCTTTGCACAGTTGGCTGATGCTCAGAGCCAGAAGAGGGGCGGGCTGGGCCGCTGGGCTGCACCGTCAGCGTGGGCAGGGGAGTGCTCGCCCAAAGGCTTTTGGGTCATTTAGTGCTTGGGTAGAATTTTAACAGGTCTGGCATGCCCGTGTTGAGCTGAAAAGAAGGGCTTGGAGCATCCCTGTGCTCAGCAGCTCTGCAGGTCAGGATGTGGCTGGACTGAGGCAGTGCCCTTGGTCTTTCAGCACAGTCAGTGACAGTGGCTGAGCTGGCTGTCGCTTGCAGGGGGAACCCGATGCCTCTCGCCCATCCCCTGAGAGTAGCTGGCCAACAGGTCCCTACTCCTCTGCCTAAATATAATTCTGAAACAGATATTTTCTGACCAGGGAGAGCTAAGATTAGCCCACATTTGACTGCTGGAGGTCTTGTGTGGTGCTCAGTCCTTCCGTACTGCCTTTCAGCTCTGTGTGTGTGTGTGTGTGAGCACGAGCCAAAATTAATTTCTGTGGTAAGGAGAGCTGGAAATGGGGCTTAAAGACAACTGTGCAGTCAGCCAGGTCCAGGAACTACCTGCTGGTTTGCCCCGGGGCACGGGAAGTGGGAGCAGGCTCTTGGCTGCTGTCCAGGCGTGGCTCTGCAATGGCACCCAGCCACTCCCGGAGCCCCCTGCCAAAGCAGCAGCCACGGCCCCTGCCTGGCTGCCAAATCCTCATTTCCTGTGGGGGCTGGAGCTGTGGCCATCTCTGTGCTCGCCCCATGGCCATCACTTCCCACAGACAATTCTCCCCCTGTCTGGCAGCCGCTTCTCTGCTGATTTATGGCCTTGTTTTCGCTGATAAATCTCAAACTTGTAACATTCAGTTCTCCCCTAGGCTGTCAGGGTGATGCTTGCCCTTGTGTCACCAGTGGAGAGTTTCCCATCCCAGCTCTGCCTTGTGCCTATGCTGGTTGTCAGTCCCAGCCAGGCTGCTCCACCGGGATCAGTGAAACACCAACAGTGTTCCTGTAGCTCTGTGCTGCTGAGGGAAAACACCTCTTCCCACTGGCTCCAGTTCTGCTGATGCCTGGGCAGTCAACCTTGGAAAGTGGGGGCAGACTTTCATAATCTGTGCCCAACTACATCTGCCCCCACCTGAGTGCTGCAAACCCATTGGGTTTCACAGACCCAAACTCAGGGGACTCTTCCAGCACAGCTCCGTGTCTCCCTATGAAACCACCCCGCAGCTGAAGACAAAACAGAGGAAGAAGAAACATCCAAGCAGAAAAAAACCACCTTCAGTACTTGAAGGCTGTGTCATTTATTCCAACAGCTTACGTAGTTTTATCAAACCATCTTTAACACAAAACATGTCTCCTTAAAGAGAGAAGGGTGTGAGATCCTACCAGAAATCATCTCAGCTAACAGCTTGCAAAGTTAAGCCTGAATGTCAACAGTCAAACCAGCAAAATGTTTCTCCCCTCCCCTTAACAACATCTTGAAGTGTTAAAACCCGAAGAAAAAGATGCCTGTGGCTGGTGCTGCTGGGTCTCCAGGTGGGGCTCATCCCCACAGAGCTGTGCTTTGGTCCTTTCCTGATGCTAAGCAGCAGCAGCACAGGTGAGTGGTGTTGACATGAGGGCAGCAGGACAGGTCGGGTCCTTTCCCCACTGCCCACCCTGACGAGGGGCCATGTGGACAATCCAGAGGCCAGGTGTAAGATGCAGATGAGGGTGAGGCTTAGAAAAACCAATAACCTAAATTTTTAATCTATGGAAACAGAATAAATAATAGTCTAAATCTGCAAAGGAGGAAGGTACCTTGGACAGGAAAATCTGGTGTGTCTATTATTACTGAAACTGTTTTTCCCCTAAGAGAAAACTGCAGCTAAGGCATCTCGAGAATGGCTCATTATCACTACAACCATGGCAGTGTTGCTCTAAATCTTTAGGGATGGGGGCAGAAGTCTTTTGGAGGTGCCAGTCCTTGCAAGTGTCTTGTGTCTCTCTACACAAGCACGGTTCCAGCAGAGGCATTTGACAGACAACTTGCTGTTCCAGGTTGGCTTTCATCCACAGATTCAACAAATGCTGGTTTAATGTTCAGAGCAAGGCCCTCCTCCTGCCCAACCCACCCCCTTTTTGCTCTCATGGGGAGGGGCTGCTTTCTTGCCCCTTTGGTCTTGCTCCAGGGTCGTTGTCAGAAGAACTGGCGTCTCTTTGGCTTTCTGCAGAAGGGAGGGTTGGGAAGAAAGCACAGTTACACCCTGCTGAGGACACAAGCCATCAGTAATTGCTGTAGCTGACTTCATCCAGATTGTCACCTAAAGAGCTGTTGTCCCCCTCCTGTGACCTGATACTTGGCCCCATCCCTGGGAGTGTTCAAGGCCAGCTTGGATTGGACTGGGAAGTCTGGTGGAAGGTGTCCCTGCCCATGGCAGATGCTCTTTAAAGTCCCTTCCAAACCAAGCCATTTTCTACGATTCGATGATTAAGAGTATTGGCTTCTCCCTTCCCATTCCTGGAGTACAAACACTCCTCAACACGTCTGGCAATGCTGGGAGGGAGCCTTGGGCCAGGGATGTGCTCTCCTCACCCAACTTCCAAGTGCTCCAGAACTGTCTGCCTGACAGGCTGGCAGCTGCCTGAGCTGCTCTCGGTTAGAACAGCTCCAATTTGTGCTTACTATGGACAGTTGGATGGACACACGCTGGTACGGACGTGCTGCAAGAAGTACAGTTGGGGTAATGGATTTTGAGGTGTTTTTATGGTTACAGGTTGTAGGCTAGAGGATTAAGACAGCAAGGGGAAAAACTGAGTCTCCCCTCTGCGATGATAGTCTGTGTTGTGCTGCTTATTAGTGAAATGAGAGTGGCAGGTTTGGACAGAGGATTCAAGCTCCCCATGGGCAGCTGGCCAGCAGATACTGAGCAGGGTGACACTGCTGCCACATTTGGGCTGAAGGGGAGGATTTGGAGATGGCTGCTGGTGTGAAAGTTATTTCTGCTGTTATCTGAAATACTGCAGAAGTATTCAAAGGTTGACTTTTTTACAACCAACCAAAAAAGAAAAAGATAAACCACAACCTGCCCAATATCTGGTTTTTTATAAAGCCTAAGGTATACCTTGCTCTGGGAAGGGTCTTGGTCAGTGGATGCTTTGTTTAAGCACCAGTGAGCGAAGGGCCTGGGCTGGAGCGTGCAGTGCTCCTGTGCCAGCAACCAGGGATCATTCTGCTCACTGCAAGCACCCCTCCATCTGGAGAGCCTCCCACTACCTGAGCACCCACGAGCATGAAGGCACTGAGCGAAGCAGTGAGGAACGGGATGTTCCTCCTGAGCCTCAGTGTGATGCTCCTGGAGACAGCACTGGTCATCTGTGCTGCCACTGCGTGCCTGCCCTTCCAGCCTGTGCCAGGAGCTGCTGGGCTTACTGGTGTGTGCGTGGGGCAGCTCACCTGCTCCCTCAACGGCGAGGTCACCCATGTCCTCGGTCAGCTTGCGCATGCTGATGGTGGTTGCCTCTCGCTGGATGTCATGGACAGCGTTCCTCCGGCCAGCGCGGTCGCAGGAAATGAAGTCGGTGTAGGTGCTGGACTCTACCTCCATTGCATCTCTGTTCGCTTGCAAAACGCTGCAGAGAAAGCACAGCTGTGAGGCCCAGCACGCTTGGCACGGCTCTCCAGTCATGGCTCCCTCCAGGTTAGGTTACTCTGTGGGGTAACATTATAGCCTGAGAAAACAGTCCCTGTAACTGCTCCAGTTCTCTGACAGCAGCTACTGAAATGTCAGATACCGCCTCTCTCATGTGGGGTGATGTGTGAGGAGACTGTGCTGGGTGACCCACTGTGCCAGGTGAGAGCAGGTAGGCTGGAAGGATCCATCCCAGCTGCCTGAACTTGCTCTGCCTTCCCACTGCAAAGGCAGACAGGGCATTTGTCTCTCGTTTGAGTTTCCAGCCTTCTCCTTTAGGCGCACAAGGTCGCTTGCAGCAGCTTTTCCCTACAGAAAAAGCATTACAGAGAAAGCCCTGCTTCCTCCTCAAAATGCCACGGGAGCTTTGAACACAGGCCAAATTTGGCTCGCTGCTGGGGGGATGGGGTGGTGATCCAACCTGAATTTGTAATGGGAAATGATGGATACCCCCTGGAAAGCTGGGGGAGCAGAGAGTATTTTATAGGTATGGGGCTTGGAGCAGTACTGGCCTCCTCTGGCTGTTGGGTGTCACTGAAGAAGCGTTAGGCTGGACTGCTGGGAGATAAACACTTTACCATGTGAAAACCAGCCCTTCTGCGAGACATTTGGATCCCTTCACTGCAGACTTGTGCCAGTGCCAAGCGCACAGCACGAAGAAAGGCCTGGAGCAGCCACTTGTCACATGCAAGCTCCGCTGCGAGCCAGCTCTGAGTTCAGCTGATGAATCCTTAAGTTGCTGGGTTTTCATTCTGGCCCCTGGTTTCCCTTGCCAGCGTTTGCACAGCACACAGAGTGCAGGGACCTGGCAACGGTGTTGTGGCCATCCTGGCTCCTGGGCACAGAGCTGGCAAGCACACGCTGCCTCTGCATGGGAAACCTGGAGCTCTCAGTTCCTGCTCCTGTATACTCTGTTTGGCACTTAGTTTGTTTTTCTATGTGGAATCAAGAGATTAATTGCTGTCTTATCTGCGGTTCTGATCACTGTAAAATGTGCCTCTAGCCCTGCTGGTGCTGTCAGTGCTTGGAGCAGGTCGCGATTAGAAACGCTCGTGTGCAGTGAAAACAAATTCACGCACATTTAATGCACATTCGCTCGCTTTTGTGCCTTGGAGTTAATGACCCACAGAGGAGTTTGCTCAGCTTCCTTTACAAATCCTGCTTGATATTGATTTCCCTGCCAGGGAAATCTGTCGGCACACCACCAGCCTGAACAGCAATCGCACTCCTCACTCTAATCCCCGATGTTATGGCAGTAGAAAGGAGATCCAGGTGAAGACGCAATAACTGGGATAAAAGAAGTTAGATTCTCTCCGTTCCTGAGCAGAGCAGGGTGCAGTAACCACAAACCCACAGAAACCCAGCACGTTTTGGTAGCCCCAGAGACTCCTCTCCTAGTGCTGGCACCAGCTCACCAGTGGGATGTGGGGCTTGGCCCACCCAGATCTTGCAGGAGATCCTATTTCCCCAAAGTTACCAATTCTCGTGAACACTTGCCTCCTCTACAGACTTGGCATCCATCTAGCTCCTGTTAAACAAGCCCTGGGAAAAGCTGCATCTTTTGCCCCAGGAAGAGATCCCAGCTTTTTTTTCCTCCTCTTCCCTCCTTCCATCCCTGGCATGCCCTTCCCAGGCTAAGGCACCAGCTCTGGATGCAGGGCTGGATGAGCCCAGCAAGCAAAGTGCCTTCTCCCCAGGACAGGACAAGCATCCATCACTCCCAGACAAGCCCTCACAGATCACCAGAGCCCAGACACTGCTGACCTTCTACAGCTGCCAGAGAGATGTCATAAGGACTTGGGAGGTTTCCCGAGGAGCAATCCACACAAGCCTGGGTCCATCTCCAACCAGTGAGGCCATTCCAGAGCTGATATGCTCCCGAGTCCTGCTGCCCTTGTACCAGGGGTAGGACCATCTGGTTCTCAGGATGGACTCCCCAAACTGGGGAGCAGGAGCCAGCCCCTAGCATGCAGCATTTTCCCGGTGTCCCTCGATGTAGCTGCCAATGCTGTTGGCAGTGCTGTGCCAAGTAATTAAGTTTTCCCTCCCATGGGAAAAGGATGGGACCCTGATTAGAAATAGGAGGCACCAAGCGCGCGGGTCCGGGGCCCGGCTCGGTGGCCGGGAGATGGCGCATGTGATTTATTTATTTCCGTGGCTGGGAGGGCTCCTGCCTTCGGCTCTCCACGCAGAGAGCTGGAGACAGGCACATTTAACAGCAAAGCCTTCATATGTGTGCAATTCCTCCGAGATTTTCAAGGTGGGTGGCTCTCAAAAACCTTGCAGGCAGATCCCTCCCCGCTGGCAGAGAGATTCCAGCCTCTGCCTCCGGGAAGTTTTTGGGCTAAGAGGGTGATGGGAGCAGTTGCCTCAGTTTTGATAGAAAAACCTGATTTTTCAAACATCACTTCCATGCTTCCAGGCACAGAACCCAAAGTTCTGTGGGTTTTCCCTCAGTAACTGCTTTTAAAGTCTTTCAGGGACTGCAAAGGAGCCGCCTTCCCTCTTGCCCACGTAGCTCAACCTGAAACTGGCACCGTGCAGAGTCACTTCGGGGTGGCAGGGGGTGCAAAGGGAGGTGCATCATCTGCTGGCTGCCCACCTTTGGTTTTCCATTCTCCCGTGGACTGACAGGACGATGGGTCTGCTCCTGCCAGGCGTTGCAGGAATAATCCCGCGGCACACACACACACACAATGTTCGTAGGGCGCTTCAAAGAAGTGATTCAGCTCGTCCCCAGAGGGTCCTTTCCTGCCTTCCCTTTCCTCCCTGCTGCCTATGGGAACAGAAGCAGCCCCTGTGCCCTCAGCACAGCGTGCCAGCCCACAGGGATGAGGCAGGGAAGCTGGGATCTGCTGCCTCTTGCACGTTCCTCAAAAGTTTGCAGCTTGGAGAGAGGCTGTGCCCCCTCTGCCATGAGGACGGGGTGCTGCCTGTCCCAGGGCAGCTGGCCACAAGCAAAGAAGCCCCTCACAAGCTGCCACTGATACCAGGTATGTCCCCAGAGCTGCCTCTGCTCCTGTCCCTGGATCTGCCAAGCCTGCTGTTTGGTTTGGACTTACTTTTCTGTAGTGTCTTGTGAGAACTAAAAAATCTGAGCTGTAATAGTCTTGGCTTTGCTGGTGGGGACTCTGCTTCCAGAGCGGTTTTGCTGTTGGATTGCAGCTGGGCTTGCTGGCATTTTCCAGGGAAATCACCCAGCAGCTGACAGAGCAGCTGGCTCCGCTCTGGGGGCTGCAGCTAAACCAGCCCTACTCATTCTGGGGCTGAGTTTTGCCCATTTAGGAGGTGGGTGCTAAGAAATTAAAGCGTTAAATGTTTCCTCTGCCTTTTGGTAGAATAAACCGAGGCATTTCTTTTGGGTCAGCTCCATGCTCCATTCGGTCCCACTGACAAACCTGCACTTAATTCCTGTGTCCCCCCTGCCTGTTTCACAGCACAGATCCCAAGGACTACAGCAAACAGGCACTGCAAACAACCTAAGAGTGGCAGAGAAGGGACCCGGGCACACTTGGCAGCTCACCCTCAGCACAGGGCTCTGTGATCCCAGCCAGTGTCCAGGGCTGATCCCTGGGATGGAGTGGATGCTGCAGTCACACCCAGCCCAGACTCCAGTTTCAGTGAAACCCTTCACACGATACTGCATCTGTCCCTTGTCTAGGTTAAACGTTTTATGGCTAGGAAGGGCTATTTTTGGGTGCTGGCTACCAGCAGGCTGGGCTGAACGCAGCCATTTCCCCACTGCCTGCTTTGTGCCTCCTGCTCTGCCCCTTAACCTTCCACCTTTCCCTGTTCTCTGCACAGATCCATGAGGCACGAGGCAGCTTAGGCCCCTGCTTGGACACCCTTGTCCCTTCAGGCAGCCAGCACAGCCCTGCTGTCCTCCCTGGGACACCCAAGGCAGGGAGCCCTGTACCTCAGCCTTTCCTGCGCCTGCTGCAGGCAATTCCTGGCGTCGGGAGCCTTGGCAGAGTCCCGTTTCGAGGTGCTGCAGCCCAGCTTTGGCCTCACGCTGTCCATTGCCAGTTGGGACCAACAGCTGCAGGTTTCGGTTGGAGGCAGCTCCCTCACCCCCCAGCCCAGCCCAGGACACGCTGGGTGGCAACTCCAAACTTCCGGAGCTGTAATGCCCTGAAGGTGAACGAAACCTTGCCGTGTTGCTGGGGTGAAATCCCAAAGTTCTGCTTGGGAACAGGGATGTGACCCCTTTCTCTGTTCAAGCATCACATCCCACCACCAAAGCATGGAGCGGTGCAGTCACCTTGGAGCTCTCCATATTGTGCAGTGCCCCTTGCCCTTTCATTCCAGGGTACAGGGGCTATTATTAGACCTCTCCTGCTGGGGCCGGATCCATAACAACAGCAAAACATACTCAACAGCCCTGCTGGGCTTTTAAAATATTTACAGTGTAGGATGGTTTACTGAAGAGGGGGGCCTGGTAGAGCACGGAGACGGAAGCACCGGGATTTCTGTGCTCCCTGTGGGTTTGCTGTGAGGTTTCCTGCTGGGAGAGTCGCATCCAGCGAGGAGGAAAAAATATCCCGTAGGGCTGAAGCCAGCACTTGAGGTCAGGGGGTTTCCACCAACAGTCTGACAACCTCCAGCTGGAATTTCAGCAAATTTTCCACTGGGTGTTGGCTGGGAACATGCGTGAGGGGCTGCACATCAAAGAAGAAGGGTTCTGTAATAGTGTTACTGGGGTTACTGGGGTATTTTTAGACTTCTGATTGTGCTGTAAAGGCCTCGTTATGTCTCATGACCCCTGTGCACTAAAGCTCAGATCCATGGCCAGAAACTGAGCTGAAGAGGCAGCTGAGGATGAAGATGCTGCTGCTGGGAGCCCAGTCTGGCTGCAAGAAGCTGTGTAAGGCTGGTGACAGGGTCTGCACCAGACACAGAGCTCCCCTGCTTTCCTGTTGGCTCTGTGCTCTCCACAACGGGGTGGTGGTGGGTCTTACTGGCCAGAGTTGATGTGCTGCTAACTGCTGAGCTCTGAGTTTCCCGGCTTGGTGAGAAAACAGGCAGGAGCAGGGCAGCAGCCTGATCTCCTACCAGGGCTCGTGTGTCCATCTCATGTGCTGAGCAGCTTCTGGCCAGGCGAGAATAGAATGGAAAAGCCTCACCAGACTCAGCGATGAAGAGGTACCAGGTTGGGGATGGCACACTGGTATTTATGCAAGGTTTTCGTTGTGGGATTCCTTGTAATAACTCTGCACCCTCTGGCTCTTACACTAAAATATGATAAATTCAGCCAGGACAGACATCACAGCTGCTCCAGCCACTGCAGTGGTTTTGCAGGACCAGAGCTTCCAGCATTCTCTAGGACTTGCTGGAGAATTGTAATTCCTTTAGGAGGAGAGTAGGTACAGCTGAGGTTCAGTGTCCACAAATAGATCCCTCCTTTTCATTTGGCCTGGTTTTATGGAATAAAGATCATTTAATGCCTGTAGAACTGATAACTAATTGCTTAGCCCCATGTTTAAGATAAGGCTTAGACTGACTCCTCTGTGACTTCACAAACCTTGTATTTAGCTCTGCCAAGCTCCCCACACTCCTTCCCCTCCCTCCTGGCCTTCAGCACATCCCCATGGCCCCCCCACTGCAGAGTCCGCACGGTCCCAAGGCACCTCCTGCTGTCCCACATCCTCACAGCCACTGCCTGGCTTCCTGCTGATGTAAGAAATGATCCAGCTGGATCCCAAAATCCCGGCCGACCCTCAGCAGCGGGGTAGGGCGAGTCCTTGTGTGCTCTGCTGGGATGCCCAGGGGAGAGGGGGAGCTTGAGGGAGGCAGGAGGGCATTTCTCAGCCCCACTGGCATCCTGTTAGCATCAGGATGTGTGGGTGATGGTGGGAGGGAGCTGCCTGTCCGTCCATCCATCCATCCATCCATCCATCCATCCATCCATCCATCCATCCATCCATCCATCAGGAGGGCAGCCCAGTGCTCAGCTCAGGCCACGCAGTGCTGCCAGCCTGCATCCCCATGCCCAGAGCAGGCAGCACCCCTCTGCCAGTCCCCACAAGGCACGGGTGCTGAGTAAATGTTCCAAAAATCCTCCACCATGGGAAGCATCACTGATGGAGCCCCTCTGCTCCTCCCTCCCCTCACTACCAAGCCTCGATGCAGCTTAAGCCTCTTCTGCAGCTTCTCACTAAGTTGATTAATGGAAATAATTGGTCTCTTTGTGCATCTGGAGACAGTTGCCGTGACAGCAGCTGTATTTTTGTTTTGTTCCCAGGTCGAGCTTGTTTTTCACATCTCTCGGCTTCAAGGTGCTAACGAATCAGGGCACTCTGGTTTGCCCCCACCTCCAAAAGACACATGTCCCTCTGAGGGATGGGTGACAGCGGGGATAAGGCCCCAGCAGGCCTTGGGACATGGCAGGCTGGCACCTTTCTCCCTGCCCATTTTTCACCCCCTCAAGCCAGGCTCGCACTGGATGAACACAGCACTGTGGCTTTTGCACGGCAGAGAGCAGAGAGCCAAATCCCTCGTGTTCACCCAGAGCAGCCACGAGCACCCACAGGACCCTCTGTCCCCTTTCAAAGCTGTAAGGACTCCGGGGCTATGAGTCCCTTCTCCACTACTTTTATTTTCTCACAACTTCTTACTTATTTGCCTTTATGTGTCAACATATTTTTACACGAACAACTGTGTGGAAGATCTGCTAATGCCTGAACTTGCCAAGAAGACACACCACAGAGCAGTGACCCTTCAGCTACAGAAGTCCCACAGCTGCTGGGGCAGGCAAGGCCCAGGTATTCTCCTCACTTGTGATATGCACTCACCCTACCACACCCAGGCCACAGGGTGAATTCCTCTGCAATGGGGATCCCCTTCAGACCGGGGTTCCCTGCCTTCCTCCAGATTGTTCATGAAGAAAAGTCCCAGTGGATTCCAACTCAAAGGCTGGAAACCCCCCAGTAGCCCCACAGCTTTTCTGTTCACACTGTGGCACTGACCTCTGAGTGAACATCAGCTTCTAAAACCCCACCTGAAGTCCTGGCCCAGGGATGCTCCACCCCAGCACAAGCTCCCCAATACCTTGCAGGCTTCCCTGGGTAAGGAAAAGTCAAACAAGTGCTGAGGAGATGCAGCTGGGACTATTTTCTAGCACAGTTGCCCTTGTCACATGTAAGAGGAAGGTGAAGCCACAGCAGCCCTTGATGGCGTAGCTCTGTTTCTGGGTTGAGGGAGGCCTCTCTACAAGGACAGAGGTAAGCAAGGATGAGTCCTTATTCTCACACCTAGAAGGAGACAGAGCTACTTAGTCCAGCTCTTCTTTTGTCATCTGAGGAGCTGAGCCCTGCTGCTGTGGGAAAGCAGTGCTTGCGTGCCTGGGAAGGGGAGCTGAGCTTGGAAGAGGAATTGTGAGGGCTGTAACTGGGCAGGTTTGACTGCTGCTGTCGAGGAGGCTTTGCTTGGGGAAGCTCTGCTCAGCACACGGTGCAGGAAGCTGAGAGCCACCTGCCTCACTGAGGCTTGCACAATCCCATAGGAGTTGGCATCCAGCATCCAAAGAGTCCTCCTGACTCAGAGCAGTGTAAGGGGCTGAGCGAAAGGCTGTGATGCCTCTCGAGGTGCAAGAGCCCTGGCAGCTCCCAGTGGTGCCTAAAAATAACCAGGGCATCTCTAAAGAGTGTCAGTACAGAATGAAGCTGCGTCAGGTGACAGGGCTTAGCTCTGCTCCCTGGAGCTGGCTGCCCTGTCTGCTGCGCCACTGCAAAGAAAGCCACCACTGGGACCCCCACCCTGGGGCAGAGGCAGTGCCTGCTGGGCAATGGGGGTGGGAGAGATCTGTATTTGGCTGATGTTTGCCATAGAACAGAAAAGGAAAATGCTGGGGCTCAGAACAGGCTGGCAGCGAGGTGGGGCTGAGGCTCCGGGTGGCTCCGTGGCTTCTGTTACCCAATGGAATCAGGAGCCCCTTTGGCTGTGCTACCCTGCTGGGACCTCCAAGTGGGCAGGGAAAGCTCTGCAGGCCTGCACCCCTCCTTTGCTGAAGATTCCTGTGACCGATGCCACATTTCCTTACAGCTGCGTCAGGTGACAGCAGCTCCCGACCCTCCCTGCAGGCAGGGGAAGTCTCTCTGCCTAAGTCCCCAGGGATGTGACATCTAAACCTGAGCTGAAGAGGAGCTCGAGACGTGCCTGTAACGCTGCCCTGGGGATGCTCAGTGATCGCTGCCAGCTCTAGGGAAAGCTCCTAATAAAATCAATTGCCAAGTATTTCACAGCCTGCTGAAGTGCAGCCGGGGCATGGAAGGACACGGGGCGTCTCCAGCACACGTGGGGAAGGTGCTGGGTTTGAGATGAACTGCTCTGAGACCTGCAAGAGGAGGGATGTCTGTGTGCACCAAGGAGTCCTGGGATCCTGTACTGCAGATCTCACACAAAACAACCCCGGCAGCTCTGTGCAAGGGAAAGCAGTGACATGATCTGAGGACAGAGGGGGTGCTCAAGAGTGCAGGAGCCACAGGAGTGGAACCACAGAGAGGACTTGCCATTTAGGATGTAAATGTAGGAGCCACAAAAGGTTAAGCTTTTGGGGGTTCCCTGGATCTTGCTGGGCTGACTCTACACACAGAACAGAACTCATTCACATCGTTATGTACAGGCAAACAACATTCCCTTGCAAAGCATGTGGGCAGCCTTTAGCAGGACTTGCACAGCACATCCCCATCGCTGGCAGGGAGAGGCCGTGGGGCACATCTGGCACGGGGGGCTGCCTTGGAGTCAGAGCTGGAACGTGGCTTGGTACAAAGACATGGCTGTGAGGTGTGGATAATACAGCACAGAAGTCATTACAGTGGAATTGTAGGCATTTTTTTTCCTCTTAGCAGCTTTCTAGCATCTAGTAATTCAGAATATAGAGGGAGGTCAAGTGACTCAATGGTACAGGAAGGAAAAAGCCCATTTCTGTTTGTAATATTTCCCTGTGAATGAAAGCTTTATCAGCCATAGTGTGAGTCTCTACCTGATTTAGAGGACTTTCCTTCTGGACATGACTTCAAACACGCTTCATGCACAGCAGGACAACAGCTTCTGGGAAAGAAGAACGAAAAAAAAAATGTAAGAAAACATTATCTGTGCTTGTTTTGGGAAGCATAAAGCTCAGCTGCTCTTCCCACTCTCTGTGACCAGGACAGCAGAGGGCTGGCAGGGCTCTGCCCAGCAGACTGCTGGAGCCTGGCTTGGTGGAAACATCAGTGCTGTGGGATGGTGTGTTCACATGGCACCTCCTCGGGAGGGTTTGTGCTAATAGACTCGGACTGTGGTGTTAAAGCACACAGAAAGTCCAGCTGGCCTGCACAGAGAAGTTCTCTTTGTTTTTGCTTCTTTCTTTGCCCTCCCACAGGTGCTGGGAGAACTGAGGCAACTCATGTCCTGACCTGCACTGCAGGGACCAGCAGCTGCCTCCAGAGTATAAATGAATATTGGTTTGCAGCTCTGCTGCCCTTTAAAGAAGTGAAACTCCCATATCAGCTTCTCTGAGGTGAAAGGGGAACTTTAATCTAGTTCTGGTTGCTTTGCTGGGTCTGTGTCCAGCTCCTTGGGTCTGTGCTGTTTGTGCACAGCTGAGCCTCCTCTCACTGTCCCCAAGCCCTGCCCAAAGACATTTCCTCTGTGGCCTCAACATCTGTGGGTGCTTTGCAATCCCCTGACCTGCAGAGCCTGGCCAACGGGACACTTGCTTATTTTAGCAGCTGTTTCAGCTTTCGGACTATTTTGGAACATCATGGACTGTGTTTTTCCCTTTGTCCCAGGGACAAATGTTAGCAGAACAGAAATCAAGAGATGAGCCACTTAACCATATCAGCAGTAGCTCATCCAGCAATTCATCTGTCTGGTCCATCTGGGTTGAGTAGCACTGCAACTGGAACTATTTCCCATCATTTTCCAAACTGGGACAGATCTAGTGCCTTTCTCTTTATTTTTTTGACCCACTTTCAAAACTTTGTAGTTGAAGCCGACTACTTGCTGGCTCTGGCCCTGCTTCAAGGACAGGGCACTTGCTGCTTTTATGTGTCAGTTTGCCCATCTGTTAAATGGAGCTATTAATACTCCCTCCCCCTGTTAGATGCTTCAAATATTTTAAAGCACTTTCAGCTCTGCAGATGACAGGCTTGCAGAAGTGGAAAATGCTAATTATGATCATGACAGGAGCTAAACAAAGACACAGGGATTTAACAATAAACTTTTGTTAGTCTTAACCCCATTTATAGCAAAGTGCTTACTGGAAACACCGGACCGGAAAAGAAACAGTATTCCCACAACTCTGGGAATACGCATTGCCCTTTTCGGGCACCAAGCAGGCAAACAAAAGCAGGAAGGAAGAAACCCAGCTTTGGAAATCCACAAGTCTTTATTTTCCTCCTTTGCCTTCCCGCCCTGGCTCGTGTGTTACCCAAACAGTTAAACCTCCAGCGCTTCGGCAGTGTTGCAAAACATCTCAAAGCAGGCGGGCCTCTGCCAGGAGAGGCTTAAAGTAAACTGGAGCAATGATGCTCTGAAGCAGAAGTTATCACTGAGCAGCCTTGTTTGTGATGGGACATGATGGGAAGCCCCTATTTTCTCTCTCAAAAAAGAGCTGATTTCGGAGACGAAAACTCTTTAGCAGCTGGTATTGGCCCTCTAACCCTGCAGGCTCTGGCTAGGTGTTTCTCTCCCCACAGCCCTTGCTTGGGCATCTGGAGTCTGCAGATTTGAAGTTGACCCTCTCGCTCCATCCACAAAGGCTCATCCTCTTCTGGCTCACCTGGTCCTGCTGCCCCCAGGGTGATGGGCAGAGCTCCAGAGGCTCCTCAGCACAAAGGCCAGGCTGTTTAGAGCTTTAATGGTGGCACATGGCTTGGCCCACCTGAGGATGGGCTACACTGACTTGTTAAACAACGCTTTGTTTTGTTGTCTAGTCCTGTACTACATCAAGGTACCATGGATTATTTTGGAACCGTAGCAGAAATGTTCATTGGCTGGATAAACATCCACACCCCATCAGGAATGAATTACAAGGGCATCAGCATAAAATTATAGAATCATTTAGATGGAAAAAGATCTTTAAGGTCATCAAGTCCACCACTAAGCCATGTCCCCAATTGCTACATCCACACTTTTTTATTAATATCTCCAGGGATAGTGACTCTACCAGTTCCCTGGGCAGCCTGTTTCTGTGTTTTATAACCCTTTTGGTCAGGAATTTTTTCCTAATATTCAACCTAAACCTTCCCTGGTGCAACTTAAAACCATTTTCTCTTGTCCTATCTGATGTGCATGACTGCACATGTTTGAGGTTCAGATTCCCTCCCTGGTGACCAGCTGTTACCCAAAAGGAGCAAACACATGAAACAACCTTAGTCCTCTCAGCATTGCTACAACATGAATGTATGTTCCAAAAAAACACACCCCAGAATGTGTTTCTGGCAGAATTCAAGACTATTCTACACAACAGCTGGTACGGTGCTGCTTTGATCCAGAGAGGAAATCCTTTCTGGTTTCAAGCAAGGTGATGGCAGCAGAGAGAAGGTTGTTCTTGTGTCTCCTGGCTGCTGGGTAAACAACAGGCTGCATGCATGGCTGAGCAGGACAGCAGCCTGGTCCTGCCAGAGCAGCCAGACTGCCTCATTTAGTGCCCTGTCTCCAGCAGCAGCTGGCATCCTCGGCTTCAGAGGTACAAGAAAACCTCTAATTGTAATGGAATGCTTCTCATAAGTCACTAATGACTCCGAACCAGGAGGTGTTACAATCCTTGCACTGCAATATCCTCTTAATCATACCCAGGATTGTTTCATTACCGAGATAACTACCTGCTCTCCATTAAAATGCCTTCAGAGCTCTTTGTTCCACCGATATCTCGCGGCAATGAGCACCACAGATTAATTACACTTTGTGGAAACAGTAACTCCAGTAAAGTTGGTGACGCTCTGGTGGGGATATGTTTGCCTTATTACATCACTGCAAATATCAACAGAAGTGGCATTTCGGCGCCCGACGGGGAGTTCCCCCGGCAGCGGCTTGTGGCCGGCAATGTGCCTGCATGGAGGAGCTGTGCAAAGAGCACCTGGCCTCTCTGGGCTCTCCTGGGAAAGGAAGTGCTGGGGAACTCGCTGTGGAAACGAGAAATGAGTGGTGTAAAGTACATATTCCCTTGGGCTTGAAGAGAGTGAGAGTTTTGAAGTGGGGCCCAGGCAGTTCAGAGTCCAGCTGCTGCTCTTCCTGCTTTGCGCTGCAGGTGCCAGCCGAGGCCTGGAGCGGTCTCAGCCTCCCTAACTGCCATCGTGGGGAGCCTGGGACAAGGCCCATGGAACACCTGAACCTTCCCTTCTCCCTGGCTGGTGCTTGGCAACCCTGGGGAGCAGCTTCCCTCATGACTTTTCTTCTTCTACTCAGGAGCAAAAGGCAGCTAGAAGCAGTGGGCTTTTCCCCCATCTCATCCTCTCTAAAATGGAAAACTTATTTTCTGGATCAGTCCATATTAACAGCCTTGGTGACATTGAAGAAACTTTTAGGAGTGTGGAGAAACAACTGGAACGTGAAAACGGGAGAGATCAGAAGAGGGTGACACAGGCAAACAAAAAGCCAGGTGAAGCTTCTGCTGTTCCTTATGGATTTGTAGATTCATCCCCCACTCTGCCACAGACCTGTGTGAGCCCAGGGAAATCATCTGCTTTGTGTGAGGCCCATGTCAAACAGGAATGATGCCGGTGCTTGGGTGCCCAGACAGGCTGGAGGCATTAATGCACAGCAGTATGCTGCAGGAACTGGCTCTGAAATGTGGGAGATCAGGAAATGTTAGCAGCTTGGAAAAGGCTTTCCATAGTTATTTTGGGTGGCAAGGTTGTGTGCCTGTGGGTATTCCTCTGAGTGGGATCAAGAGTACATTGATCTTTCTTTGGAATGAGAGGAAAAAAGCAAAACTCCCCATCCTAGCTCGTCATGTGCCTGTACACCCCTCAGGATCAGCCACTGAGAAGTGCCAGGTGGTTGGAAGATGCACAGCTGTGAACATTCCTGGGTTTCATCTCTTCGTGACCAAGCTGCCCATGTACTGTAGCTAATGGTCTCCAGTTCTCTGAGGCACCTGAGTCTGCACTCTGTGGAAAGTGTCCCCCAAAACGACAGCACAGGCTGCTCACATCCATGTGAAACTCCTTCTGAAGGACTCAATGCTGTGTTCTGTGCCCGAGGTGTATTAAGCTCTATTGGTACATCCATGTTTAAAAATGGCCATTTAACTTACATCTGCACTATAAACAAACACAGCCACTGAGGATCTCTTCACGCATCCCTCTTTCCTAAACACCATCCCTCACAAGAGCTGAAAGGTGGCAATTTCTTAGCTGGGTGGCCACACATTAGCACGGTGGTTGTTTCCAGCCAAGAATCTCTGAAGCCAAGCGCTGCCCCACAGTAACCACGCCAGGCACGCCGAGCAAACAGCCCAGAGCTCGAGGGGCTGTCACCCTCTGAGAGTCTCAGCCACCCAATCAAGCCGTACCCACTCCACAAGTCCCCCTTCACCCTCGCACTGCAGCAGCATCCCCGTGCTCACTGACCCCCGCCTGTCCTCCTCCTAGTTTGAGTCACCAGCGCAGCCACCCAGGGCATTGCCTCTGGGTTCACAGCTATACTTGGCTCTTGATCTGCACAACCATTTACCCCTTCCAAGCAAAGGGAAATCTCCCAAAGACGCCTTTGGGGCCAAGGCATTACATGCATGTCAAAGCTCCCCACCACTCGCTACCAGCTGCTTAGGGGAATCCAGAGAGAGGAAAGACACACAGCTTCGAGGTGGAGGAATTTGCAAAGCCTCCTGAGAATACCACCACACAGCAGTTCTTTTTTTACCACGAGTCTTTGCCTTTTGAAACATTTGCTTGGGAAGCCAGATGCCAGCAAGTCTCTGAGCCTGCTTCTGCTGCCACGCTCTGAAAGCTCTGCTCGTGCCCGCAGCTCCGAGGGGAGTCCCGGGCAGTCCCTACAGCTCCTGACATCCCAAGGGATGGATTCCCCCCACGGACGGACCGCCGGGTGCCTGTCCCATTCCCGTGCGAGCACGGAGCAACCCCCGTGCTGTAAGGGATTCCTTCCGGCAAATCGCTCAGAATAAACGGGCACACGTTGGAAATGAGGCCAGAAATCCCCACGGGGGTCACCGATCCACGGTCCTCTGTGATTTCTATCCTCTGAGTCCGCTCTCCCTGCTACCCCTTCGCGGCGAGCGCCGAACCGCGTTATTTCCCAAGCGAAGCAGCAGCAGCCGCCTCCCTGCCTTCAGCCTGCGAGCGGCTTCTCCCTCCCAACGGCGGAGAAACCGGGACGCAGCTCTGCTTTTTCAGCCCCCTGGTTTTGCCGGCAGCAAAACCCTCGCTGTTCGCAGTCGGTTGGGTAAAAGTTCACCGTCTCTGCGAACAAACCCCTGCCTCGTGGCGCGGCCGTGGGCAGGAGAAAAGCCCCCGGCTGCGCTCCCAGGCAGGCATCCTTGTCACCCACCGCCCCAGCCCCTCGCCCCCACCGCAGCGAGCACAGCCCTACGCACAGCCCTACTTACAGCCCCGGCTCCCGCCGCTTCTCAGCTCCCCAGTCCCGTGGTCCCGCCGCCGGGGAAGGAATCGAGGCTGGATTACACCCTCCTGGCGTCTCTGCCCGCTGTGGCGAGCAGCCAAGCCGGCCGGGAGAGTCGCAGCCACTTTCAGGCTTGCAGTTTCCTTCCACTGGGAGCTGCTAAATGAAGTTGCACTTGTGGGGCCAAGGGGCGTGTTCTCCTCCCCTCGAGTCAGTCCCTGCCTGCTGTAATCCAATGCTCTGCCCGATGATGTCAAGCAACTCCCGCTTGGCTCCTACCTTACAGTCGGCAGGAGGGATCCGTTTCCTTTTCACAGGGATCTTTGTTTAGCTTCGGCTTGTAACCCCATCCCCCGGCAGCTGCATGTGCCCGAGCATCCTCCCTTCGATGCTCAGCGCTGGGGCTTCTGCTGCCGGGCGCTCCCTCCTGCCTGCTGCTCCGCCAGGTTTCTCTGGCACGTTGCTCAGATGCACATCTCACCTGCATGCCACCGTTTATCCTCTCCACCAGCGCCTGGCCAAAGAGACCATCACGCCCCGTGCAGCCTGAGCTATCCTACCAGGTGTAGCACTGGGAAAGTGCCTCCCAAGAAAAAGCCAGCTTTGTGTTGTTTTGGAGTGCTTCTTGCTCCACTGACTCCCATGGAGTAAAACTCAGGAGTACTTCAGCTCAACTGCCCCTGTGTGCCAGCTGTATTTGGGGTTGAAGTGCAGAGCCAGCTGGTGACAGCTCCTGGATTTAAGGGGGAAGGTGCTAAGGCAGTACCACGTTTAAAACACAAGCCTTTGTGGCCACTCTGCTGGGTGAAGCACACCCTGGGAGCTCTCAGTGAGCTTGAGGTCGCTACAGAAGAAAAGGATATTTTGGATGTTCTTGGTACCACATGGACCGAGGAATGTCCCTCTGGCTGGCATCACCTCCTGGTGTCCCATCAGCCTTGCAGAGCCCTCCAGGTGGCTGAAACCAATCAGTCAAGGTAGCTGCAGTCATCCTCTGGGCCCGTGCTCCTGCCCAGCCCCACAAGTGTGGAGGGAAGGTGTGTGAGTACACAGGAATGTACATAGTGCTGCCTGCTCCTGCCTGAACGCTCAGACTGGAACACGGCTCATTAGTGGTAATTGCTTTGCTGAGAGAGTGAAAGATTTGCTCCATCCCTGCTGTAAGAACACTCAGGTCCTCACAACTCAACTGGCGAGCACAAAGGGTGTTTGCCAAGGAATGGATCCAGTCCCTGCTCGAGGTAGGCGAGTTTTTGTTTCAGGTTGCATGCAAAGCGAGTGGTGTGAGCCAGGAGCACTTTCCCAACCCACTGTCTCGCTGAGCACCAGACAGGCACAGAAGCAGCGTCTCTGCATTCCTGCTTCTCTCCCACGACAGATGGGTCCCAGAGCCACCCAGTGCCAGGTGAAGAGCACCAGCCTCTCCTCCCACCCCGGCACCGCCCTGCACACTTGGACCTTTTCCACCTCTGCTGCTGTCACCACCTCCAGCCAGAATCTGTGTGTGCCCAAAAACATGATGGTTGCTGTGAAAGATACCCACAGGATCACAGGAAGAGATAAAAACACCAACAACAGCAGCAAGCAGCACAGGAAACACCCTGATGACAATACTGAGGCACAGATAAAGGGGAGTGGACCTCAACAGAGCAAAATACATCCATGCTCAGTGCATCCCTCAACCAACCTCATGCAGCCTCCTGATTCAATTCAGTTTTAGTTCAAAAGCAGCCCCAGGAAGCCCGTTTGATTTCCTGAGATGTCTTACCTGGCAGAACTAATCTCTCTCCAGTACACATTGCAGCTGCTCACCCAAAAGTAGCAGTAAGGGATTCAGCACAATGCCCTGCCTGTCTTCATGAGATGCCAGGGAGGGAGGATGGCTTTGCTGTGCCGAGGGACAGCGCAGCCTCAGGAGACTGCTGTGCTGGTTTGGCCAAGGCTGCAGTTTTCCCTTTACTCCAGCTTACACTTGAGAAGGATCCAGAAGGTTACAGCTTCACACTAACCCTTGGACTGCAGGGTTTGGAGGCCAAGTCTGGTAAGGATGTGAGTGCTCCACCAGTTACCCAGGCATTTCCTTGGCAGAGTGTGGCCAGTAGCATTACAGAACAAACAACAAAGAACAATGGCAACAGCCAAGTACTGTGGAAAGCCAGGAGCTCAGAATATGTACTTCTAAAAGAAGACATGTCTTGTCTTGCTCAAAGCTCCCAATCCTGTGTGTGGTCCTGGAAACAAGCCCCCCAAAGCATCCACCACAAAGTCTGTCCTTTTCTGCACTCACTTGTGTGTCCTTACAGTGACTTTCTCATCTAACATCATGCTCTACAGGGACTTGTCAGACATTTTCCATCAAAACTCTTTTTAAGTAAAAAAATGCAGTTTAAGTTTTTCTATGGTTTTTTTTTTTTTTTTGGTGCAAGTGGGAGAAGGAGCGGCAATCCCAAGATGCCAAAAAGTTTGCCTGAAATCTTAAGGTATTAGGATAAAAATGTATGTCTTTCAATGTATTCAGTCTTCCTGTTCTTCAGCAAAAGCTGACATTTTTCAACAATACACCCTAACTCCTAGCTGATGCTCACATTCACCATCTCTTGTCCCGTTGCTTTGTCCACCCTAAGACATCCATCCGGAGGTGATGGGCAGATGTCAGAGCTGCCTGGCGTGGCTCACCCTGTGTGACAGATGGTGTCACAGCCTTGAGCTGACTGACTCAGCTGCAGCCACAATCAGCCTTTAGTGGCTCCTGCTTTACTCACACGTTTGTCTTTGGTGAGGCTGTTGCTGCCTGTTGTATCCATCTGCCTCATCCTGTGCTGTCCTGCGTAGTCTAGGATCGATGGTGATGCCATTACTGCTCTGGACAGCTGGAGCTTTGGCTCTGCTGCTTTTGACCTTGCAGCTGGTCTGCAGTGAACTGTGAATTTTTTAGTTTTGTGCCATGGAGTGGGATGCAGAGAGCAATGCCCCAGGGAAAGGACGGTCTTGTGATGGCTGGCAGCCCATGCTGTGGGTGCCACCTTTGCTACTCTGGTGCCGCACGGGATGGGAGGGCATGGCTCAGGGAAGAGCAAGAAGCTGCCCTGCGGGTTGACTGTCAACCTTTAACTGGAGGAGGGACAAAACTGAAGCAATCTTGGAGGGCAAATGTCAAAATGAGGTGAGAATACCCCCAAGGGTGCTAATGTAAAGAAGCCCAGCCCTGGAGCAGCACCGCCGTGCCGGACTGCACGCTGCCTGCTCCGGCAAGGAAAACCCCCAGCACAAAGGACCCTCCGGGAAGCTCTGGAGCCCAAGGAGACAAGCTGTCACTTCAGAAGGATCTGACCTGCCTCTGACCCGAATGTTTTTGCAGCCTAAGCCTCGCTTCCCTGAGAAGCCCGTGCTGCCAGGGTTAGAGCAGCGCTGTGGCAGCCGCTGATGCAGCACGCAGCCTCCTCACGTAAGAGCAGCTTCCCGCTGCATTTCCCAGGCATTGAGGTCTCCATGTCACTTGATGTCATCAAGATTGCAAGGAAATGTGGAATGGCACGAGATATACATGGAAAAAATGGGGCAACCTGGGGTTTTTTTACAGACTTCCTCCCATAAAATAAATACTTTAAATAAACTAGTTTTGATCCAAAAAAACCCCACAGAACATACTTCAGTGATGTGCTGGGCTCCCCAGTGCAAGAGTGGATGTCTTAAGCCACCAAATAACAGCTTCACTTGGAGGTTCATGAGGAGAAGAAGAGAAACCGACAAGTAAAAGCAGCTTTAGTGACAAGCCACTCTTTTTGCTGTCAAGGGAAGGACACAGTTTGCTGTTGATTAGGGAAGAGAGAGTGGGTGTTGGGATGTCTGAATGAATTACCCGGTGTTCAGACCCATTTTGTTTTTATAGAAGTTGCTCATCCAGAAAGGTTCAACAAGTGAAACACAAAAAAGCTTGTAATGAGGCTAAACTCATTAGTGACCCCCCTCCAGGGTCCCCCCTATTAACGGGCAGGGTTGAGGAGCTGAGCAGGGCTGTGGGGAGCCCCTCTGGGCACTGGGACCATGGGGACACGGTTGTGGCTGCTGGCATGGTGGCTCTGTGCGGGGCTGGCATTCCAGCAGGGCAGAGCGCACTCAAAAAACTGTTTACTTTGAGCTGAAGCTATTTTTAGCCGCACTAATCTGTGCAGAGATGATAAAGCTTTTCATTGCGAAGTGAGTGGCTGTGCTTTGCTTCTGGGCAATTTCACTCCACGAGCTCATCCCTTCCCCCTTCCTGGCCGCTTCTTTCCACTGACCTTATCTCCTCTGCCTGTGTGCCAAACACCTCCAAAAGGTTTGTCCCAACTAGATAGGTGGGAGTCTCAGCCCAAACTTTTTTTTTTCATTTTTCCCTAGAGAATGTTTTCAGTTTAGAAAATAAAGGAACTTCGTGTTTAATAGTCCCCAAAGGCTAGTTCCAAGGCTTTGCTGGAAGCCCATCGTGGACATGCACCCTCTCATCTTTCATTTCTGCAAAATCCCTTCTGTCCAAAGGCTCTTGCAAAAGAAGTCACTTGACAGCAGAAGAAAGAAGTCACTTGACAATTACCTCTTTGCAGCTGCAACAAATACAAGCAGATCTCAAACTCAGATCTCATGGCAAGCCAGAGTCCCCAGGCAGCGACAGCACTGCCCTACACCTCATTTTTCCCGAGGGGTCCCACAGCCCACTCCAAAGTCCCTCACACACTCTCTATAAGAGGCACTTTACCTGCTGCTGATAGGAGCAAGCGCGGCAGCCTGTTCACGGCACAAAGGCTACAAAACGCACATAAATCCTGCTTGGTCAGGGGTTGGTTTGTCTAAAGGGCTCCAGAAGCTTCTCCAGTGTAAACCCACAAAGGTCACGCACCCAGCACATGCTTCATCAGAAAATCATCCCTTGTGGTAAAAGCTTTCTTGTCTGGGGCACAGCATGAATAATGTCTCTGTCGGCTCAGGGTGTGTTCAGAGGGGGGAAGAACATGCAAGAATTAATTAAACAGGTTCATTCTGCTTGCTGAGAAGGGTCAGATATACAGAAAAAGCTGAAAATGATTGTCAGGATGAGAAGGTGCAGCAGGTATTGCTTAAGCTGATCATGACTGACTGCTGAGGTGTTGCTGGCTGGGAGGCAGGAGATGTGCTGAGGTGCACAAACAGGTACTTCATCCCTTTGTCCCTCTGATTCTGCCAGAGACTGTGGCTGGAAGAAATCAAGGAGCAGGCTTGGTTGGCAGCTGTGTTTCTCCCTTTTGAAGAGCAAAGGGCTTTGCTGATAAAGTCAGTGTTTAATACATGCCAGAGCCACCCAGCCAACAGCTGATTGTTCACCGGTGGTTGGCAACCAGACAAGGATTCCTGTTTTCCATGTGCTGCAGACAAGTAAATATTTTGATTCTAACTCATGCTCTCAGCTAAATGAGCTTTTATATGACTTTATTCCTCGAAGTCTGAAAAGAGGAGTCCTGCCCTGGAATGGTGAGGGATCAAACTCGTGTTATTAATCCTCTGTGTGAATCAAAGGACTGCAGTCTTCAGGCTTCACCATATACACTCACACTCTACCCATGGTTGGGAAAAAATTCAGCCTAACCTCCTTTTATGTTTCCTTGCTTCCCGTGCTGGTTGATGAAGGGAGTACATGTAACCAGATGCCTTCTTGTGAAGCAGCTGATCACTGCAACAGCCAGGATGAGCCCAGCAAGGCTGCTCCTGTGTCCTGTGCTGTGCCATGCCCTTAGACATGGTGCCATTTATCTATTCTAGCTCTTCCCAAGGCCACACACACTGAGATCAGGGAGGTGCAGCATCACTGTGACTTTGTCTGAGAGCAGCAGGAGTTCAGGGTGCTCCATGGGAAGAGCTCTGTGTTCTGGTCAGAGAACAGAATATTCTGTTTGTGCCAAGAGAGCACAAGAAATAAAAACAGGGTTTGCCTGGTGACCTAGGAGCATTTCACTCAGGCCCTGCACACAAACCTCTGCTCCCAGCACCCTACTGGGATAGGCAACATGCCCTGGTTTCAGGTGCTGCCCAGGTGTGCAGTGGCTGACACAGGAAGGTGTGAGATGTGGTGACAGGGCTGCCCTGCATTTTGGGTGGCCCAGAGAAGGGCTCTGCCACCCCAGGGTGGACACAGTGGCTGAGAGAGCCCTGTTCTTCCTTGCCAGCTGTGGGCAGAGGTGAGTGCTGGCTCCTGGGAGGAATGAAGGATGCTGTGGGGCGTGGGATTTGCCAGGAGGCAGAGCCATCAGTGGGTTACACCAGTGTCTCAATCTGAGATCTTACCCCTTCCCTACTGAAGCAGTAGATCCTAAGGCACAGTCCCAGCCTCAGAAATCTTCTTCCTTTAAATAGCCAAGACAGACAAAGGAAGAGAGGTACTTGTACTATCATCTCCTTTGGCAGGTGGCTGGTGGAGGGACAGAAGGCCAAATGACCGCTGCAGAGACAGATTTTCACCCAGCCCAGAACATTAACCTTGTCTGCTCTGTTACTGGCAGCTCCTCCATGGCTATCACAGATGGACGGCCTGATGCTCTCGTGGCTCTGTGCCAGCAGACAGACCTTCCTCACCTAATCATGGCCAATCTCACTCCCAGCTGCTTGGAGAAGTATTTTATTTACTGCTGTTTACGTCATGACTACTCCATTATGGTTATTCCAGGATTTCCGGTTTTCAAAGGGTTCTTCTTGCTCCCTTAGTTCACTATATTTGTTTCAGATTCTTACTTTCTCACAAAGCTGGGCTGAGTTTTCTTGGACAGGTGTAAAACTTTCACTTTTATGCAGGATTATGGCTTTTTGGAGACAGAATTAAATGTTTTTATACAGACCCCTGTTGCCACTAACTTTTGTGGATTAAGTAATTTCTTTTTATAACATCTCTCAGGCAATTGTCTTCAGCTTTGTAAAACTTGGCCTGATAAAGTATCAAGTGTCTTTATTCAGATTATCCATTGCAAAAATAATCTAGCAATGGCATTTAAGTAGACATCAGCTTTCCTGAGCTGTATGTTAAAACCTTAGCTCCACACAGCCACGAGTTAGATGTCTCACAGGAAGGTCTTGCAGAAGACCCTTTAAAAAAAACCCCCACCGTCCAGGCTGTCTTGGGCCAGAAACTTTCAGTCATATTTGATCTAAAAGTCTGTGTTTGGGGCTGGTTCCTTGCCCTCTGAGTGACAAGTAAATGCCAGCCGCCACCCAAAGTACCCTTTGGCCAAATTGCTGTGGCGCCCAGCGGCTCCTCACTGCACGCAGTGGTGGTGGCAGTGGTGTGACCTGCCAGGTATGCAGCAAGCCATCAGCGTGACAGTTGTGCTGTTATTTCTGTATGGACAGATGGATTTCTCTGTTTGAACCTACTGTGATGTGCTGCCCACCCTGCACAGGCGTGTTCCACCTCCCCCACACCTGCACGTGTCCCACGCCGGCCGTAGGTCCCAGGCACTGAGCTGCTGGCAAAGGGGATGTGGCACCAAACAGGCATTTGCAGTGCACAATTGCTACTCAAAAGGGCCTCAGCTCTCCATCTCTATGGCAACCAGCAGGAGATCCTGCAGGTCACACAAGAGGTGTGTGCTCCACTGCAGCACTTCCTGCCTTCCTGCAGGAACAAGGGCTCAAACTGAGTGATCAGGAGGGAAAATCCACTTTATTGTGGCTAAGAGGCCCTTTGAGTTATTATTTATCCAATTCTCCAGGCACTGTGATTTATCATTAATAATATAATTAAATCTCAGCTGTCTTCAAGGATGAGTTGAACAAGAGTGTTGCCAGCTGGGTACCTGGAAACGTTCTTTTATGACTCTTCATTGCAGGGGAAGTTCATCCCCAGCTCTCCAAGAGCTCCACCAAACACACCACTTCTGTCCTGAAGACAAAAAGTCATCAGCTTTTCAGTATCTAAACCAATTTGGGCAGTAAGTCTGCTAGTTGTTGTGTTACTGGTTAACAAGAAATTGTATGAAACTGAGAACTAGAATTAATAGAATAACAGACCTGCTTTTCCTATCTTTATTTGCACAAGAGAAAAAAACCAGACTCTTGAATCTATTGGTTTATTAGGTAAAATTAAGATGCAAAATTAGAGAAACCTGATAGCTTTGATATTGAAATGTTGGATGTTGGAGGGAGAAGAGTGTGATCCCACGTGCAAAATAATTACTATTTTAGAGGAAACCACTGCATGATAGGGTTCATTATCCCAAGAAACAACATGGAGGGGTTTGTGTGCTCTGAATTTTATCCCAATTTTCTGCATGCTGCCTTCCTCGTGTAAACAGGTCATTTTTGGCAAGGCTTGCAGAATATTTACCACTATTTGTTCCACGGTACTTCAAAGTGGGACACCACCACAGTCCAAACAAGTGAGCTGTGCCTGCTGGCTATGGATGCAGCCCAGCCAGAGCCAGGAGCTGGCACTGTCAGTGATGATATCCAAACAAGCCACATTTGGGAAGCAGTTAGGAGTCATCTTTAATCATTCAGCACTTTTAGTTGGGTTCGTTTAGTTCCAAGCTGGGTAATTACAGCCTCATTATTTTTCTTTTTACAATGAAGACAAGCCTGTAAGCCAGGCAGAATAATTTCTTCTGCTACCGTTGCCAAGATATGATAGCACATCTACGCCATAAGGAATTTGTCATGGTATCAGTTTTATTAATGGTAAATAATGACTCTTCAGTTAAGCAACATCTTCACATCAGCTGGTGCCTAACCATAAAACACTAAGTAAAATTTCAACCCCTACAGACAGGTAATTGAGTCGAGATTCCCACTGCCCAGCATGTTCCTTGCTGACCAGCGTGTGTCAGGTTTTCCACTTTATTTTTCTCACTGAAATTAATACCCGGCTACCAATCAGACTTTAATTTTAAAACCACAAAAGCTCATCTAAAAATAAGACATCAAAGTTCCCGTGACAGTAAGTAGAGGCCAGGACGAAGGGAACGGTGGTAGATCAGGTATCAGAGAGTAATTCCTGTCTGTCCACCTTCACTGGCTGCAGGGAGAGCTCAGTCCTTGCAGGGACCATTTCCCAGCCCAGAACCCACTGTTAGTGTGGCACACACTGAAATGCACAGGGGCATTGCTTCGATGGATCTTGATTCAAACTGTTTGACAACTGTGATGATACAAAATACATGTTTGAAAAAACACAGCTGTGAAAATAAAATATCCACAAGAACTGTACTGTGGGCCTGTCCAGGCATTGGGTTCTGCAGAAGGTAGGAAATACAGTTTTACCGGCACACCTTTTATTAAAAAATTTAAGTCGTCCCGTA
Organism: Oreocharis arfaki; assembly: GCA_013398015.1. Taxonomy (NCBI): domain Eukaryota; kingdom Metazoa; phylum Chordata; class Aves; order Passeriformes; family Paramythiidae; genus Oreocharis; species Oreocharis arfaki. The sequence goes on from VZRR01010034.1 coordinate 382,163, forward strand.
GAGCCTGAAGAAACTTCTTCCATAAAGAGCCAACAAATTCAGAACTGAACTATTATTTTTAGCAGGGGGAAATGACTCTGCCACTGAAACACCTGCACACGTCACGCTGAGCACAGTGACCTGCTTTTGTTTCCTATGGACACGCTCAGCGGTGCAGGAGCACGACACCCCTAACGTGCACTTTAAAATGCCTGCGTGCATTTGCAGCTCAGTTTTCTTGAGTGAGTTCTGCAGCAGGAAGCTGGTTGTAAGATCCCCTGATAAACCAACACTCAGCCCTCAGTTCTTCCCCTTCCTTCCCTTCCAGGATTAAGACTGTGGCTGTTTCTGCCCCCAGCGCACGCGGATTCTGTGAATGCTGAGCCTTGTCAGCTCCTGCCCTGCGCTGCCTTCTGCAAACCACTTGATTTACACCCTCTTGGGCAACAACCCTGCTGAACCCAGAGATGTGACTAGCATGGCATTGTATTATTAGACTTCCCCAGGGCACTTTTTCTTCTAAATCATCTAGGATGGGAAAAACAGTTAGATAAAGAAGAATGTCATGACTCATTCCTCAATGCCATGGAGGTTCAGAACAACCAGAAAAGAGTTAACAGCACAGCCAACCCCCCAGTAGTATTTCAAAGTTTCTAAATACAGAGTTCCTTTCTGAGCTGGATGCCCATTTTTGTTATCTTAAAAGTATTTCTGGAACTCTTGGCCAACTTTAAACAAACAAACAGGGAGAAATATTTGTGAAGATAACAGGGCTGAGAGTGTTTGGTTACTGAGTCTTTCTAAGTTGAAGGTTTTAGTTTTTAGACTATTTCTTTAAAGCTTGTGAATTGAAGAAAAAATTGCTCTGGAGATGTTAAATCACAAAACCATCCAAGCTATGGCTTTGGAATAACAATCATTCAACTTAGCAAATATCAAACGTGGGAAGGGACTTATCTGACACATCTATATGATCATGTGAACTCCTTTCTCAAGGAGTAACAGTCTCTGCTGGAGACACAAGAGGAAGGAACTGTTTTGCCTTCTTTAAAAAAATATAACTACATAAGCAACTGTAATATGCTCAAAGCCTCCTGGCACAAATGCAAAAATGCAACATCTGAAATGTCAGCTGGTATGCTGGGAGGATTTACATGATTTAAAAGATTTATGAGAAAGAACTATTTCACTGGCTTCAGAGCATCTTGGAAAGCAGCAGTGGGGGGGACAATGGAAAAGAAGGGGAAAAAAATCTCCAGCTAAAAGAAATTATCATGGCCAGTATGATTCTGTATTGCTTTTTAGTGCAAGAAAAAAAAAATGGGTCAGGCACTCATTGGATTTTTAGCTGCATTTAAAGATGAATGAACAGAGTCTGCCATGACTCTGGGATATGCTCATTTTCTCACATTACATATTGACTCACATAGTCCTGTGGCTCACCTAAAACCACACAACTCGTCCCTGCTCAAGGCAGGATTAAATCAAGAAATTCCTGACTTTTCCTCCCACTGTTGTTTCACTAGAAGCTGCTCTGCTGCAGCCACTGCTGATACACAAAGGCTGGCCAGCTGGACTTCAGCACAGGCTCTCAGGGGAGAGATGGGGTCACAGAGACAGGGGAAATAAATCCTGCCTTAATAAAAAGATAATATATCAAGCAAGGAAAAGGCATTAAACCATTTGAAACTATAAACTCTGCAACGTTTATTAAGTGCGCTTGGGCAATGCTCAAGTGGAAGACTGGTTTGCTTTGTGGCTACCCACTCTTGAAGTGGCTACTTAAAAGCATGGCCCTCGATGCCCTGCACAGCACCAAACCTGAGCCCAGCTCAGCTCTGCCAGGGGAGCAGGGGTTGATGCTGGCTCTGGTGTGCCAGGGTGGGGGAAGGTGCCAGCTCCAGCAATGCCTCTGGCTCCAAGGCTCCTCCTGGGGCAGTTACAAGCAGCTCACATCAGCACAGGGCTAGGGCTGATCCAACGGTGCCAGCCCCATCTGGGTCAGATCCTGCACCCCTGAGGGCCCTGCCTGAGCACTCTGTGCTGTTTGCAGGGGTACTACATTCACCTATGATGAAACTGTTCACTCCCTCCTCCTTTTTACCAGCCATCTGTTGCTAGTGCCTTCCATGGTTCATTCACAGATGTCACTGCAGATCTTTCGTGCAAAATATTCCCTCCAATCTATCTCTGTTTATGTTTTATTGTTGGGTGGTTTGTTGTTTGGGGTTTTTTTTATATAAGGTTTTATTTAATTTTATTTGAATATTTTTCAATACATCTAAGTTTCACTGATGCTTCCATAAATGACGAGATGAAAGAGCTCAGTAATATCATTCCAGGGTATTAGATTAAGGTGAACATTTTTCTCCATCTGTTTCACCAATAACCTAAACTAATGCAGTTTCCAGACCAGAGCACATGATCTTAAGTGAACTGAAGAGAGTGAAAAGGTCTCTGGTGACATATAAAGACTTAGAGGAGATTGAACAAAGGTGTCCTATAAAATAAATTTCTGGCCAAACAAAACTGGAAAGACACTGAGATTACAATTCCTCTATCATAACAGCAGTGACTCATCCAGTTGCATAGTCACTTGGGGTGAAAAAGAAAACAGTTACTCAATCTCTCAGGGATTTAGACACAGAAGAATATATTATGCAAGTTTTAGCTGCGTTACTAATGGCCTTGAAGCACACAACTCTACTATGACTCTCACTCAGCTCAGCAGATCACAAATAAGATGACTCACGTATCCATGACATGATAGGAAAATAGAGAGCCTAAGAAGTGCAGAGGCAGGTGCTAATACAGTCACAGAGCACGCAGTCAAGGGAAGATGAGATTTATGAAATCTTGAGCAGAGGACTGCAGAGAAATCAGCTTGTGTACTTGGAGACTCAAGGGCACGGATTAGGTTGATTTTCCTTGGTGTCAGATCGGGGGCTTGTGAGAGTGAAGCCAGGCTGTGTGCAGAGATGAGCCAGGCCACTGGCACCGCTCACCTGCGTGTCCCCAGGGAATGGCAGCAGAGAGCTGGCCCTGGTCTCTGCATGGCAGTGGTGAGCGAGCCCCCGGACCGCAGCACACGGTGACATCACACACCAGTGAAAGCCATCCACAAACTTAACAATATTTACACTTGGCAGGACTTCCTACCCTGCTGGTACATCATGATTTTGTAGAAGCTGTTAACTCTGATTGTTTAAAGATTAATTAAACCCACTGGCGGTGCCAGCCATAGCAGAATTTTGCCCATTATCTCATGACAAACCTCCTCGTGGATGAGGGCTGTGACAGCTGTTCTCAAAGCACAGGTTAAAATCTGAATGGTCGGGCAGAGCTCAGCTCAAATTCTGAACTAAACAGCTGGAAAAGCAGTTGTCCCAAGAAAACTGCAATTCTTTGTGCTCTGGAGATCAAATCAAAGCACAGATGTAAATATAGCTTAAAGCCAAACACTTTACAGAAGCCCAGTAATTAGGAGGATTATATTAGAAAGCTGATGCCAATACACCTAAATTTGGAAGTTTATGCAGGCCAGAGCACAGCAAGATGTTTAGACCTGTGTATGAGTCAAGGCAACCCTACTGAAGAAACACAGACAATGTATGATTATGATTTTTTAAATTTTTACAGACAGCCTGGCACAGCCATTCCAATTTGCACTTCCCATCACCTGACTGAAAGATTCTGGATGGTCAAAGGTTTATTCAATTATAATGCGTCTGTGGGATCTGTAACCTGCAAAAACACAGCCTGTGCAGAGCAGGAACCCTCAAATACTCAGGGGAACATCAAGAAAAATTCTGCATTTTTGTTATCACAGAAAGGAGACCCTTGAGAGTAACAAGAATAGCACTAACGCACAAGCTTGAGTGACATTTTTTTATGAGCTCAGTTGCACAAAGGAACTGCAGAGAACTGCTTTCAAATGACTAAATCTGACACATTTCCTTTAAATATTACCTAATTCCAAGGGGTTTATTCTAGGCATTTCAACTTACATATGTATGGGATGTAATGTATAGATACAGAAGGGATGCACCATTTCATTCTGCTGTCAGAACTGATTAACAAATCAGAGCAGGGTATTTTTGTACAAACCAGGATAACCTCCTGCCATATCCTGTCTCGTTCCCAGAGCTGACATCCCTGGGCTGACTTCATCCTTATCTCCTGTTAAACATGCAGGGGTTTAGGTGATGTGATGCAGAATCAGAGAGGGTTTATGCTGGGAAGTAAAATGAGCACTTGGAAATCTCTTGTTACGTGGACAGTGGAAGGAAAAAGCTTTTTATCTGCATCCCTTGTCTCTGCCCAGCATAACCCAGAGGAAGATCCCATAGTACTTCACAAAACTATTTGTCTCATAAATGTCCTGAGAAGGTTCAAGATTTAGATGAGTTTCATCGCTGTGTTAGTAATGCACAGTATTCCAATACATTTGAATTATTTGCCCAGGATTACTGGGAAGGGAACACATAATTTGTGATTGTGCCTTTATTCTGCGTATATTCACTGGAACAAACAGTGAAGGAGCAGGGATATGGCAAAAGCTTTCTTAGAGATCCAGCTGGTGCAACCAGAAGGGTAATAAAAATACATTAGCAATAAAGTAAAGGCTCATGTATTATCTGAAAGAAGCACAGTTTCAATGATTTATGGAATGACCTTTTTCTGAAAGAAGCCTGTATGTCCTCGTGAATAAGGCTGATTGCAAGAGAGATAATACTGTTAACATAGTGTTCATATATTCTGAGTGTTAAAACTGCTGTGGAAAATAAGTGGCTGGTTTACTGGATGCTCTTTGTCATTTCTTGGCAATTTTAGATGGCAGTAAAGCTGTCATTCTGATTATTAGTGCCTAGTGATGGAAGGTTTTCTGGACAGGGACTGTGTGAAGGGTCTGACAGAGTGTAAGGTGATGTGCAATAGCTGGAACTGCTACAGCCAGAAAATACCCTGTAACTCCAGCTGGTCAGTTCTGACCCTGCCCTGTGATATTTTGCAACACTAACACCAATTAAAACCAATGCAAACTGCTTTCCTAAACCTCTGTGCAAGCTTCTGTCAAATCCTCATGTTGTTACATCATCACAGCCAACTCTCATCCACTTCATTTGCTCCCAGACTTTTGTGAGGAGGAGTGAAGTCACTTAGCTGTCCCTCTCCAACTCCTCCAGGCTGCAACCTGTGCAGTGTGTGCTGGGAATCCAGACCCAGGGAGGTCCCTGTACTCTGGGCAGCTGAAAAAACAACGTCTCTTTTCACCTGGCTCCTCTACCTTCCTCTTCTTCCATGTTAAAGGAGCCCATCTGTAGCTTTTGCAGCCATGCACCTTCCAAGTATGAACTGAGCCTGGTGTGAACTGATGCAGAAGTGTCTCCTCGAGGAACTCCACCTCTGAAAAGCTCCTGAGCTTTCTCACTTCCACCCAGAGATCCGTTTAACTATACAGGCCAAAATTCATGGGCACCCTTCAGTGCTCAGCAAATCATAGAGGAAAAGAGGGGCAGCAAAGTGATATTAGGAAAAGGTTCTTCATCCAGAGGTTGAAGGATAGGCTGGAACAGGCTCCCCAGGGCAGTGGTCATGGCCCCAAGCCTGCCAGAGCTCAGGGAGGGTTTAGACAACACGCTCAGGCACAGGGTGGGGTTCTTGGGGTCGTCGTGTGCATGGCTACGAGTTGGACTCGATGGTCTCCTCCAGTCTGGAACGTTCTGTGATTCTGTGAGTTCTGGAGCACAAGCACTTGTCTGCTATCACGATCGGTCAACAGTGGGAATGAGTTACAGGTTCTGCCCCGGTCACAGCTTCGCGACGCTGAGCAGGTCCGTGGCCCCCTGGCAGGGCAGGTGACAGCCGCGTCCCCAGCCCCTGGGCCACGGCCATTGCTCGCACCACGATCCATACAGGCTCTGCATTAAGTGGCACAGGGGAGCCCGCTCGCTTCCTCCGGCATCCCGCTCGTCGCGGTGCCGCCGGTGAGGTCAGCGGTGACATGGGTGTAACTCACACGGCCGTGACGCCTGTCAAAATGCCGGGTCACGGCCCGCGGGGCCCGAGGGCTCAGCGTTACCCGGGACACGGGCCGCGCCAGGGCGGCCTGCGGGCTGCTGGTGCCCAGGGGCGGGGAAACGCGGTGTGCACTGCCACAGTGCCGCGCCCGGCGGGGGCGGCTCGGTGCCATCCCGGTGCCATCCCGATGCCATCCCGGTGCCAGCCCGGTGCCATCCCGGCGCCAGCCCGATGCCACCCCGGTGCCAGGCCGGTACCAGCCCGGGGCCATCGCGGTGACCGCCGCCCGCGCTGCTGCCATGGCAACGGCTGCGCGCGCCAAGGCGCCGCCAAGCGCCCCCAGCGGCCGCAGGCGGGTATGGAACGGCTGCCGGGCTGCCGACCGGCCTCGCTCATTGGCTGTCATGCTCTAGGAACCGCCCACCCGCAGACCTTCCAACCAATCAACGTCCTCGCTCTCCGCGGCGAAGGCGGAAGAAGGGTTGATAAACAACATCGCCCCGCCCTTCGCCGGTCCTTCCGCTCCTCCCACGTGCGCGCGGCTGCACCGCGCCCTCTCATTGGCGGGCGGCCGCCTCCG
>VZRR01010035.1:3989-17813 GCA_013398015.1 Oreocharis arfaki
TGGGCCGCCGCGGCTCGCCCTGCCGCATCCAGCCCTTTAAACATGGCGCAGGCCGCGGCGGCCGGGCGATGACCGCGGGCGGCAGCGCCGGACATGGCTCAGGCGCCGATCTTCCCCCGTTGCTCCTAGGGAAGAACATGCGCAAGACCAGGGCGGGCGGCGTGGAGAAGGCAAGCCCTGAGAGCGCCGAGAGAAAGGGCCCCGGCCGCCCCCGGGCCGGCGGGGTAAGCAGTGCCCGGGCCTGGGCGGGCGGAGCGGGGCGGGCGGCTCCCGGGGGTCTGCTGTGCCCCCCGCTCCCCCCGGTGCGGGCGAGCTGCCGTGCGGGCTGCCCCGGCGATTCGCGGGGCCCGGCGCTTCGGGAGCCCCTCAAATAATTCAGAAATTGGTTAACTTTAAGTACAGTCGGTGTCTTTCCGTGCTTCCCTGTACCCTGCCGCAGACAGGCCCCAGGCTCGGCGTTCTCTCCGTGCCATCTTCCCCGTCCTGTAGTTCTGTCAAAGGCAGCTGGCCGGAGGCTGCTTGTGTCTTTGCATTGAGCTCCTAATGGAAATAATTGTGGCTATTGTATCAAATCCCGGAGCCTCTCAGCAGCCTTTCGTGTGTTTTGCTGTGCTGAGACAATCTCTGCTCTCCGGGGTCTCAAGCCTGGCACAGACAAAGACGTGGCAGCGGCGTCTCGGTTGCGCCAAGAGCGCAGCAGGCAGGGAGCTGGGAATGAGGGAAGGAAGCTATGATGGAAAAATAGTTGTTCGTTTCCTGTTCGTGGTGTATTCGAAGCCTGAAGGCTCAGCTGGCAGGTGGACTGCAGCTTGCTGCTTTGGGCTTTCTCCCAAAATGCCCATATTTAAACTTCTCACTAAATCTTGAGGACTTTGAAGCTCAGGGTTCATTGCTTGCAATTGTTAAAACAGAGTGTTTTCGTCGTATTCCATGCTTTGAAACGTCGGGTTTTTAATAAGCAAGTTTTGCCTTTCATAGGCCTTTCGGAAATATTGGAGGTCAGGGAGTGTCCATCTGGTTTACTTTTTCTCAGGCTGTTCTATTGTCACCTCAATCTTTAGTAAAGTTTATTTGTGGACTATGATTTGAGCCTTTAACTGGTCTGATTTTCTGTGAATTATGTACATAGGAAGTTTGTTATTCATGATTATGTTAATTATTAAAATTATCCTATCTGTTCTATTGTGTACTTTGTTTACTTTTTTGGTGTCTCTGACTAGGTATTCTGAAGTATTTGTTTAGTCAGCTATATCTGAGCTATCTTTTTTTAACTACTGGGACCCTTTGTTCCTTGCTTATCTTTAAAAATGGGTGCATATTTTTGTTGTTTTAACTGTCTTGCAATGTCTGAAAATTGCTTTGGGTTGGGTCAAAACTATAGCCAAGAAAAACTCATTCTGGCCGAGTTGCATCTGTTTGTCCAGACACTGAGATTTCACGGTTGAAATCCGTGTACCCGACATACCCTGCACAGGCAGACATAGCCAGGTGGCAGGAGACTGTAAAAGCAAAGGTGACAGGACTCCGCTAATCTTTGCTAAATTTGACACTGCTCACTGTCGGCATCTTGGAGTCTGAGCCAGCGAACAACCCCCAGGCTCTGTGGTGTCTGGCCATGCCAGAGGGTTTTGCCATTTTCCTGACTGGGCTTTGCACAGACTCTTTAATGGGCTTTTTTTGCCATGAGCAATGTTTACACTCTATTTTGTATCATATAATGGATAAAAAGATAGCACTATTTATCTCCCCTGCTTCACTGAGAGGTGTCACTCAAGGTAGGGCTGTAAAACTCATTCCTCTGTGCTGCTCAGCTGGGCGTATAATTTACTGCAGCAACATTTGACACCTCCTGAGAGTAGCTGGGTAGCTCATACCTCTCTGGTTATGAGAGTTCTGTACTGGGCCTGGGCAATTTTTTGCTGCGTTATTCGTATTTTTTTTGGCTTGTGCTCTTTGAGGCCGCCTTCCTCCCGAGGAGCTCAGACCTGGGGTTTTTTTAAGCACCAGAGTTCATACTGTGAAGCACAAAGGTGGAGGCTGTGACTACCCCATCCTGCCACATTTTATGAAAGCTCTCTCAGACTGAGAGTTTGCATTAGTAAAGTTCTCAGAGTGCTCAGCACTGTTATTTTTTTATTTAGAAATCACAACCTCAGTGAGGGTGATGCTTAAAACAATGTAATCTGCATCAGCACAGTCAGCTGTCAGCACTGGTCACTGCAGACTGTTGTGGATGCCAGCTTGAGGTTCCCAGAATCTCTGTGCTGAACTGATTTTTGTGTGGGTCTGTTTTAGGAGAATGTTTTTATTGGTCAATCCAAAATCTACAGCTACCTGAATCCCAACAAAGCTCCTGGTGCTCGCCCCCCGCTTCAAGAAGAAAACTCTGTCATGTATCACGAGGTGAAATGTCAGGGCAAAACACTAAAGGAAACCTACAGGAAAGGAGCTGGTAAGATCGAGTTATGGATTACTTATCTTGTTAAATGTGCTCCCACCACTCCCAGTTCTAAAAATTTCATGAAGAAATAAAAGCAGTGAGGAGGAAGAAATAAAAGCCCAAATTATGGATGCTGAATGCCAGGCTTCATGGGTGCTTCATTGTAGTGACTGGATGGGAATGTTCCATAAGTTTATGAACGGGAAGAAGACCCATCTGGCTTGTGTTTAAAGGTGCATTTAACAGCCTTGGTAATTTGTCAAAACACTTTGATGCAAACACTTCTAGTAAGCAGGTATTTTAAGTCTCACTTGACGCAGGGAGTGTCAGGTTTTCTGGAAACTTGGGGCTTTTAGTTCCTAATTTGGCTCCCCAGTTTTGACAAGGAAGTGAAGATGGCTTTAGCTTGTCCCACTGCTGAGGCCTTACAGCTGTGCTTCTTTTCTGCAGTGAGGCTGAAACATCTGCTTCAGCAGGTGGGGCTGCTAAACCTGATGATTTACTCTGCCTAAAAACGTTATTCAGCTTTAAACCACGCTCACCTACCTCTGAGTCGGTTGTCTGAGGAGGAGGATGTGGTTGTACTGGGGCAGGATGCGAAAAATCAAGAAAATGTTGGTTGTGGGGAGTGTAGATTTCTAAAGGGAGCCCTTTAGCTCCCGTGGATTTGGTCTGGGTGGCATTGACCACTTGGTACCAACATCTGCAGCTGCTGAGCCCAGCACTGCAGGGTCATTGCCGTCCTTTTTCTTTCATTTGGCAGAACTATAAACCACTGGAAGTCATTTAAAGCACTTGGGTATAGTTGGCCCTAAGTTCAGAGCCTTACTTGATTTCCTTGTCACCAGGAAAAAAGAATGGTGGCAAAATAGTTGAAGGTGCTGTGAAACCAGAAGAGCAGAAGGATAAGGAAGGTGGGTGCAATCCTTCAGTGCCCTCCTCTGATCAAAACCAAGAAACTGTGGAAACCCAAAAGACTCCCCTGCCTGCAGACTGTGCTGAGGAGGCCAATGCAAAGCCAGCTCAGAAGAAGATGGTTAAAGCAAAACGAGGACCAAGGAAAAAGTAAGTGACTTGTGGACTTGTGAAAGGACAGCTCTTTGTTTTCTCAAGAACATCACACTTTTAAAACCCCAAAACAGCATCCAGGTACCAACTTTGTAGAGGACTTGTTTTGTCTTGAAAGCAAGGTTAGTGTGTTTCCTCACAAGTGAAATATTTGCTGGTCACCTCTGGAAAAAAGAAATTAATGAGCCATTAAAGAAAGACCTACTTTCCTGTGGACAAATGGGAATGTGTCTTGTCAGAAACAATAGTTGGAGGCTTCCTGGCTGAGCTGATACCCTTTCTCATGGTATCAGAGTAATGTGACCTAACATTAATGAATTCCTTGCCAAGCAGTTTTCGTGACCTAAATTTTCGAGTGCCTTCTGGCAAGGCACGCAGGGGGCCCCAGACTTGTAATGTGACCTTCAGTTGATTTCCAACAACATCTCACTTTTATTGTTCGAGAATTAGTACTGGAGTAATGGAAATAGTGTGGGGAAGAAAGGGGATGTAGCTGTGGCTTGAAGCTAAGAGCGCTGATAAAAAGCACTGATTCATACTGATCATCTTTCAACTTACCAAGCTGAAATAAAAATTTCTTGCACATACCTTTCCCCTAGAGGTGTAACTTAACAAATAGTCTGAAATGTGTGTGTGTGTTCTGTTTTTCTTACCCCTTAGACTGATAGGAAGAGCACCAAACCGAAAAGTGACAGATTATTACCCAGTTAGAAGAAGTTCCAGGAAGAGCAAATCTGAATTGGAGGTAGTGCTTCTTGTCAAAATGACATTTCTTATCATGTGTCTGGTTAGCTGAAGATTTGGGGAAGTGTGTAACTGTCTGTGAATGGTTTCCATTCCAATTGCAAATAACGTTGTACACTTGGGGGGGGCAGAAATCTGTCTTTCTGCCATTCAGTTTGCTGTAAATATGAGATGGTTTGGAACAATGAGTGTCACTGGTTGGTAATTTCCTTCCAGTTCTAGAATAAGCTACAAAAGCTATAAACAATAGTGTGGTTTTGTTTGTTCTTGTTTATTCTGCAGACTGAGGAAAGGAGGAAAATAGATGAGCTGATTACAAGTGGGAAAGAAGAAGGAATGAAGGTAACTACAATGCTAACCTAAGTAGCCATGTACTGTTTATTATACAGTATCTTGATGTTAATCTATTTAAACACAGAGTAGCAGAACTCAGTCTCAGAACCCTGCAAATCTCTGATGAAAATGCAGGGAAACTGGAACACACTGTCTTTCCTTTTGAATGAGCAATATTGGTCTCTGAAGAATGTGTACGTGCAGCCTCAGTCATAAATATTGAGGGGGCTTTAAGGTCTTTACAGAAATGCACTCTTAAGTTCTTTGGTTGGAAGACTTTTTGTCCAACTACCCAGTAACTCAGGGTGTGTCCCCAACTCATCCTGCCTTTCTTCCATAATGCCATGCATTGTGCTTCTATAGCTTTGTCTGCAGTACACACAAATTCCCTTTAGCAGCATTATTTTAATGACAAATCATTTCCTAGTAACCAGCCTATCTGCAACGATGTAAATCAGCTGGGAAATGAGAAAGTATTTTCTTTTCAACTCAACAGATTGATTACATCGATGGTAAAGGGAGAGGAGTAATTGCTACTAAACATTTTAATCGAGGAGAATTTGTGGTTGAGTATCACGGGGATCTCATTGAGATCACTGATGCCAAGAAACGAGAGGCTGTGTATGCTCAAGACCCATCCACAGGCTGCTACATGTACTATTTCCAGTACCTCAGCAAAACCTACTGGTAAGCTCAAGTTTTGAGTGATTGAAGCTTTGAACGCTGCTAATTCTTTTCTTGTTTTCTTGGAAATTTTGTGGGTTTAATGGGAACTGTGAATTATGAAATCTTTTGGAGCACTGATTCATGGTCCAAGAGCGTCCTGGGCTGTGAAGAATAGTAGGTGACTCAAAGCCCTGTTCTCTGAAGTACAGCACAAGCTATGTGAAGAGTTGCATCTGCTTGGATGAGGCTTGTAGTTCTGCCTAAATTTATCCTCTTGTAAAATGAACTCCTTTATCTGAGTTGTGAGGAGTTGGTTTGAAAAGCAGGATGGACAAACTCCTTGGAAGAGAAACATTTCTTTCAACTTTGACTGGGTGTCCTTGTTTCTCCAGTCTGACACCCGCTTCAGTCCAAGCTTTATAATTTGTTTCACATCTGGACTCTGCTATTCCTGGAAGCAGCAGCTCAGGCAGTCTAAACGTTTCAGTTTCTGGGTTTTGTGCTAACTTAGAAATCTCCCAGAGTTGTTTCAGTCTCCCTGCCTTGCTGCATTATGGCTGTCTATATAGTCATGGTTGTTCTGTAATGCAACGTGATAACGTTCTGTTTCTCCTTAATTTTTCAAGCCTTGTGTGGATTCCTCATTCTCTATCTGATTTGCACTTTGGGCTGTGCCCACAAACGTGCCCCTGTCCCAGGCGCAATCCCGCGTTCTGTTCTTGCTCTTTCAGTGTCGATGCTACGAAGGAAACGAATCGTCTGGGAAGGCTCATTAATCACAGCAAGTGTGGCAATTGTCAGACCAAGCTCCACGACATCGATGGTGTGCCTCATCTCATCCTCATAGCTTCCAGGGACATTAAGGCAGGTGAAGAACTGTTGTACGACTATGGAGACAGAAGCAAAGCTTCCATTGAAGCTCACCCGTGGCTGAAACACTAATTCATCTTCCTTGGTTTGGGGTTTTTATTTTTGGACTGAGTGTTCTACAAGGAGTCAGTGAATTTTTTTTTCCTGCCCTCACTTCCCTCAGCTTTCTTAGTGGACTGCTTATGGTCTTCCGAGCTCCTTAAAAAAACTGCCTTTTTGCTTTGCAGTATTTAAATACCTATTACAGTTTTCCAGGCAGGCTTGAATAATTGATCTTAGATTGCCAAAACTTTTATATCATAAAAGGAAAGCCCTCCTTAAAATTTGGATGCTTCTGCATAGTGACCAGTGCCACTTGAGCAGTGAAAGACATGCACAGAAACTTAATCACTGAGGTTGTGCTTCTGCTTTTGCAAGGAAATCTCGTGCTCCACTCTGGGGTGCTGAACTTGGCTTTATGACAGAAGTACTGCTGTACTCTGACTTGGTCATCCAGTGGCTTGACTGCCTGTCAGACTGCTTTTCACAGCCCAGTGCTGACAGGCTTCTCTGAGATGGATGCTACTGTCATTCTCAAATAATTTGTGGTAGGAATCCAGTTTTTCCAGTGTCATACATTCTGTTGGCAATGAACTTCAAATGCACTGGCACTGAGGGGGGGAAAAAAGGATGGTCTCAGATTGGCTGCTTCCTTTGGAGAAATGACTCCCAGCCAAACGAGGATGGATTTTGATAGACTGGGTTGATACTGATTACAGATGTGAAGATAGAACTTCACGATGAGAATCAATGTTTGACATTTACTTATTTTCTAAACTTTGAGAAGGTACCTTTTTATAGTTGACGGCCGATTCTTGGAGGTGTCTCCCAGAGGATTTTAAAGAAGTAAAAGCTCTCTCCAAAAATTTTTTTATATTACCTTCCTATGCTAATTAGCCACATCAGAAGCTATTTATTTACTGTGAATGCTTGAAGTAGAGCATAGCGGTTCCAAAAATAGGAGTCATCTTCATATGCAGCTTCAGACTGTAGTGATGGAGTTCATGCAGTGAAGAAAGTAGATTCCTTATTGCCTGGTCCTGTAGGTCTGTCCAGCACGGTCTGGTCCCACTGTCTCACGTGGGAGTCGAGTGCTTGGCATCTCGTGGATGTTTGGAACGTTACTGTTGGAGAGCCAAATCCGGGATATAGGCAGGCAATACAATGCAGGTCCTTTATGTTAAAGATGAATTCTTACCAGTTGGAATTTTTGCCAAGGCAGGCTTGGCATGTGTGTAGATGAAAATGGCTGTGAGCCATCAGCCACGCTTGCTGCTGGAAGATGTCAGCAAGGGATCTGTGGCTCTGTTAATGTCTTCTATTCCTCATGTCTTGAAGGCTGCTGCTGTTCCAGCTGAATGCCCTCTAGACAATCTTATGCTTGCCTATGTGATAGGTCAGATAGCAACAACATCCTGATGTGTGCTCCAGCAGCAAGAGAGGTGGCTTAGTGATGTATTTTTTAAATTAAAAACTTGAAGACAATGTCTCTGTAAAATAAAGAATATATTTATTATTGATGAAATGGCTGCTATACTACCTGTCTCCATTGCAGTTCATGAGCATTTTGAAAGAAAGCTGTGAAATCATTAGCTAGTAAATGCTTTTTATTATTTACTGCTTCACACAAGGCAAACTCGTCAGAGCAAGCCTGGGTGTTTTCCCATTTCTGAAGAATTAACTGGAGACCTTTTACATTACATGTACTGAGTTTCAGGTAAGCCTCGTTGGCCAACTTGTCTGAGTTGGCACTGATTTTTTTCTGATCTCAGTAAGAGATCTCAGCAATGTGTACAGTGTCCTGTTAAACTAGAGCACTTCCCTTAAGTCAAAATTGGAATAATTTTTTTTTGTTTTATTCAAACATTTACTTGTTCTCTATCAGGTTGAATAGCTTAAAACCTCTGTACTTCAGCATCACTTTTGTGAACAAGAAAGGGAAATATCTCCCTGTTTTACATAAAATGTCTTCTCTGAAAGCTTAACTGGTAATTGAGTAGCACTGCGTTGGAGGATGGAAATAAAGCTCATGTTGCACTGCATATGTATCCTTTACTTTTCTAGGAACACACATATATATAGAGACATCTATAGATCTATCTCAATATACTTCTCACAGGAACATGTCATTTGGATGTTTGTGCCTCTCAGGAAGGCTTCATCTTCTAACAAGGTGTCACAGGGAAAGATGCCCTTGGGTTGGGAGCTAAACTGCTTTTTTTTAAAGGAGATTGGAAAATACATCCATGGATAAACCATGGAAGAGGATGGAGTTTAGACCACATGTGAAGATCTCTCTTCAGTTCAGAGGTGCATCCTGGCTCTTGCTCATTATGATTGTCTCTTTATTTAATTTTTTCTGTTGATGATTGTTTCTTTATTTATTTTTTCTGTGCACAAAGCCTCTGCTCAGGCAATGCAGTAACTGCCTTCCCTGCTGCCACGCTCTGGAAAATCCATAATGAGGGCATGGCCAAGGCTTATTGATATTTTGAAGATGGCAAAAGGACTTCAGTAGTTCTGTGCCCTGGCTAAACCAGCTGGCTCAGGTCAGCCATCTGTGGTGTTGCCTTGCTAACAGACAGATGTTCCTGAACTCTGCCTTCTGCTGAGCCACGTTCACGTTGTGCAGCCGAGCAGACGTGTGAAGTGTCCTATATTTTTCATGCTGCCAGTGTTGGAGAGGGAATCAAAATACTTCAGAGCCTGCTTTCACTTCTGAAGAGACTAAGATCACAGTTTGATACCTGTCACTGCTTCTTTTATGTCTGTTCAGACTTTTCTGCTCTGGATATTCCACCTTTCTAAATGGAGAACCTAATTGGTGTCTTTCAAGCTTCTTTTCCCACTCCTCTGTTTGCCCTATATGCTTCCACTGGTGCTAAATCTCATTACTGGGGCCAACACACAGCTTGTGGCAGGTGATTGAAAGCACAGAGCTTATGCAAAACACAACTGCCTACCACAGGAGACCTTCAGCTGTCAGAAATGAAGTGTTTGGTGCATCTGTTCCACTCTGAGCACTGCCTGCACCTCAGTCCTTCATGTGGGCAGAGCCCAACGGCAGCAGCTTTTCTTCCTTTGCTGTGCTTTTCTCCACTGTTCAGCTCACCCCCAAACAGCCACTTGTGAATAGCATGTCTCTCTTAAATGTATCTTCATCTTGCAAAGTCATTTGGGCTGGGTGTTTTGAGAGCTGGACAGGATAAATATGTTGTAGTACAGATCATCACAGGCTTTCTTAATAAGAATAAACCCCACCTTTGTATAAATGTTTTATTTTCTACATGTGGGCAATGTCTGACAGTAAGAAATACAAAAAGTGTCTTTCAACAGTTTCTGAAAAAGCAGAGTAAAATCTATTCTGAAGGAATATTATACAACATGATTTTAATGAGATTGCTCATTCTCTACAGTAGGAGTGATGCTGCTTCTTCCAATCATTGTCTTTCCCAACGCCTCCAAGGCTCATCAGTGCCATTCTCAACAGCAGCAGTTAAGTCCTTGAGGATGCTCATTTTCCATGTTTAAAAGAAAACCTAAAAAAAAAAAAATCAATAGGAGAAAGGAAACAATAATTGTGCAACTGGAAAAGAAGGAACAGGCAGGGGGCTGGCCCTGTCAATGTGCTATTTTGGGGGACTTCAGAGACACAGCCTGAGCTCATGGGTTTTGTGTACCATGTAAACAAACCTCTGGGGCCAGCTGGGGTGCTCCCACAGCACAGCCCTGAGGGGCTGGCAGGGGGTGCAAGTATTGAATAGTTTTGCTCAGAAATGCTTGTTTTTCCTAGAAAAAAAGTGACTCCCTGCTTGCCTGGGTGGAGGTTGCTTTCCTGTGCGGTGCTTTTTCCACAGGAAGAAATTGCTTTATCAGGTCTTTAACTTTACAGGGAGAGCAGAAAACAATATCCAGCCAACTAGGCTAAAGTTCAGCATCCATCCTTGGATTCACTGTGTAAGGAGTGTGCCATGTTCTCACAAATTCTGCCCCAAAATGTGCAGACAAACTTACAGCCGTTTGATGATTGTCTTCTCTTCACTGTCCTTGCTGGTGCCAGCACTGCTGCCACTGGCTTCTTTTTCCAGTTCTTCAGTTTGGTCTCTTTTCTGTGAGATGATCCCACTGGGAAAGGAAATGGTTTTGTTTATTTTTTGGTGGGTTTGTGCAGAGTGTGACAGTGTGTGTGTTAGAGCCCTCAATGGGCAGCTGGGACATGGGTGAATGGGTGTTCACAGGACAGGGATGGCAGCCCAACCTCTTCCTTGTAGTGAACTGAAAATAATGCATTATCATCCCTAAATACTGCAATGTAATGGTGCCAGGGTTATGCTTTGATGAGAGCACTCCACAGAGCAAAAATGGCAAATTGTAATGGGGGTGAAGGGGAAGTGTAGTCACGCTTGGATTTGTGCAAAAGTCCAAGGAGAAGAGGAGGGTGCAGACACAAATGGTG
Source organism: Oreocharis arfaki (assembly GCA_013398015.1). NCBI lineage: Eukaryota > Metazoa > Chordata > Aves > Passeriformes > Paramythiidae > Oreocharis > Oreocharis arfaki. The sequence goes on from VZRR01010035.1 coordinate 14,606, forward strand.
AATTTCTGCAGGGGTGGATGTGTGGTACCTCCAGTGCAGCCACCAAGGCTGGGAACAGATGGGAGATTCCCAGCTCCCCTGCAAGGTAGGTGCCTGTTCCTCTTTCCATCCTACAGAGGAGAGAAGAAAGGCTCTGCCTCAGCTCTAGATTTTGTCATCCCACTCCAGTGTTTCTACGCTCCAGAAGTTGTAACCGCCTACTCCAGGCAACAGTTTCAGTTTGACCAAGGGTGTTTTCCCCGCTTGGAACAGAGCTAGATTCTCCCAGCCTGCACACTCAGTGTTTTCACAGCGTGTCCTGAGCTGACCTCATTCATCTGGAGAGCTCAGCGGATCAAAGCCTGTGACTGCAGTAGCTGCAGGCTGAGAGTAGCCAAGCAACACTCGACTGAATTCGGAAATAAAAACACAGAGCACTTAAAAACTGGTGTGACACCAGGCACGGGGTAAATCCGAGGCAGGCTCTCCTCTTGGATAAACAAGACAATGAGCTGTTGGGTGACACTGCAGAGCTCTAACATCTGCATGGTCACTTCTACCCAGAAATCACGATGAAAAATGCAGCTCCCAACCACCACCAGTCACCGTGAGCCAGTCTCTGTGAGGATGTGTGTTACCTTCTGCTATACAGAGCTCATTTCCAATGTGTACAAGGCATTTTAGAACATATATTTATCCTCTTCTCCTGCACAATTACCCCTTACTACAATTACAATCAGGATTTTATGTGACTATTTAGAGGGAAAATGGGTTTTGGCTTAAGCTGTAACACTGTACGAGGAGACAACATCACAAATGACTCTCCCTGAAAAGCAGCCCTGCCCTGCTCCTGGTGCACGGCACTGCGACTCAAATCACTCAAAAACTGAAAACATTCCCACTGTTACATTTTTAACTTGGCCTGTGCTAAACTGTGTAACAGCTGGGAAATCAGAGCAAGAAGCCATTCCATTGCTGCACAGCAAAGCCTCCAGCTGAGCCGGGGAAGTGCTGTCAGGCAGTTTGTAAATTCTTGGATTTAAGTGTAACTTCTTGGCTTAACCTGCCTCTTACAGACAAGGCAAAGGGCAGGCTCGCTGTATCCAGGATGGTGCTGCTGAGATATCTATCTCAACTGAAATCTAATGTGTTCAAGCATTTTGTGACTAGATTAAGTAATTTCTTGACCCAAAGAGTTTATAATCCACCCTGATGAGAGGGGGCAGAGTTTGGGAAGGAGAGCCCTGGGGGTGAATGAATTTGTAGCACCAAGATCAAGGCCCTTCCCACATCCCACCCTTTGGTTCACACTGACTCTCCCTTCAAGAAAGACCAAACCCTTCTCTGAAATCACTTGCTTGGCACAGTTCAAAGGCTTTACACAACCCTCTGCTGGCAGTCTTAAAAACCCCACAGCTTATCATGAATGATGAAAGAGCTCAATATTCTGATTCTAGATCAGTGCCATACCCCCGTGGGAGTGAAGGACCAGAGATAACCCAGCCTCACGCTGCAGGAGGAAGGAAACTTTGACTAAAGCTGAGCTGGAAACCCCCCGTGCTCTTTGGTATGTAGTGTGGCTGTAGACACAGTGTGTGTGCAACTGCTGTGACTGCACAGATGACTTCCTGTGCACGAGAACCCAGCCTGGATGTGGAGTGGGAGTAACTGCGTAGGCTGAGAGCGGCACAATTATGGGAATGGGCTGAGAACTGTGCAGAGGAAAAGGGAGTTTAGTTTCAAAGTCATGTTGCATAGATACTTCATTGTTCCCCCATTTTTCTTTGCTCACTTGTATGCTCTGGGGAGCACAGGGGTCACTTACATGCCTGGACAGTGCCTATCCTGACCTAGGGGCCCAAACCTGCAAGACTCTCATCTGATAAGCTTCCCAGACATGAAGTAATTGTTATTAGTAGTTATTAGTTCTCTGCTGACTTCAAGTTTTACCTCTTATAGCACTGTAGCTCCTCTTGCACCACCAGAAGCTGAGCTTTCAGCTGGTTCCTCTCTTGCAATACATCCCGGAGCTCCTGTAACGTGAACCGGGGCCGGTTGGGGTCTGTGAGGTCTATCACCATTTGATCTGGTCCAAGGTTGGGCTGTAAAATAAACAGTGGTGAATCTTGTAACCTCTCAAAAACATCAGCACTCAGAGTAAAAAGTCCGGATTTTATAAATATGGAATTTTTAGAACTAGTATGAATTCATCACAATCCTGATTTTTTTTCAAGCAGTTAATTATGGTTCTTCATATTTTTGTATTCCCTTGGTGACCGTGTTCCCCAGTCAAGTATAGGCCACAACTGTGACAGGCTCTGACCACAGCTAAAAGCAGTCTCTGCCCCAAAGAGATTGCAATTTAGCTGTCAAGAAGATGCTTTTATCAGATTTTTCTCAGATGATGAGAGAGGCTGAGCCATCTAATGCCACACCAAAACTCCGTGTGAAAGAGAAGTGAGATCTGAACTCGCCTTTCCTAATATAAAACCTCTGTAATAATCAAGACATCCGTTTGCCTCACACCGGGTAACAAAGCCTCGGTGTTTTCAAACAGCAAGTTGTCTCTATGGGACCGGTACTGTGCAAGAGCTGAACACGGTGGGTTTGTACTCTGAACTCTGTGCGTGTCTGCACAACTTTGCTGGCACTGCACGCTGCTGAGCTAAAGCGGGTCAGTCACTGCAGTGAAACTGGAGCGAGGGATGCACAGCACCGCGACCCGTAACCACCCCGAAGGAAAGAGCTTCAAGGCTTTCATGGCCAAAGGCGGGAAGTGACTTTGTGAGGCTCGTTCTGCTGGCACAAAAGAGGCCACAAGTGTCCGCCGGCCCATCCGGTGCTGTGCCCGCGCTGGGGAAGGGGCCCAGTGTGTCCCGGCCGTGTCCCGCACCCACCTGCGGGGCGCTCCCGCGGGCCGCCGCCCGCAGCTGCTCCAGCTCCCGCCGGAGGCTGTCCCGCTCCCGCCGCAGCTGCTCCTCGGCCACGCTGCTCTCGCTCACCAGCGCCTCCAGCATCTCCATCCCCCTGACGATCCTGAACTGCAGCCGGGCGCGGGCGGCGGGCAGCTGCGGCCCGGCGCGGAGCTGCAGCAGGTCCCGGCCCACCACGGAGGAGATGTCGTAGACATCCGTGGCCGTCAACTGGAACGGGCTCTTTTCCAGGGCGCTCTCCGGGCCTCCATCCTCATCCTCATCCTCTTCCTCCTCCTCCTCCAGCTCCTCCTCCC
>VZRR01010035.1:17896-41771 GCA_013398015.1 Oreocharis arfaki
GGGACGGGGGGCGGCGGGCGGGGGGGCCGCGCCCGGGCTCCCCCCGAGGCGGCGGAGCACGAGGCGCCGCCGCGGCCCTGGCGCATCCCCCCACCCCCTTTCTTCCTCTGCTCGTGAGGCGACCATGCGGCAGGTAAATCCTCCCTGCCCCCGGTCCCGGAACGGGGGGCCCGGGACGTGGCGGCGGGGCTGCGGCTGCCCCGGCCCGGCGGATCGGCCCCTGCCCACCGGGAGAGCCGCGTCCCGCCGTGCCGGGCGGGTGAGGGGACAGGCGGCGTTGGGAGCGGGGCTGAGGGGCCTCCTCGGGCCGGGCCCGCGGGGGAAGGCCGGGGCCCCTCAGGCCGGGGCAGGCCAGGGGTGGATCCGACTCCCCGGCACGGCTCTGTCCCGGCATGTGCACTCAAACAACAGCGACACGGCTGGTTTATTTTCGTGTGTCGTGCTTTGGGGGATTTTTGGATGAACACACAGTGCAGCGGTGCTGGAAGCGCTTCTTGCACAGCCTGTTCCTGACACAGCCGTGAGCCTGTGCCACGTGTGTTCTCCCCCACTAGACAATGGCTGACTGGGCCCCCATAGCGAAGGAGTACGACCCCCTCAAGGCCGGCAGCATCGATGGCACAGACGAGGAGCCCCACGACCGGGCCATATGGCGGGCGATGCTGGCACGGTACGTACCCAACAAGGGCGTCACGGGAGATCCTCACCTCACCCTCTTTGTGGCGAGGCTCAATCTTCAGACCACAGAAGAGAAGTTAAAGGAGGTCTTTTCCCGCTATGGAGACATCAGGAAGATCCGTCTGGTTCGGGACCTGGTCACGGGATTTTCCAAGGGGTATGCGTTTATTGAGTACAAAGAGGAGCGCGCGCTCTTGAAGGCCCACAGAGATGCCAACAGGCTGGTCATTGACCAACATGAGATCTTTGTAGACTTTGAACTGGAAAGAACTCTCAAAGGATGGATTCCCCGGAGGCTTGGAGGCGGGTTTGGAGGCAAAAAAGAATCCGGGCAGCTGCGGTTCGGAGGACGGGACAGACCTTTCCGAAAGCCCATCAACTTGCCAAACATGAAAAATGATTTCTATGGAGAAGGCTCATCAGAGAAAAGAAACTGGTCTCGTGAGGGAACGAGGGACTGGAGAACGAGGGACCGGGACCACGAGAGGAGCAGGGACAAACGCTGGCCAGAAAGGGAGCGGTCATGGGCTTGGGGTGACAGTGAGAGAGAGAGGGACTCCAAAGAGGAGAGGAGCAGAGGGAGGGAGAGAAAGGACAGAGACAGGAAGGACAGGGATAGAGACCGGAGTAGGGAGAGAGACACCAAGAAGCAAAGAGATGATGATAAGCACCGATAGGTGACCGTACCTTGTCCTTGGGGTGTGTGACAGCATTCCCAGAACAAGCTGTGGTGTTGCCGCCTTGTGCCTGTGACTCTGCTGCCAGCAGCTCCCTGTAGTTTGGTTCCTAACGCAGTTCAGATGCGTGTTGAATTGTTCTTTAGAGAAAATAAACTTTTGTATCGTTTTTAAACTGGTGAATGCTGTAAGAAATGCACCGTGTGTACAGGCTGAGCACACACCTTGTCTGGGACCTGTCTGGCTGCCTGGGTTTGGGGTTATCTGTGGGCCAGATGTCCACATGTTAGTTATGAAACAGTCCCGTGCTGGAGACACAGGAATGGAATAGCAACAAACTGAAACTTCTGAAAAATGTGCCCCAAAACAGAAGCTGATGGGAAGTGGCTTCATTTTTGTGAAGGGACAGGCAAGACCTTTATTGATATCCTGTCCTTAAGCAGTTCTGCCAGGTGAGAGAGAAGCATGGAACCGATCCACTGTGTGTGAAATGAGAGGATGTAACTCCTTTGTTCAGAGGAATGTGCACCACAGGGCAGTAAGCAGGTCAGAAAGTGCCTCATGTTCCTGATGAATCCATGGACAATCACTGAGGGAGGGTGTCGTGGGTAAATGTGGTTGCAGCTGCACCCACTCTGTCCTCACCCTTCTACACAGGGTTTAAATCCGTTCTGGAAACTGGGTTTGCTGCTGGCTGTATCTGAATTGGGGAAAACAGAGGGCAAAGCATCTTTTTCAGGGCTGGGATGTGTAAATACAGACACACCTCTTCCATTAAGGAGCTTACAGTGCTTTCCAGAAAAGGCTCTGTCATGTTCTTTGTCATCATAAGCCATTCCTAAATATATAATGCATTTTAAATTGTGTTTAATCAGCCTCTGAATGGCTCTGTCCTAAACTTTATCTGGTTTGAGGCTGTATTTCCATGAAGAGTTGTATGCAGACAGATCCATAGGCTGCATCCCCAAGAAGGGATGGCATTACTTTCCACAAAAAAAAAAAAAAAAGGACACAAGTCTTGCAGAAGTATGTGTTTTTCAGAAATATTTATTAAACTGTTAAAATGATTTACTGCCGAACCAAAAAAAAAAACCAAAAACGAACCAACCCAAAAAATGTCAGTGATCCTGCACTTGGCAGGCAGGATTGTTACACCCCTTACCTGCCACCATCCTGGCCCCTTTTCTAAAAGCAGATTCTCCTTGAATATTGACAAACAATACACAACAGATCTTCAGATCTTTACGAACGCTTCCCTCCGCGCCATCCTTCCCGACGGCACTTGGGGTGTGTGAATGCAGCATTGCAAACATGAGAACGAGTGGTTAATGCCAGCAGGTCAGAAGGAGCTACCGAGGGGGTTGAGGTAATGGGCTGCAGAGATGTGGGGGCAGGCTGTCCTGCCTCGTGCAGTGGTTTGGTGTTGGCTGCAGAGCTGGCCCGACAGTGCCCCGGGCTCCGGGATGGGCTGTACGTGCTCCAGGCCGGGGGACTTCCTTTGTGCTGCACCGGCTTCGGTTCGGTCTGTGCAGTTCCATTATCCCAGCTCATTGCTCTCAGCTGAGTTCCAAAGGGATCTGCTTACTCAGGCCGTGCAGTGCCCGTTCTGGCATTGTTTCTGCTCACTGCATCCCTTCTAAGTGCGCCCACGCGGCTGAACTGCGCTCGGGAGAGACTCGGGGTCATCCGCAATTTCACTGCCTGATGTGACTGTACTGCTGCACCTTTTGTTTTCTCATGTGGAAGTGAAGCCAGATCTTGGCAATTTAAGTATCATTAAAGTAAGACACTCCCCCCATGTAAGAGTTGCTTTTCACACAAGGTGGGGAAGTGCTGCTGTTTTAAGGACATTACTAAAACATACCCAGGCAGAAGCACATCTGCCCAATACCCACGCTGGACTCTGTGTCCCCTGTGTCAAATGCAGGGCTTGCATATAAGGCCACATGTCCCCCCTGCCCCGAGCTGCAGTGACACCAGGGGGGCACAGTAAACACTTTCTCTGCCTAGAGCACACAGAAGATGCATGTTTGGAATGAAGCAGTTACAGCCAGGAGCAGAGCAGCACACAGCCCACCACTGCAAGGGGTGGTTTCCTGCCAGGGTTTTACTACAGGTGGACTAAGAACCATTTGCTGCTCACACTCATTAAAAATCCAGTCTTGGATCACCCTGCAATAAAAACAACTGGCCTGCACTAAGCCTTGGGGAGTCCTCTGAGAGTTCCTCCTACACTCAGTACCTGGAGTAGTTGGGAGCTTCACTCCAGCCTGAGCTGTATTTCCTGCCCTTGGTGCCACTCCTGAGAAGAGGCTCTACAGAGCAGGTGGAGCAGCTGGGGTTGTGGTGCCAACTGCAGCTCCCAGCCCCTGGCACTGAGCTGCATGTGCAGAAGCTGCCCACGGCCCTGCTGGCACTGGATCCTCCCCACGAGCAGTGGTCTCCAGCACAGACCTTCCCAGCACACAGCCAAGGTCACAGAGACACCTCAGCCCCGTCCTCACACAGAGCTGTGGATACATTCACCCTCTCCCACCTGGTCAGGTGCCCCGAGGAGTGTGTGGAGCAGAGGTGGGGACTGCACTGACACTGGGCCATCCACAACGCTGATGCTGTGGGGTTTTAGTGTTGGAAGGACAACCTCAGTCAGAGCTGGGCTCTCACCAGCTCCGCTGCAAAGCAGATCCAATCCCAGCCCCTGGCGGGTCGGCTGCTGGGCTCAGCCCTGTGACAGGGGCTACCCAGACATCTGCCAACACCAGAGGAGCAGCCTCACCCACAGAATTCATCTGCTCTGCCCACGTAGTGTTTAGTCAAGAGAAAAGGTTGCGGTCATGTCTAGGTCAGTGAAAAAGTTCCCATCAGCCAGCTGAGGATGTGTTTCCCTCTGAAGTTGGGCAGTCTTACCTAGACAGGAAACTGGAGTGTGGCTTAATTAAAAACCTGTCTGTGGGAAGGATCTAATCCTTTTACAGCAGCTGCCTGCTACACTGGGGGAAAGTCCCTGGTAAGAAGGGAAAAAAATTCAAGAGTTAGGATTCCTCCCTGTAAGCAATTTGTTTTCCATTAATACTGCAGAACACAAGGCACGCTCACCTCATACATCGGCTCTTCATGCTTTAGGCACTATAAGCACAAGGGAAATGTACACTCACTGTCCCTCTCAAGGCTACTCCAGTTATCACTGTGTCAGGTGGATTTCCAAGGGGTGACTCTGCAAGATGCCGACGCCAGCGGCACTGGTGGGACACAGCAGAGCTGTGGCTGCCATCAAGAGTGTCCAGCTGTTGTATCCCTCTCAAAAAAATTCTTACAGAAATTAAAAAGCAAACAACCGATAGTGTTAACAAACAGGGTAAAAGAGTCTTTGCCCTGTACTAGATACACACTGCAAACGAACTTCTAATAATGGCACAGGTCCTTTTTTGGTTTAAAGAAGCTTGTGTTACTGTAGTTAATGCATGAACAAGGTCATAGACTTGTTATTCAGCACAAAACAAGTCATCTAGAAGCTTCCATGTCCCAGGGTGTCAGCAACTGTTACTACAAAGCTTGGGTTCCTGTTTGCAGCAAACAGTTACCAAGTGAACAGCGAGGGATCCCTTTTGGAGAGCCTGAACAAGCCCCGAGGTGTGCAAGGCAAGTAATAGTGATGAGCTGCCGCGTTGCTTTACAGAAGCTTCTTGTTACGAGACTGTTGAGATCTACTGCAGCAAACCAAACACCTCAGGGGTTTAGTCACAGGTGTTGTAGGGCTTCTTGTCCTTGTTCCATGTAGGAGTCATCTCTGTTTGAATGTGACCATTCTCCAAAAGTTCCCTGGAAGTGGACATTTTTCTGTGACGCCTGCATACGTTTCTTATCACGAGAGAAGAAACTAAACCTTCCGGGAAGGGAGCAGTGAGGGAGGGAGGGAGGGAAAAGAAAGAAGACTGTTTACCATCCTGAAAGCACTTCAAACGCCCGCCCCAATACACAGCACAACAAAACACCGAGCAAAAAACTCTGTTTGCATCTGCAGAAGATCAAGGCAGAGCGGCCTGATGGGAGCGCGTGTCAGAACGTTGTTAGGGATGGAGTCATTGCAATCTCAAGCGGTTTGGCTACGGAAGCTTCAGATAAGCTCTAAATGCTGTTGACTCTACAAGGTGCAGGTATCATTTAGATGTAGGTTCCCCCTTCCCCAGCCCTCAGGTAACGAAGCGACGTGGTCCAGGTTAGTTTCTTGGCGTAAGTAAAGTGGTATCTTTGGCATTAAATCTGTATATTTTACCACATAAGAGAAATAGGATTTTTTTAAGGTGGTCAGCAGGGAAGTTCATAAGATAAGAAAATAAGTCTCCACATCTTTTCCCAGTGTAGAGATTTTGATACATAGAATTGATTCCTGCAAAAATGAACGAATAAATGCACCTATGTGCATGGGAGTTTGCAGGATGAAGGCTCTAAAACAAATGCACGCGAGTGTGCACGTCATTTCCTGTCACACGGCTTGGGTGCTCTAAGATAATGACGTACATGAACCAACAGCCATTTAATACAGCTAAAAAATACAGCTGGAAAAATCCTTAGTGTTGTTTTATTTGTATGGGATGGAGTTATTGGATTAGGCAAATTCAGTGTTCCTTGCTGTTCAGTACAAGAGGTGTTAGTGCAGTGTTTAGGCCTGCTGAGAAATGCAAAAGTTGTGGTTCCAGCTACCAAAGGACTGAGTTGGCTGCGGATCTCTTTGGTCTCGGTGGTGGGTGGATTTCAGGAGATTGTTTTGCCTGCACTGCAGCAAATGTCACACAGTTGTGATCCAGGACAGGAACTGCTAAATGCTTCCATGGTGAGGGACCGTGCCAATATAAACTCAGCTTTGGTGGGTGGTGGAATATTGGTCAGGGCACAAACCTGACCCTGAGTCCATGCTCACCTTCCTCAGCATTCTCCCTCCTCCCACACTCCCTTCATCCCTCTCAGCACCACGATCCCAACCCTCCCAGCTGCCTTGTGCAGACCAGGGAGTTCGACCTTCCATGTCTCTTACCACACAGGAGGCTGGATGGTAATTACTGAGAATATTAAGAATAATTACTTGTTGATTAGAAAGTGAAATAAACCACTACACAAGTTAAATGCACACAAATAACAGTGCCAGCAGGACCCGAACTTTTGCATTTCCCAGCTTCAAATGTGCAGCCTTAATAGTGAAATAAGTCTTTTGCACTTAATTAGCCTCACACTTTTCTACCACCTTCATCACAGGAGCTCATGAGTTCACACACAAATACAGTGTATTTTCAGGGCCAGAGCCAGCTTCAGCTGATAAAAGAAGTGTTTAGTGACCGAGGCTTTCTGCAGAGCACATTTGGTCCTGCCTGCTCAGGGTTACTGTCTGGAAGCCCACACAAAGGACTGCTGTGTTTATACAGTCAGTTTCAAATGTCAAAGCTCAGTAATTTTTCCCTTTATTGTGAGATTAGGCAGGAGGAAAAGAAGTTCGTGAATCTCTAAAGGGTTTGGCTTTTTTAATTCCTTCTGAAACAACGAAAATTGTTATTATGCCTAGAAAATTCTCATGGAGGATGTTTGGAAAAAGCCTGTCTGTGTAGAGAGGAAGGGATTTTAAAGCTGTGTCGTTGCTGTAAATATTAAGATCACTAAAGCAGCAGTTCTAATGCAAAGAGACTTTGCATTAACAATTACCAGTGTGTCTTCCAGGGAGAGCCAAGAATTGGATGACAGAATTGATTATGAAGAGTTTACACTCTATTCCAAAATACATAATTAGAGACAAAATATACAGGGCATAGATAGAAAGACATGAAAGCAACAGCCTGTAATTAACAGTGGAAATTAATGTGGAAATCAGCCACTCCATTCTGTAACTCTAACTAATGATTGTAACAAACTGTTAGAAACGAGTTTCTCAAAAAGCACTGGTGAGAACTGTGAATAGCCTCGCTTAGGAAGCAGAATTAACAGATGCTGGTTAAAACTGCATATTGCACCAATTTTCCAAGGAATACAGATTGGTTTAGCATGGCAACATTGAGGCAAAAGGTGATAATATGTCAGTTTGAGGATGAGCATGGAGGAGTGGGATGAGTACTGACACTGACTGGTCATTCTGATGGGCAGTTTGATCCTTTGGGATCCCACAGGCAGCCAGGAGAATGCAACCAGCAGTGCTTGTTAACACGGGGTCATGCAGGAGGAAACCACAGTACCAAACATTTTTAAAAAATTCCTACAAGGGACACAAGTCTTCTTATTGGCTGCAATGTGGGATCATCTGGAATCAATCCAGCTGCTACCATGGGCATTATGGCTGTAAAGATCCTGGTCAGGAAAGTACAGACACAGAAGAGGTAAGACTGGAGCAAGGGAAAGAAAAAGCATTCCATTAAAAAGAAAAGAGGCAAACATGATACACGGGGTTACTTTGAATTACAACACAGGACACGTTACAGGGAGAGGGGGATCTGCGTCACCCAAGACAGCCCTCAGTGAAAAACTCTTGTTTAGAAAAAACAGTTATCGTAGCAGTTTCAATTGCTTTTGGATTTCTAAAAGATACCACTTTCCTGTGGTGAGGCAGCCTGCAACCTGGGTTGGATTTCATCAAGGTATGACCACCTCTAGCAATGCAGAGCAGAGTGCACGTTTTTGTTCCAAGAGACAAACAGGCACAGACTCAATGAAATGAAGGATGAAGGTGTATGTTAAGAAATACAAAACAGGACTCTGTTGTGACTACTGGATATTGGCACAGAAAACAGGGTTAGAGAGGACCAGCATTACAGTTAAAGATTTTACAAAGGTTACAGTTGATACTTTCAAGTTAAAAACCAGTATTGCAGGTGAACTCTTGAAATAACCTCTTAAGAAACTCCATGGTTAAAAGGCCTGTGTGTCTGTTCCAAAAGAACCTGTGTTACTTCTCATGCAGAAAGATGCCAACTGCAGGCAGCTGAATGCTTTTGGGAAACCTTGCAGCTGCTCTGGCAGGAGCACTTTGGAGCTGGCTTGCAGCAAGACGGGTTCTTTGTGAGGGTTCAGCACTTTGACTGAGCATTAGGCAATCCATGCAGCGTAGAGGCTGAGAGAGCCGAGTGCTCTGTGCCCAGCCAGCCCCACACACACCTGCCAACACACCTCCATCCGTACCTGGAACACCCTCTGTTTTTCTAAGGATTCTCCTCAGAGGCTCTCCCTTGTGCCAAATATTTTTTTGAACTGTGGACTAATGTCAATTAAAGATTAAGTTGAAATCACGAGAGACATTTCACTTGTGACCAAATGCAGCTCTCCCCATCTCACTAACTGCTGTTCCGAGATTAAAATTGAAAACAAATGGGCAAACACTGTTGGATCATTAGCAGCAGCCAGGATTTCTATTTTTATGCAACGTGGCACGTCCTGAGCTGCAGAACTGACAGACACACCAGCTTTTGTAGACTGCAAGAATAGGAAGAAAACTCCTGGCTGTTTGAGGCATGACATCAGTGACAAACAAGCACGTAGTCTTAAGGAGAAAACAAAAGGGTGTTTTCTGCTCCAAACAGAGGGAGCATTTTTAATCCTTGGAGTTTTCCTCCTCAGTAAAGCCTCCTGGTTACATTATTTCATTAAAACTCTGTCATGTGATGTACGAACTCAAGAGTTTGCCCCAAACGTGCCAACCCAGAAAAAATTCTGATTTCTGTAACTTCTGTTTTCCTTTATGGAGTTGCAGCACTGAATCACCTGAGCACATCTTGGATGGCACAGGCTGCACATCCATATGGCTCATTCCCTCAGACCCTGTGGTGAAGGGAAAAAGGCCACGTTGCACAGGCAAGCATAAAACTTCCCTTGAGAGGGCTCCTATTCTTGTACTTCAGCTTTTTGTTTAATCAGGAGGAAAACTCTGAAAGAGAGGGAAAAGCAACCCCACTTTCCTCTGTAAAGGCACTCTGCATGCAGACAGCAGCACTGCAAGTTTTCATCACATCATTGGTACAGAGTTTATGTGCCAGAGTGTTCCCCAGGCAGCCAGAGAGATCCTGGAGAGGGAAAAGGGAGCTCTGGAGACACCTCCCAGCAGGCAGGGACTGCAGCTGGGGCAGGAAGGTGTTGGGACAGGACAGAAGCTACACTTGGGTTCTTTGGCTTTCCCAGATGTGACATTTCCTGACTTTTTAAAGCCCATCTACAATTACAGTGTTGACAACACACAGAGAGGGAAGGAGGGAAGGAAAATAAAACCCCAGAGAAATCCTATCCAGACAGGCTGCAAGAATGAGACAAACCTGAAAACTATTACCATCCTTCAGATTACTCAAGTAGACAGTTATATTTCCTTATTTAATATGATGGGAATATATAATATATGGGAATGGCTAAATGGAGAGAGAGCAGAATGAAACCTGGGGACAGAGCACAACAGCTAAAAGAGGTAATTTCAGCTTAGGCAGAGTCAAAGCTAATATCTCACCAATGTGTGCTCTGCCTTACAACCTCTATTTACATTTTTATGCTGTCTTTGCTTCATCAAAGGCAGCATTTCAAAATCAAACATGGAAGCTGCACAACACAAACCGTGTGAGCTGAAACCAGCCATTCCCTACAACGGAATAAGCTTTTAAAAGCTCTAAAAGAAATGTAGAAGAAAAGAGAAACTTTACAGTGAAGATCTTGTGTGACAAAATATCATCATCATCATCACAGCTGCAGAATGAAAACTGAAGTCCAAACTCAAAGTGTCTTTTCTGCTCATGTGAGAGGAAGGTTTCTCTCAGCACAGGCAGAAAGCTGCAGTCTACTGCAAATAATCATCAGTGCCCTTCTGACTTCATGGTGTTTTGGGTCAGTCCAGATCTTCCTATGGAATTTACTCTCACAGGGCTGCTGCTATTATTAAACAAGGACTGAAGGTTATGGACATGGGGACAGGGTGGAAGAGTTTTTTATATGGAAACAACTGTTCCAAAATCACTGATGCAGTTAAGAAAGTTCAGCTTCCGGTATCACAAAAATCCAAAGAGTTGCTATAAAGTTGGAGGACTTAATTTGGAATAAATAAATGTCCAGGAGGGAGTTTCAACAGAGAAAAAGATTGTCAAGCACAGTGATTTTATAATTAAGTGATACACTAGTAACAGCACATCTCTGGCAGTAAGCTTTGGTTCCAACAGCAACATAAATATTTCAGAAGAAGGTGGGGCTCTCTTAGCCAAGCAAGTGAGCATCCTCTCAACAGCAAATCTGCTCAGCAAACAGAAGGTTTTTGTGCTGCCCACATAGTGCAAGTCAGGGTCTAAAGGCTTCAGTCAACAGGGAAATGGGCACAGTGAGGTCATGGGAAAATGATAATCCAAGACTGAAAGTTGTTCCAGATCTAGGCAAAAGTTTTGGCCAAAACCAACAGTTGTTTCACATCTGCCAAGTGTTCCTTCAGTGTCTCTCTCATATATAGTAGGAATGTGGTTATCTGAATTTTTAAAGTCTTTAAAATTGTCCTATGCATAAAAAACATTTGGTATTTGCAGACTATATCCAGTATGCTTAGTAAATATGCTACTTACAGTCGTTTGATTCCAGACTCAGGCTGAGTTGAGGGTTTTGGCTGAATTATGGGTGTAGGCTGTGGGGATCTAGTTTCTTCTTCCATTTCCTCACTTGAAAGAAAGAAAAGATAATGAATGTTCTCCTCCCAAGCCATGGAAGCACTTTGAGATCTACAATTCAGTCAGAGGTAGCACTGTTGATGAAGGAATGCAAAGAGATCTGTTCAAAATCCATTAAAATCAATTGAAGATTTTTCTATCAACCAAGGAGCATCACCTAGAACTGGGTCTCCGTTCAATATTTTCTTCCCATTGTGACAAGGAGAGGGAGAAGAGGAATGGATTGAATAAAAGGTCTAGAATTCTCATCTTAGACCCACTCATCCTCATTTTTGAAGTTCAAAAGTATTAAGTGTTTGTAATCTTTCTAGGATTTAGGGCAGACCCGAGAGTTAGGGAAGGACAAGTTTGAGGTACCAGGTTCAAACTGAGGCCAATCCTTGCAGTCTCTACACAAGCCTTTGCAGAAACATGAGCTTGGACAGAACTTCAGAGCACGTTTATTGTTTCTAGACCTGCCCTGTGGCTCCCTTGAGTATATCATGCAACAGGAGAGGAGATGGAACCCACCTTTTGTAATATAAAAGCTCCTCTTGAAGCAAAAACACTCTAGATTTCAATTCATTCCTCTCGTGAAGGACATCCCGGAGCTCCTGCAGGGTGAATCTTGGGCGATTGGGATCTTTTAAGTCCATTGCCATCTTTTCTGACTCAGAGAGACAATCATCATTGTTTGGTTCTGCCTAGGGAGTGAAACGTGGGCTTTAAATTCACCGTGCAAGTGCATGTCAGAGGAGTTTGAAGTATTTATCAGAACAGTTCCCAGCCTCTTCCTTTCAGCACTATTAAGTCCTTTTTTAAGAAAACCACAGCAATTCTAAGAAGAAAAAGAATGCAGAAGAATTTGTTTTTCATGTTAAAGACTGTCAGCAAGAAGAGCTCAGGGGTCTGATTGCTTTGTCCCTTCCTGTGCACAGGCTGACAGGTGAGACTGGCAGGCCTGGACACAGGGTCCAGCTTGAGCCACCTTGTAGGGGTAAGGTTTTATTGTGGAGAAATTCCTGTGGAATCCAGACTGCCAGAAAGTCCACTGAAAATGTCCAGTTTTCGATAAGTCAGTTTAAGGAAATCTTAAGGACACTCTGTTCCAGGAAAGTACATTTGAAATGTAGCAAAGCCCATTTGAAATGTGATGCTTTTTGCAAGGACTGATAGAGGCCAGCACATGAAATCAGAGCTGCCAACAGCCAGGTCAGCCACTCATCCTCCTGGGAGGATGCAGAGATCAGAGTCTCAGAGCTCCTGTGTGGCGCTGATGCCTCGCTGGGATACAAGCTGGAAATTTGAGGAGTTAAGTAGTGAAATTCCTACACAGACCATTTTTTGTGTTCCTTATCCTACCCTCTTTTAAACTCCTGTGTTTGTGAAATGGTTTTGCAGTACACTGATACATGGTTTCAGGCTGAACTTGGCTAAGGCTGGTGCAAGGTGAATTTCAGTCCCTGTCCTGCAGGGATGAGGCAGTGGAGCGATGCTCACTTGGGCACTGTTTGATCACCCCTTCCATCCAAACACATTCCTTGGCACAGACTACATGGAATGAAGATTGATGCAACCTAACAAGAGATTCAAAGGAAATTACCCAAACACCTCTCCACCTTTTCACCCCCTAGATATGAGTCTGAGCTGATGTCTCTTCTTTTGGTTGTATATTTGCCCCACATCTCTGCCCAAATAAGCCATTTTTGCTAGATTTGGCTCAAATCAGCAAAGACTGAGCAGCCTGTACCCAATGCAAATGTCCTTGACTGAGGCCAACAAGCAATGTCCATTCTGGAGCATGCAGCTATTCCAGCTTTCTGCTGGCCACTGCAATTCCTGTGTGAGCACTGTCCTGGCAGAGGGAGCAGGGACGGCTCTAATTAGAAGAGGCGCCATTGCCATGGAACTGATGAGTTAGAGAGAGGTGAAGAATGCCTCCTTTCTCTGCAGACACTGAGGACATTTTCACTCCTGCTGGCTCCAGGCCTGGGCTCCCCAGCCCCGTTTACAAAGCTGGGTGTCCTGGCTGAATTAACAGCAATGAAATAATCCTTTTCATTATCAATACAGTGCTTGCCCAACGTGTTAACACATCACTGGCTGTCACATTCCCGGGGGACCAAGGTACCCCATCAGCACTTGTCTCTGCTTTTTGATGTGTATTCCTGCCTGTTGCCAGTGAAATTGATGTTTCACTCTCTGCTGCAGTCTGTCAGGCATTTACACCGTGGAGCTCTTACCAATGCATCAATCTGAACAGCTCTGTGTGATACAGCTCCTGTAAGTTCTTAAATATCGTGACACCCCTTACTGCATTTCCTACTCTGCTAAGAGCATCATTAGGAGAGGGAAATGCAGTATATTTGCTTTAGGAAGAAAATGTAATGTCATAGGCACAAAGGAAAATACTAGGAACCATAAAGAGGACTGTGGGATCAACAGGTCAGTGCATCTTTTTCTCAGGAACCTCCCCTCACGTTTGCATTCCTGCTGCTCTGATCTCAGCACAGCTCCATTTGCAGACTGTCACTTTGCCTGTTCTGCAAGAATCCAGCTCTGCCAGTGGGAACGTTTGCTTTTCGTGAACATCTGTGCTCACAACACTTCACTGCACAAATTCTAATAGGAAGCAAAAGCAGAAATAAGGCCAAAGTTGGTTCCTCTGAAAAGTGCCTTGAAATATTTATATGTTGATTTGGTAGCACTAAACCAGCTTAGTCCTGACTGATCCAAAGTGCCATAAGCACTGCATGGACCTGGTGTGCAGAGCTGTGCCCTGACTCCAAGACTGCCTCTGGCACAGCTTCTGTTCCACTGTGGTTCATGTGCCACCATCACCACTGGTGATGATGGCCTTGAATATTTGCAGACGTGGCAAAGCTGAAGCTACTGTTGGCTGCTTGTCTTTGGAAAACCCAGACTCTTCAAGGAATTGGTTTGTTTTCCTTTGGGGGAAGGGGTAAGTGTGTACAAACAAAATGAAACCAACACACTACCACAGCCCTGCCAAAAGGCTCTCTGCTTCCAATACCAACTAACAGCTGATATTCCAGAGATTATCCAAAGAGGTACTTGGTATGAAGTCCAAAGCTTTTTAAAAGGCTATTCAAAAAGCGATTCAAAGTGCCTCTTACCTTTACTTCCTCCCCATTTTGGCTGGCCTGGCTGTCTTCACCCTGCAGTTTTTCTCTGAGCTTCCCCAGCTCTGCTCTCAGGTTGCCCATCTCCTGCTCCTTGGTTTGCAGATACGCTTCCAGCTCCACCTTCTGCTCGATCAGCGCCTTCCCCTGGGCCTCAACCACGGTGATCCGGTGCCGCAGGTCGTGGTTAATCTTCATTAACCTGTTCTGCTGCTGCTGAAGCTGCAAAACATCCATGCCATAGCTCAGTGTCCATTCAGCCATCAGCCATGATTGCCCAGTCCCAAACATCATCTTAAACTAGAAGGTTCCTGTTGCGTTTAATCTGAAAAATTCCCCCCCGCTCCTCACCCCTAGATTAGTTTTTTTAATATCTAATTATCTACTACAATTTAAGTCACCCAAATTTAATTGATTTTTAGGCTTAATTCCCCTAGCACGGGGAATTTTTCAGATAAAAGCAAATCCATCACTTCTGATATTAGTTCAAGGATAGGGTGGCTTATGGGATTCTGAATCAAATGCTAACCCAGAGGAGAAGAAACACAGGACAGAGGAATCCTTAATACTCAGTTTATAAGTACTTTGCTCTGAGCTCCAAGGCTCTCTCCTAAGGCAGGATGTGACCTGCTGGGTGTGTGTGGACAGCCCCAACTCGAAAGGCTGCAGCACCTGCCTGAGGCACTTGGGCAGAGCAGAGATCACCTAGGCCTGGCCTTACTAGCACCAGGAAAGCCCCATGGCCTGAGGACATGAGGCAGCGTGAGGATGGGAAGCAAAATATGGGTAAGGAGGTCATTCCTCCTGACACAGAAAGTGCCAAACCTCATGTCATCCCCGGAGTCACAGCGGAGTCTGGGATTCATCTCAGACTAAGCCCTGAACAAAAGGTCACTGCTGGCAGAAGTGGCCTGGGCTGAGCAGTGCCCTTCTCATGCAGAGGTGAGTCACACTGCATCCCTGGTGTGGGAGTGCACTGAGGCCTGACCATGCTGGATACTCCACAGCTCTGCTGGACACTTCAGTTACAGGACTAACAACCTGGCACTGTTTACACTTTCTATATTAACTTCAAACTCGAAACCAGGCTCTGGAAGCATGGGTGAGAAAGAAGAGAAATAGGAAGACCAAGAGCCACTTACAGCCTCTACATCCTCATTTTTAAGTCCGAGTTCCCGGTCCTTTGCTCTGATTTCATCCCTCTGTTTATCTACCACTTCCTTCAGCTTCTTCATGACTTGCCGCTCTCTCTCTGACATCCCTGGTTGAAAAACAAACACAGAACACAAACTAAGGACAGTCAGGAGCTGCTGAGGCTGAGAACATTAACTATGAGAAGTATTTAAGTAGGCTCTGGAAGTTGCCTACTGGTAGAATTACAGAGATGGTTTAGAGGTTACTTCAAGGGTAACAGAGAACACAGATGACAGAATTCACTCCATTAAAGCCACTGCACACAGACACTCCTTCAGAAAGGAACTGACAGTCCTCAGAAACATTTATAACCCTGAGTGACACTGCTGCATCTTGCTGCCTTAGTAGTTTTACATCAACGTTCACACTGTGCCCCAGGGAGCTTGATTATCTGTGTGATAATCTCTGGAATCAGCTGGCCAAAGCCTTGTGAAAATTCTAAAAAAATTATGGTCTGGATCTCCAGTAAGATGTAAACAACATATCACTGTTTTGGATTGCATCTGGATCTAAACCAGCTGAGGAGCACTGGACTAGATTGATTTTTAGTTGAAATCCAGTTTCATGTGAAAAGAAGATGAAACAGGACCTTCAGAGGGTACCCCCACCCTGAATGCAGAATCAAAATTTAGTCTGACTTATGGTCACAGATTTTCTTCTCATGTTTTGCCACCCTTTCCCCATCCTATTGTGTGGTAATTCATATTTAGAGTGACTGTACTTGAGAGAAAAATACTACATAGCATTTCACTGGTGAAAGGAGTTTGTAACATTGCCAAGAATCCAACAGTGATCCTGTGTGAAAATAAAGAAAGGGTGAGATTAACCTTAAATCTGACCAATGAATCATTAGGAAGTGTCATAAACCACAAAACAGGAAGCATTCTTCTATTTGCCATTACAGAGATAATTTGGATCTGGCATTGCAGGGATGGGCTCTTGAGAGCAGACACAGACCAGGGGATTTAACTCGGTGAGATGATGAATCTCCTGCCCTGGCTTTCCCTGAGAATTGCACAGAGATGTGCAGATTGATGGTCCTGAACTATCACATGAAATCACATCACACAACATCCTTGAAGATGAAAACCCTGAGACCAGGGCAGTGTGTGGCTCCTCTGGCCAAAGTCCAGACCAAGCAGGAGCTCAAATCCAGGGTCTGCTGCAAGTTCTATTAATTTTGGCAAAGTTCTTTGTTATGTGGGTCTTCAGCTTCTTCCATTTATGAACTGCAAGTGGTGATAATTCACTCCCCACTCTGGGGTGGCTGGAAAGCTGCTTCCTTTTTCATATATTAAAGCAGTTCCCACATCAGAAATATGCTCTGTATGCATCAAATGTTTCCAGCCAGGAAAGGCTCTCTTTTGTAACATCAGCTCAGACTTTCTGGTTTTGTCCTTGCCTCATCAGAGAAATCCAGAGTTGCTCCCACAAGAGAATTTAGCTGCATGTCTTTAGGAACTCCAGCTCACAGGTCAGCCACAGAATGAACTGATGGATAGTAGAGTAGAGCAGGACAAACCTCAGAGAAGGAAAGGGAGTAACTGGTGGATGTGCACTCCTGCAGCAGCTGTGGACTCCCATGCAGGGAGTGTACCAGAGCAAACAGGGGCAACAGCAGCTCCCATCCTCAGTACCACAGAGTTGTGGTACTGCAGGGAACAGGGAACTGCTCTGCTGGGAAAAAGGCTGGTGGTCATGGCTGGCCAGGAATTTGGTTCACAGGACGTGTTCCTGTCAAACCCCAGAAAAGAACTGTCAGTGACATGGTGTTCACATTCTAGTGTTACATTCTCATCCCTTTTAATTCTGTGGTACGTTTGCTTGCTCTATTTCTGGACCCTGGTTTTTATCAGCTCTATGATGCTCTAGGTTCTCGTTCTTCACAGGATAATTTTAATTCTTTGCTGTGGTACCAGTTCATACCCACCACGGAGGACAAGTGTCACAGACACAAACTGCTGCTTAACTTTGCTAAAAGATCCCACATTCCTCTATCACACCACAGGTCTGGTACATCTCTGTGCCCACAAACCTCACTGCAGCCAGTCTCAGGGCTGGGGACTGAAACATCAGCTGTATTTAAAAACAAAAGAATCCAAAACTTTGCCTTGAAGTCGAGTGGCTGCAGTGAAACTTTAGACTGGTGGTTTCACCCAGAAGGAGGTAGCACTAGTGAATGCAGCTGTATCCATTAGTACTTGTGAGATGCTTTGAGATCTCTAGATAGCAGGTGCTATTTAAAGAAAAGTACCATTCAGTGCTGACTACTTTTCCTCCCACTGTGCTCATTTTTCTCCCTAACATTTGGTGAACCGAAAAGGCTTCAATTGTGTGCACAGATCACTACAATTTTTATTTCAGGAAGGGGGGGGCGAAAGGAAAGGTGGGGAGTTTTGTGAAACAGTCACATCTCCTTCCATTTCCTCAGGCACTGGGAAAGAGGAGGGGGAAATCACTAAGTGCCCTAAATGTAAAATAATTATCTCTAAATGGTTCAAACTCTAATAACTGCAAGATCTTAAATGGCACACCCAGTCGGCTTCCTCAGGCACATCCTATGAGCAGCTTCCTGTGGGCTGCTGTGATCACAGCGTTGTTCCAGCAAGAGAAAGGAAAGCAGCTAGAGGGGAGGACACCAAAGAAAGAAAGAAAAGAAACTGGAAAAAAAAAAAAAAGAACATTCTTTATGTTTAGGGAACTGTTCAGAGTTGTGTCCATAAAACACCCATCACTGCAGGCTGAAGTGCCAGGCAGAGCCTGTGGCACTGCACCATTACTGAAATACTCAGAACAAGTTCAGCTCCCCTTTTGAAGGGAACTGTAGGTCCTGCAGCTCAGGAGGGTCACACAACTGCTGCCATCCTGCTGCCTGTCCTTACCACAGCCAGGCTGAGAGAGCAGCTCCCCTGCAGTGACACAGCAGCCTGCTCGTCCTGTTTGACACTCTTGGGTCAAGTTTGCATGTGGCGTTTTTCCTAGGATATTCCAATCAGTCAGCACCATCAAGCAGTGCTCTGTTTGGGCTTGGGAGGAGTCGCTTTAATGGGTGTTACAGGCTCATCTTTAACCCCTCCTGTGTGTTTTGTGTTCTGCCACAGGTCCCT
This sequence comes from Oreocharis arfaki, assembly GCA_013398015.1. NCBI lineage: Eukaryota > Metazoa > Chordata > Aves > Passeriformes > Paramythiidae > Oreocharis > Oreocharis arfaki. The sequence goes on from VZRR01010035.1 coordinate 36,331, forward strand.
GCACATGAACCCTGCTCTGCTCAGACTGTACAGAACAGTCCTGTTTGCACAGGGCTGCCTCTGCCTCTCCCATGAACACTTCATCACGCTCAAGTGAGGCTCTGAGAATTAATTGGCAGGACTGACTCTCAAGGTCTTGCACACCCAAATCAGTGGCCTCTGTTGCCTGTGTAAAATAACCCCTGTAACTGTCTGGTGAGTAAGAAGTGAGCTGCTGATCCCCGGGGCCAGCGCTGAGGGGAGACATGATCACAGTGCTAAACCATGCTGACACAGAAGCACTGGAGTCTGCTCAAAATTAGTCCAGCTAACACAGTATTTAGTTTGAAATCCTGCCTCCCTGGACTCTACATCAGACCAAAGGACAGAGACTGAAAAAGAGCAGAACTGCTTTCTGACTCTATCCAAACAAGTCATTTGAGACAAATCTATCCCTGCTCATTAATGACAAAATGTCCTAAAAGAAAAACAGTTTGGTTTGATTTAATAGATCCCATTAATAAAATGGGGTTGATATAAATTAATGATTTCACTTAAACTGATTATTTTGGCTGAAGAATATCAGTGATCCCAGAATCCAAGCTCTGGAATGGGCTTATGAGTTGTGTTTGTGTTGTTATACATGGGTAGACACAGTAAAAATAACAAGAAAAGCACGTCTGGCATTTGCTTGGTTGGCTGGATGTGAAGAGTAGGGCTATATTTAAATGCAAGCACATGAGCTGCAGTGAGCTAGATAGCCACTGGAAGGGAAAAAAAGAAGAAGAAAAAAAAAAGAAAGCAAAGGGGAAGCTGGTTCTTTATGACTCGATGTCAGTCTTCATGGTCCATGACTCATCAGTGCCATTCTGAATTTTGCATGGAGTTTGTCAGCCTGATGTTGAGCTACTTCTTTGCCATTAATTGACTCCTAAATTGAAAGCACCGCACTTGTTTTGAAAAGTATCTTGAGAGGTTTAACAATTTTTACTTTTTGAAGGTTTCATTTTACTTTTCCCCAGGGCAAGTGAGCAGCACTGGGCCTCGGGGAGAGAGCAAGTGCAACTTGCACAGTGTGGGACAGAGTTTCATCCACCTCCAGCAAGGCTCCATTTAATCCCAGCCTCCGGAGCCTGGAAAGGGATATCCCTTCATTCCTAATGCTCACTGGAGAGCTGTGATAGCTCAGCTGTGTGCTCTGCTTTCAGACTGGTCAGTCACTGCATGCTCCCCTCAGGTCATCGTGAAACGGACTTGGGATCTCACAGCCTCAAATTTTGTGCTGGGAATGGTGGAGTAAACGGGCATCTGTTCCTCTGCTCCTGGGAAAGAGCTGTTGGCTGAGCTGTGGGTCAGAGCTGAGGCTGGCAATTGTTTCAGTTGCTGCACCGAGATCTATCTGTACTTGCAGGTATGTCTTGAACTTCATTCTGCCTCAAGAATGCCCACAAATGGGTTGTTTCAACTCTTTAAGACTCACCCCCTGCCTGGATTATAAGTTTCCTCACTTTTTCAAAATTGGCTATAAGTTCCCTTCTCAGCCAAACAAAAGGCTGGTTTTCTTTCCCTTGTCCTTCCACCTCTTATCATGTCTTCAGTGCCATCATGTATTCAGAGATTTTCTATTCAGGCTAAAAAATAAATAAACAAACAAACCAGCTTTCAAAACCCATATCTGCGTTAATCTACAGGGAAAACCACACCAGAATATCCAGCCAAAGTATTTTGATAAAGTATTGCTTTTTGTAACAAAGCAAGGACTGAATTTGAAGTATCAAACTTGCCTTCATGCTTCTGAAATTCCTCTTCTGTGAAATTAATGTCTTTGTGAGACAAGTTTGTCATCAGTTGTTTATTCTCCTCCTGCAGCTGTGCAATTTGGGTAAGAAGATCCTGTGCTTCCCCTCTCCAGACATCCTCCACCAGTTCTAATTCCTATAGGGTAGATCAGGACAACACATTTATATTTTTAAACATGTTAAGAGTCTTTGACTGGACAATTTACGGATCAAACTAGTAATGATCCTACCGATTCTTACTGAAAACAATTAAATTAGACTACTTTGAGTTTCCTAGAAGACATCTGCTTTTCTAATGCCACCACCAGGAAACCAACCCTCACAGTCCCCTTTGCTACATGCTGAACGTAAATACCCGAGGGCATCATTCCTGATGCAAACATTTTTGACGCGCAAGTTACCCAAAGGATGGCTCCTTATGCCTTGCTTTGATGGGAGGACCAGATTAAGGGGGCTGCTGTGTTAGACAAATAACCAAACACGAGCACCAATTCCCTCCTGCAGCCCAGGAAGCAGCTGCAAAGCTGTTAGAAATGCCCCCAAACCATCCCACGGCGAGCGCCAGGGACTCAGGGGTGGACATGCTCGTTCTGACAGAGCAGCCTGGTCTGAATTCCTGTTATGAAACACAAATGTAAATTGATGAGTGTGTGATCCAGTGCAGCAAAGCCGGAGCTCCTGGTGCACAGGGTAAACACAAGCCCAAACCGTGCTGCTCCCTATGTAAATTGTTCTCTTGGAATGTCCTGAGTGGTGTCTGTGGTAGCAGCAGCGAGGCCAGTCAAAACAGCTCCCGTTTGACGGGACACTCTGTGTCAAGAGCAGCTGTCACCAATCCTCGTGAAGGTCAAATCAGGACAAAAAGTAAAAAGTCCTCAAGGAAAATAGTTGTATTTAGAGCTCTGCTTCTTCCAAAAGCCTCTCTGTGTATCTCGCTTCTGCAGCGAGGGGCATTCCCTGTGCCATTTGCACGTATGTTCTTCAAACAAAAAGCTGCATGCAAATCCCTGGAGCCAGGCTGAGTCACTGCTGACTTTCACATCCATCCACATGCCCCTTTCCTACCTAACAACAAAACACATTCAGACAACAACCCAGCCAAGCACAGCTCGAGGCTAAAATAAGCTCTGCTGAGAGATTAAAGGATATCTCTCTGCTTTGAATGTATGCTCTGATAATGGGAAGTCGTGTTCCTGGTGACTTTTGGGTCCAAATGCCATTTTATCCCAGCATTTATTTCTGTATTGCTGCTAAAAGTGTTGCAGAAAACATGTGGCAAAGAATAATAAATAACAAAGGTGTGGTAAGCTATGCAGACAACGATTAAAAAGGAAAGAAAATGTCATTAGTCACCTATTTTACTTGAAATTCTTTATCTTGAGAGAAAAGTAAATCTGTAATGAAACTGATATCGCTAAGTACCTGGACTATTTACAGTGATGCTGCCTGTTACAACTCTGTAGCTAAAATAACGCAGTGACCTATTTTAGCAATAAACCAGCACATTCATCACTTACAAGCATATTGATAAAACCAAAATAGAACGCACACAAACCCCCAGACTATCTAAACTCATATCATTTATGTGTGGCTGCACTGTAGACACACAACTATCCTAAGGTTTGCTTAGGCACACTTTGTCATTTACTGCTATTGAAGAGCCCAATGAATTGGAGCAGAAATTAACTTCTGAATCCTCGTTAATGGAAGTACCAGACAGGGGAGGCACCTCTACGGGCCAGGCAGTGCCAGCCAGCTCAGGAAACCCCAGGCATTGGGTGCTGAGCCAGGTTTACATGCAAAACAGATTTACACATAAAGTTCAAGTGCTGAAATCTCATAAACTGATGCTTGCAAGGACCACTAAAAGCTTTTCTGAGTGTTTTTTGGAGGCTTCGAGGCCAAAACTATTTCTCAGTATCTGATTTTTTCTGCTTATCAGCACCTGTCCTGTGAAAGAATCTTCAAACCCTCACACTGGAACAGAGAAGATGTGAGACCACAGTTCTATAGGAACCTGGTGCACTGGGAATCAACTTGGTTAAAAAAAAATCAAAGGTATGTATAATGTAGTTTATTTTCCTGTTCAAATCTGTTTACACTGAAGTAGATTGTTTAAACACTCCCCGAGCCACTTCATGACCCTCAGAGAAGCTGACAGAGCAGAGGTGGTTGACTGGCAGGGAGATCAGCTGACAGGTTTAGGAAACTTTTTAACACTTACAAGAAGTTCACAAACATCTACACAGAACAACTTGTACAATGACACTGGGTCAGTTCAGTATCCACTTCACCCGCAGCCTTTGGTAAATATCCAACATATTTGTATCTATTCTCTAGAACTTCTTATTTCATACTCTTGAGACCTATCAAGGCTTTGTACATTAAAGATCTTTCACCATCCTTTTCAGAGACATCGCCCTGAGACTTCCTCTGCAAAATGTTGCAGGGTTTATGCTGGATTTTCCATGGTGAAAGTCCTCTAGCTGACTCTTAAAAATATAAAACTGGGATTTATCCAGGTAAGCCAAATCTTGAAGTTTGGGGTCTCTCTTTGAGAAATCTCCTATGTCCTGTTTATCCTGATTCTGTGTGTGGAATCAGGAATGGCATGAGGCAGCAGTGATGATTTAGCACAGTCATTTACTAGAAGAACCATTTCTTGTATCAGTTATCTGGATACTTTAAAGAGTGCATCTGCCACTTTTACTGCAGTAACTGGAGCGTGCTGTCCTGCCGTAAGAGGCTAACAGGATACGGGAAATGCTCTCTACCTTGGGCTTTCATGCGAGTGGGGTCAGGGAACGGGTGGGTCACAGCCACCCCAGAACAAGCCAAGGGACACCTTGCCATCAGAGGATGGAGCAGCAATCTGGCAGAGTGCTCTTCCCTACTCTTCAGCTCTAACTCTGCTCTGAAATCACTTGGTTCTCCATCTCGCTCCTATGACTTTCCTAACCCGAAGTCTGTGCCAGGAAAACTAGCTCCGGAGAGGAAAGTGTGTTCTTGTCAGTGACCTTTCCTGGCCTAGCGGGAAGCAGCACTATCCTCTCGTCAGGAGAGGGGATGGAGCAGGAGTCCTAATCGGGGAGACACAGGGGAAGGAAATGCAGTGACTAGGAAAGGGGTGGAGAAAGGGAAGGAGGGAGGAAACTTCCAGGAGGGAAGGAAACAAAAAACAACAACACGCCCAAAGCCTCAGCGACGCTAAGGCAGCATCCGTGCAGAGCCCGGAGCCCTCCCGGGCGGTACCGCACGCGTGCCCCGCCCGCTCCCACGGCCCCGCAGCATCCCAGCCCGCACCCCGGCCTCGCTCTTTGTTTTCCCGGCGGCGGCGGGGGGAGAACGGCGGCGGGGGGGCCGGGGCTCGGCTCCCCCCAGGGCGGCTGCGGCAGGCGGGGGCAGCCCTGCCCCGCCGCGTCCCCCCGGTCCCCGTCCGCACCTTCTGGTGCTTCCTCTCCTTCTCGATGCGGTCCATCCTCTCCAGTCGCAGGCGGTCGAGCTCCAGGCGCAGCTCCTCCATCTCGGGGTTGATGTGGTTGCGGCTCACCAGCACCTCCAGGATCTCCAGCACCCGCACCACCTTGGGCATGAGGCGGGCGATGGCCTCGCAGCCGTGCTGATCGATCACCCTCTCAAACTCCTGCCCCACGGCCGAGGCGA
>VZRR01010035.1:41839-94965 GCA_013398015.1 Oreocharis arfaki
CGCCACCACCGCCCCGCAGCCCGCGGCCAATGCCCGGCACAGGGCGGGCCGGGGGCGGCCCCGCGCATGCCCGCGGCCCCCGCGCCTCCCGGTTCCCGGGGCGATCCCCTTCGGGAGGAATCGCGGTGGAAGTCGCTGCTCCGCCGGGCTTAGCTCGCAGTGGGGACAGAAGCATCGCCAAGCGCGGGTGCTCTCCGCTCGGTGCTTGTGCCGAGCATCAGCGGGAGGGTTCGTGGTACCGACCTCTCCGGGGAGGAGAGCTGCGAGTTTGACGGGGCAGAGCTCGAACCCGCCCGTGTTCGGGGTTCGGGTCCCACACAGACGATGCCCAGCACTGGTTCGCAGCAGGGGCAGGGGCGCACAGCTGTGTCCGTGGTACCAAACAGCGAGCGCGGTGTCCAGAGCTGACATGTTCGGGACCGGGATGGAAGAGGGATGATGTTCCCCTGCTCCCGAAGAGGACGAAGGCTGACGGATGGCTGCAGGCGCACGGAGTGGGGTGGACAAGCTGTTCTGCAGCACAGCAAGGGGCTCGCACGCAGCAGCTGCACACCATCATTAGGGGTTTTAGGCTCTTGCTGCAAGAGCACACAAAAAGTCTTTACTGTGCACGTGTTCAGAGGATCAGTGGAGATTTTACACATAGAAGCAGTTTGCTGGTACGGATTCACCTTCAGAGGAATTTAAATTAAACCAAAATGTATTTTTCTGCTCAAGTTTTTCAGTATTTTTGCTTTCAGGTGTGACTGTTAAAGTTTGGATGTTCTTATTTTCATGGGGTTTGGAAAGAGATGCTCCAGATGAGTCTCTACAGAGAAGTTAAATGTGCCTGGAAATAACTTTAGGTCCAAATCCTGCCATTTGCCGTATGCAGAGTAGGAAGAATGCATTTTATTTTGGACAAGATATGATGAATAATATCAAACACTGGAACTAGTCAGGATAACTAACACTGGGGCTGCAAAAGCCAAGCTTGGAACGACTTGACACGTGCTGCGTGCTGTGAATACAGCATTAATTACCTACTTTTGGCAGATGCGCAACGCCAGTGCAGGTGAATGGGAGGGAAGAACGATGAGAAATGCAACACTGTGACACCCAGAAATGCAACACTATGACACCCAGACCGGCTTTTTCATGCGATTCTGTCGCAACCTCGTTCTGTCACCAGGTACAAAATATTGATCTTTCTCATACGCTGCCAGTAGGTACCAGGGCAGCCAGGAGGGGAACAATCCGTCCCCAAATACCTGAGCTTGCCAATCAGTTGTCTACGTTAGAGCAATAACCGAGTGAAAATATATCAATATATCGTTCATGAAACTTATTCCCAAAGTTGAACACCACAGGATATTGCACAAAGTTCCAGGGAGAGCAGGGGGATGAATAATGGTGTAGTCATCCTTTCCTGGCAAAGGTGCTTATGAACACACGAGGAGGAGAAGCAGCCTGAGCAGAATACTTGGAGAACACTCTGCAGTACCTCAGGGGAGCAGCTATGCTGTGAAATCATCGTTTTGCCCAAGTTAGAGATGAGAAAAAGTTTATGCCACAAGAATTTACTATTACACGAGTTCCCGTTGTCCTGTTCAAGTGCACGTAGAGGAAAAATGTAATAATGTAAGGAACACGTGTGGCGAGGCTAAAACTACTGCTGAGATAGGTGAAAAACCAGCACAGTTTGTGCTATGGGAAGCAGTAGGTTCGATGTTGGCCTGATCCAAACTCATGGAAAACGACTTGGCAGGGAAAGTCTCTTATCCAGCCACGAATGTGACCTGCAGCTCCCCAGGCTCGGCTTGCCTTGCAGAATTTTGTCCACACGTGTCCACACCCTGTGCTTGCACTGACACTGCAGCTCTGCTGGCTCGCACCTGGAGCTGGAGGGAGGGAGCAGAATTTACTGATGTAAATCCAGGATTTGTCAAGATGAACACGTCTGAGTGTCACCAGGAGTACAATAATCGGCGCTTATTGGCAAAACCCAGCACACAAATTATTTCAGTGGAAAGCCAGATCGTGTGTTAGTCTTTAACTCTTCCACACATCATTAAAAGAGCTAGTCATGAAAGACTGCCTTGAGCTCAAGCATGAACTTCTGTATTTCTTTTTGGGAGGTTTAATTGGAAATTAGCGCTTAAACGCTGTCACGAAAGGAATGGGTTTTTAAACAGTTACTGTCGGGTGAAGCAGAAACTGGACGTGCCATGTCTGTGTTTCCTTGTGCGTGAATAGCTCACAAGCTGGGCTTCCCTGTTAACGTCTCCAACATCGCCTACTCCCCAAACCTCTCCCTGGCTGCAGGAAGTTCGGGTTTCCCGGATTTCAGCAGCAGCAGCAGCAGCCTCGGGCGCGGTGACAGCCGTGGTGACAACCGCCTTACCTCCCTGCCGCCTGCCCTCAGTCCCTCCGGAGCCGCCGGGGTCCCTCAGGAGCCACCGCCCCCCCATCCCCTCAGCCGCCGCTTCCCGCCTCCCGCGCTCGCACCGCCCCGTTGCCGGGCAACGCCCCCTCATCCTCTCTCCCACCGCCGCTCCCCGCGCCTCGCTCCGATTGGCTCTCGCCGCCACCGCCCCGCCTTTTCTCCCCGCTCATTGGCTGCTCCCGCGCGCCGGTCCCGCCTCCCGCGCCGCGCGGGCGCTGCCCCAGCGCTTTNCGCTCCGCCATGTCGCCGGTGCGGGCGGTGCTGGCGCTGGTGGCCGCGCTGGCGGCCCCGGCCGCCGCCTACTTCGTCAGCATCGACGCGCACGCCGAGGAGTGCTTCCTGGAGCGCGTGCCGTCCGGCACCAAGATGGGGCTCATCTTCGAGGTGGCCGAGGGCGGCTTCCTGGACATCGACGTGGAGGTGCGGCGGCGGCGGCAGCGCGGGCCGACCTTGGGGAGCGGGGCCGTCCCGGGGCCGGGCCCCGCGCTCTGCTGCCCTTCTGTGTGTGGGGCCCCCCGGGGGCGAGCGGCGGCACCGGCAGGAGCGGGATCAGACCCGCCCGCGGGGGTTTGGGATGGTCCCGAACGGGGCCAGACCCTCCCGCCGGGGCTTGGGGCGGACCCGCCGCGCTGCGGGGGCTCCGTGCGGCGGAAGCACGCACGGCCCGGCGTGGGCGGCCTTGGGCAGGCCCGGGTGCTTGTGCCGGGTGTCATCTCTGCCGCTGCTGCACGAGGCTGTGCTGCTCGAGCTGTCCACCCTTCCCTTGGGATTTTCATCCTCGTTCCTCTCGGTGTAGCCTCGTCACAGTAAATTATTTGGCGGGAAGAATGACCAGGGTTGCTCTCTGGAATCAGGTGCTGCCTGTTGAGGAGCAGCGTACTTCCCCTTGAATCCGAAGGTGTTGTTTTTAATCAGGCTGGTTGGCACCGGGAAGGTTTTGAGCGAATACTTATCTTCAAAGAGGCGTCAAATCAATAGGATAATGCTGAGTAAGAATTGCTTTCATCGTGTTATAGAGCAGAGAGTTGTTTGGGATATCACAGACATGAGGATTGTTGCTGAGAGTCCTGTAACAGTTTAAATTGACACATAGCTGTGACCCAGGACAGGGTCTGGAAGCTGTGAGATCCCCTTCGTGTGTCACTAGTGGAAGCTCAGCGGCAGTTTGGCCTGGTGGGATGGGAATTTAGGATCACAGTGACCCTGAGGGCTCAGGACTCGGGTCTTTAGTCCATTTGAAATGGTAACTGCAACAATGCCCAACTGTGTGTCTAAAGTCGAGTGGAAAAAAACGTCTTTTTTTCCATTTTGTTTTCCTTCAGACATCAGAGGTAAGATTTCCCTTGCAGTTGTTAACTTGACAAACAGCCAGGATTTGTGGTTAACTTGTTCTTGGCTGCTTATCTCGACCACAGGAGGCCGGGGAGAGAGGCTTTGTATGACTTTCTTTACCGAGAAGTTTGTGGGGGTTTTTTTTTTAAAAAGATTTCTCTGTAGGCAGCTGCACCAGCGAGCTGTGGGAGGGAAAGACTGAAGTGTGCCAAACCAGCCAGATTACAGCTGGTGTTGGTGCCTGTGGCTGGCTGAGTGCAGAGCGTGCTGGCAGTGCTGTGGTGGTGCCTTTGGAACCTCCGTGTTTGAATTAAAAAACGTGTGACCCTCTGCTTTCCCCACGCAGATTACAGGGCCCGATAATAAAGGGATTTACAAAGGCGATCGAGAGTCCAGTGGAAAATACACCTTTGCTGCCCACATGGATGGAACTTACAAGTTTTGCTTTAGCAACAGGATGTCCACCATGACTCCCAAGATAGTGATGTTCACTATCGACATCGGGGAAGCTCCGAAGGGGCAGGACATGGAGACAGAAGGTGAGGAAGAGTCCTGGAAGGAAACCAGCTCCAGCTTGGGAGCTTTTCCCTGCTTGCATGATTTGTGAACTTGAGTAGTGCTCTCAGGATTCCCGTTCCTTCGGGTGTGATTAGCTGTTCTCTTGCACAGCTAAAGTGGGTGTTTTTAGACCTCATTACACGATTTAAGGCAAAATCACCAGAGAATCCCTCGGCTATCTGCAGAAACTAATGCTTCCATCCTTTAGCCCTTCATCAGTGCCATCCTCTGATTCCTAGTAGGCTCAGCAGTGTGTAGCCTTCTCCATGCCTTAGTTGATAAATGTGCTAATATAAAACTTTTCCCGTAGCCGTGTAAATGACTGTTTTATCTGCAGCCTTTTGTCCTGTACCTGTGTTCATCTCTTACACTTTCCTCTAGGTGGTGGAGATACCTGGGATGGTATGTGGACTGCTTTTTGAAAGCTCCTTAGCATCTTATCTCTGGCACATGTTCATTCACTAACAGCTAACTTGGCTTTTTCTCTGTAACATTGGTTTGTAGCATGAGAATGTCTTTTTAATAAACTACCTAAAAGGTCTGATTCTGAGCAACGCTGAGCACCTGCAGGCTCCCACTGGCGGGTTTATACCCTGAGCAGCTCTTGGGATCAGGGCCTTGCACTGGCCATGGCAGTTTGTCTTCAGGTGGTTATTTATGGCTGACAGAAGATTTAATCAGTTTAGGTGAAATTGAACTAAAACACCAAACGTCCAAGAAGGCTGGATGTTTTTGGCAGTGTTTGCTTTCTGTTGCTAAAGGGGATGTTGAGTAATCAGGAGCTTTTGGAAGCAATAAGCTGCTTGTAGGTTATGAGTTATTACTGATGTATCAGGGGAAAAACTCAGACTTGTCATTTGCTGTAAAATAGGAATGTATTGCATAGCAAGTTATAAAGTTTATATCTAAATATATACTTTATATATAGATATATAAATAGATAATAGATATATAAAGTTTATATCTAAATATAACGTTTACATCTAGATATATAAATATCTAAAGTTATTTAGATATCACTAACTGGAGCTAGAAAGGCAACAAATTCGTTTTCTATTTTAGCAAGTAAATAACTGAGGGCATTGAGTGCTTGATGTCACTTTAAAAGTAACACATTCCTAACTTGTTTTTTTTTTAAAGACTCACTTAAATCTTTTATTGAGTCTGTGTATATCTGTTGTAAAGAATATTAGTGCAAGAAGACAATTTTCTGAAGTGAATTTTTTTGGACTGTGTTTAGACTACTGCAACTGTAGTTTCTTCTCTTACTAATAAACTACACTTACTGCAATGACCAGTTGGCCATGAAAATAAGGGATTTGGGATATCAGCAAAGTGAGTTTGCACAACTATTTAGATTTTAGTTGTAACTTGTATGAATGTTATTCTCTGGTCCTCTTTTTTTTGACTGTTCCCCACAAGGTGTGTGTTTTGAATAGCTCTGTTTTCAGACTGTGATCTGAAACACTTAATTTACAAATAAAACTGTAGTAAGGTAACTTCCAAGTCGAGGACGTCCCTTCAAAGGAAAACATGTTGGGTTTTGTGACTTTTTAAGAGAGCTGATTGCCCAGGGCGTGTCTGTGGAATGGTAGCTCAACCTGGTGCTAGAAAACTTTGCAAATGACTTGCCTAATTTAAAAATTTGTGAATGGACAGTTCTTTGAGTGTGGATGTCTTAAAATGATCCTGTGATTGACCATCAAACCACTAAATCTTAGCTCTCTGAGCCTTCCATTTGCTGAGCTGTCTCCAGCTGGTTTTGTGGTACTGGTTTGGTGTTTAACTCCTCTCCTGCTTTCACAACACACCACAAGTGAAGCCCGTGCCAGCCCCCCTGGGCACTGTGCCCTCTGAATGCGGGGCTTCAGCTAAACCTGAAGATCACAGAATGTGATTTTTCGCTTCAGAAAGTGATCTCATGATTTGCCAGCATCATGATCTTAAGCTAAATTCTCAGTTGTTCTATTTTTGCAAGCTTAACAACTAGGAAAAGCTGTCGTGTTCAGATAATTTGCTTGGAATATATTGGATGATATTGGCAAAATAGATACTAGTGTGTGGTATTGATCTCGTGCGTTCTTCCATTCTGTTTTTCTGGAAAAGTATGTGCACACTGGAAATACGGGGTCTGTGCTGGGTCTAAATTGTTTGTCTCCTCCTACTTGGATGTGGAGAAATGTTTCCCCGCTTGTTAAATGCCACAGAGACACGTCAGGGAAAGTGGTGCTACAAAAACTTGGCTGTAGGGATAGAAAGTGTCCAGCTGTACTGGCTGCGTTTGTCAGAACTTCTGCAGCAGGAAATTAACGTTTAACTGTTCATAAATTCGTTGAAATTGGTTTTTTTTTCAGTCATTAACATACTTTCTGATGCTTCTGAAATTATTCTGCAGCTCATCAGAACAAGCTAGAAGAGATGATTAACGAGTTAGCAGTGGCCATGACAGCTGTAAAGCACGAACAGGAGTACATGGAAGTCCGTGAAAGAATACATAGAGCAAGTACGTGTCTGACTTCAATCAATGCCTTCTCCCCTCTCCAATGAACTTGTAAACGGTCATTTAAATATGAGTCCATGAAAGCTGTTCCAAGTGACTTAAAAAATAATAATTTAAATCCTGAAGGGCCTGCCCATAGAGTAAAGAATGTAGGTGTTGCTTGCAGTCATCTTTAAATTGGCTTCCCCTCGTGTAACGAGCGTTGCTATGCAAAATAACATTTCCTTAAGTGGTGCCAATTCTGTAGCTGCTTGAATGATGCATTCATGGAGATACCAGTGATGGTATTATTTAATCTCTGTACAAGGGCATGCAGGGACAGGACAAAGGGGAATGGTTTTAAACTGGAATAGAGGAGGTTTAGATCCGATACTGGGGAGAAATTCCTCCCTGTGAGCGTGGTAGGGCCCTGGCACAGGGTGCCCAGAGAGGCTGTGGCTGCCCCATCCCTGGAAGTGTCCAAGCAAGGTGTCCCTGCCCATGGCAGGGGGTGGGACTGGATGAGTTTTAAGGTGCCTTCCAACCCAAACCATTCCATGATTCAGTTCCCAGGGATAGGCTTTGGTTGAACTATTACTTCACCCTTGAAGTGGATGTGGTTTAATAATTGAGCTAAAGTCTTTTTTTTTTTTTTTTTAATGTTTTGTTGAAATGGAGCCGAACTGCTGTTACTTTCATGGGGTGGAGATTCAAGGGCAATTATTTTAAATGTGAAAATGCAACATGAGATAAAAGCACTGTCTCCTCAATTATTTGAAGCTATGATTATGTCCAGTTTTGTGACATTTGTTACTAATGGTCTGATTTAAGCAGAATCTGCATTAGAACCAGAGATGGTGGCCCTTCAGAGATTAGAAGTTCCCTGCTTAGCTTTGGCAGCTCAGAGACTGGGAACTTGTAAGGTGGGCAGAACAGAGAAAGATGCTGCAGTATATGTCCAAAGTGGGTTAAAAAACAAAGTGTTAGAAAAAAAACCCCCTCAGACCTCATCTCTGAGGCTGCAGGGCCGTTCTGGGATGCCTGTAATGCCATGACCCAAACCCCAGTGCTTTATGTGCAGTGTTCCAGTTCCATGGCAGAGCTTTGTTATGTAATGCTTTGTTACTTACTACTTCTTTCTTTTTTTTCCCTCAACAGTTAATGACAACACAAACAGCAGAGTGGTTCTTTGGTCATTCTTTGAAGCCCTTGTACTAGTTGCCATGACACTGGGACAAATCTACTACCTGAAGAGGTTTTTTGAAGTCCGAAGGGTGGTCTAAGATCCTTCTGTGGTCCCGGATTTCAGTTCACTCTTTACCAAACATCCTGGTCGCAAAAAAAAAAGTCATTTAGTTTCTGAACCCTCTTTACTGAACTGTAAAACTTATTTGCTTATGTTCCTTCCTAGTTAAAAAAAAAAAAAAATTGTTTTTATATATCTTCTGTAGCAAAAGCTGTGCTGAAATCTTGTCACTTTATTGGCATCATTTTTTTTTCCACTGAGATCTGCCCAGTCTGTGTGCTAAGCGAGGTCCAGGCAAGCTGCAAACTCTGTAACTCACTCTAGTAACAAGCTGTTCTGTCTTTTCTAACTTTTCCCTGTTTCCACGAGCACTTGCAGTTCTCTCCAGGGAAACGGTACAAGGCCCTAACGTGACTGTTTGCATTTTTACATCCTTAACCCTGCAGTAGGTGTTACAAAATTGAAATAATCCCTTCTCCACTCACATAAACTGCCAAGGAAAAGTTTAAAATTCATACCTAGTTGCTATTTAAAAGGTAGTCATCAGCAACTGTCTTAATTATATCCACTTCTTCCCAAAGTTCTTTTAAATTCAGTAGTTGATGTGAAAATGCTTTTTCTCCGCTCATCACCGAATGTTCCTTACACGGTTTTTAGTCTCTCAAAGGTTTTATTTGGAAGCCAGTTGTGTGCAGTGTCTTGGCAAACACTCGTGAACCCTTTGGCTTTTGCAGGTCCAAAGCTCAGACTGTTTGCCCGGTGCCCAGGGCATAAGTGTTCAGGAAATCTGGATTCCTGAGGCCAAAGGGTTCCGGGTTCTGGGGGTTTAATCCACGCTATGCAGCCCTTGTATTTAAGTGCAGTGGCAAACTCTGCCATTATCTGATCAGAATTAGCATAATGCTAAATACTGGTGTGTTTTCTTTTTTCAGGCACATGTAGATTTGTTTTTGTACAAAGTTACTTTCCTCGGTTATCCGATGATTGGTTTAAAAATTTAAGAAGCGTCTGATGTGGGTGCTGAGCCAGGATTATGTTGTGACTGATGTATATTAGTTGTAATCATTTTTGGGGGTGGGGTGGGGTCTTTTCCAGGGGGGAGCCTCTACAAGTAACACACAACAGTTTTGTACAATTAATTTAAAATTTGTTACAGGTTTTCATGTTCCAGGTAAAGTTTTTTCAACCTCGGGCAAACACTTGCAGCAGTTCTTCAGAGAGGTGGCTGTTACACCTTAATTGCAACTGTTGTGTGCCAATATTTTTGTGTAAAACACTGAAAATTGAATTCTAAGATGTACATTTAAAAATTGCTCGTGAATCTAAATATGACCCAGGTTCGATAAATAAACAAATTCTTTAAAAAAAAAGCAGCAGCTTTGTGTTTTTTTTTTTCTTTTCTTCGATACTTTAAGGAAGTACAGATTAACACAAAGGGGTTTTTATAAAGTATTTGTTTAGTAATGGCCATAAACTAAACCGCTAGATGTTCTACATCAACATGACAAAGAATTTTCTGTGGAGGGTGGCAGAGCACTGGAACTGCCCGGGGAGGTTGTGGATTCTCCCCCTGTGCAGACATTCCAAACACACCTGGATGTGTTCCTGTGTCCCTGCTCCAGGTGACCCTGCCTTGGCAGGGGGCTCGGACTGGATGACTCCAGAAGTGCCTTACACTCCTAACAGTTCTGTGATTCTCTGCTTTCTTAGAATGTCAGGAATTTATCCACAGACCATCCCACTTCGTGGGCAGGTGGAATAGATTTCAGGTACTTGTGAACCTGTATGTTAGGTCCTGGGTAGTCGGGTGGTACAGAGCTGCTGTATGACCCGCAGAAGTACTTACTGCGATAGGCAGCTCGCCATAAAAATAGGAATTTTTTGCTAAATCCGAAGTTTGTTGTTCGCTACGGAGGCAAAGCCCGGCGGGGGGTGGCGGAACGGATGTGCCACGGAACGGGAGGTGCCGCGGTGTGTGTTTCCGCAGAGCCGCGCCGCGGCGGCCCCGGGGCGGGGGAGCGGCGGGGCGGTGACACCGCCCGGCCAAGATGGAGGCGGTGACTGAGGGCAGCTGGAGCTTGCTGCCGGTGCCGCTGAGCCCGGGCGTGCTCCGGGCGCTGCGGGAGCTCCGCTTCCACCAAATGACCCCGGTGCAGGTGGGGGGGCCGCGGCACACCCCGGGAAGGGGAGGCCGGGCTAAGGAAGGAGGGCGCGGGAGGTGTCAGGAGCGCCTGGGCCGGGCCGGGGCCGGTGGCGGTGCCGCGGTCGCAGCCCCGCGGTCGCAGCAGTCACCGGGTCCTGTAGCAGCGAGAGAAGCCGCATCCGTGACTTTCTCACCGGCTCTGCTTGGGTGATGTTCACAGCGAGCTCTGATATCTCGGAGGAGTTTCACCTCTGTGAGATTTACCACCGATTCACCTGCTCATGTGACGCTTCTCTTTTTTCAGTCTGCGACCATCCCGCTCTTCATGAGTAACAAAGATGTTGCTGCAGAAGCGGTGAGTCTTTTCCTTCGCCCAGCTCGTTGTTTTGCTGGCTTGTCTCTGGAGCTGAGGGAGGGCTGACTCTGTTTCCACTCTCACAGGTCACAGGCAGCGGGAAAACGCTGGCATTTGTGATTCCCATACTGGAAATTCTTCTCAGACGGGAAGAAAAATTGAAGAAAATGCAGGTGAGATTAAAATATTCGGAGTATATTTTCATGGTGTGCTAATAAGGTTCGAGGACTACAAAAAAACTGTCTGTAAGGAAAATTGCATGCACACACCGTGTGCTCAGCTCTTTGGTGCAACAGTAACAATAAACTGTTTAAAGCTTGAAAATAAACTTGGGGTGCTTTCATTGCACTTAGATACAGCTTCTTCTTTGACATGATCAGAACAGGGTTCTGAGCTATTATAAAAATGTCCTAAAATATGGAATACACTGATGTACTGCAAGAGGCTTTGAATGTTTTTTAGCATCTATTGACCTTGAATACATTTTGGTGTGCAGAGAACTTCACTGTCATTTGCTGTTAAATGTCATTATTAGATACTGCTCTTTGAGCAGGTATTTTGCACATTGGTATAAAATCTGTCATAGACATTTTTGGATGTTTTTTATACTTTACTATATTTCTGTGGAAATGTTTTGTCTGAAACCAGGCTCAAAATCATGGCTCATACTCACTTAGCTTGCAAGGGAGAATTCTGCCCAAATCTTTCTTTTCCTTCCCCCCCCCACAAATTCTTGATTTTCATGTGCAGGTTGGAGCTATAATTATCACCCCAACGAGGGAATTGGCCATTCAAATTGATGAGGTGCTGTCACATTTCACAAAACACTTCCCCATGTTTAGGTGAGTGAACGTCATGATTTCCATGACCATAGTTCCTTCTGTCCCTCATGAACCAGCAAAACTTAAAGATGACCCGAATCTTTGTGTTTTATTGTTTTAGTCAGATTCTTTTAATTGGTGGAAGGAACCCCATGGAAGATGTTGAAAAGTTCAAGGAGCGTGGGTGAGTTGTTTGTTTGTCAGTGTCTCAGAGCTGTGGTTTTTTCCTTGTCAGGGTTTTCAGACCAGAGCTGTGGTCCTGCTGGTGCTGGAATGGGATGGTGCTGCCAGAATCTTTTGGGTGTGCTGGGAAATTGTGGGGTCTCTTCCTGGAGTGAGGTACAGCTTGAAAAGAGGCTCTTATGTGACATCAGCACCATTT
Organism: Oreocharis arfaki; assembly: GCA_013398015.1. Taxonomy (NCBI): domain Eukaryota; kingdom Metazoa; phylum Chordata; class Aves; order Passeriformes; family Paramythiidae; genus Oreocharis; species Oreocharis arfaki. Next base: position 53,581 of record VZRR01010035.1, read on the forward strand.
ATCTGCTGTTTGAGTGAAGGACAGAGCTGAAAAGTGTCTTCAGTGAATATTCCACTTCTCCCTGCTCATTAATTTCTTGAAATTGTTTGGTGCTGGTACTGATGATGAAGTTTTGAAGGAGTCATGTTTGCCACTGGGTTTTGCATGGAGGTACCAAATATTTCCTGTAGCTGATACTTGCTTTCCATACTTGCTGATTATATTCTACACTTTTATTGCCACGAGGGATGTGCTTTCACCGGGGCGTTTTTCCCCCATCCCACGGCATCTGAAAGGCACCGAAATATGAATGCAGTTAGAAGTGACAAAATGGAATTGTTTTATTGAAGAATGCAGGGCAGGCTTATGCTGGGACAACAATATTAGCAGCTCTCCCAACCTCCTCACCTTGTAGTTAGGGGGTTTCTTCTGTGTGTGTTCACCAACAGTGGGAACATCATCGTGGCCACCCCGGGCCGCCTGGAGGATCTGTTCAGGAGAAAAGCAGATGGGCTGGATCTTGCAAGCTCTGTGAAGGCTCTGGATGTGCTGGTATTAGATGAAGCAGACAGACTGCTAGATATGGGCTTTGAAGCAAGGTATTGAAATAATAAATTCTAGTGGTTCTTAACGCAGTTTTAAATGAGTTCATGTATGATGGATGTGATTGAGCGTGGCCTGCAGTGAGCTCCGAAGTTAGATTTGTTCTGTTTTGTTCTTTCATCTTTGCTCTGTAGCTACACAAAGCAGTTGCTAAGGGGGAAGAGAATCAGGAAACGTGGAGCCTCGATGAATACAGAGTTTCCTTTGTTGAGATGTACATTAGCATATCTCTATTAATGCTTGGTTAAATATCATTACTTATACACCAGAACGGCTTAAAACACTTTACCCATAGGCTTTGATCTCTATTTTCTTTCTCTCAAAGTTAAGATAATTATTTCAATAGGAGTTTGACATGTGATAACAAAGCCTATTTTGCTTGTAAACTCCGACTTCCAGCGATGAAACCTCTTCTTGAGGGAAGCCTTGAGACAGTTACCTTTTCCATGTGCTTACTTGCAGCTTAAATGCCATTCTGGACTTTTTGCCCAAGCAGAGGAGGACAGGTCTGTTCTCAGCTACTCAGACCCAGGAGGTGGAGAACCTGGTGAGAGCAGGTCTGCGGAATCCCGTCCGCATCTCGGTCAAGGAGAAGGGAGTGGCAGCAAGCAACACCCAGAAAACCCCAACACGCCTGGAGAACTATTACATGGTGTGAGCCTGGGCTCTGGCAGAGCTTCTTGTTCTCTCTCCTTTTTTCCTGGTTCTATCAATAAGATTTTAAGTCTTGGCCACTTAGGATCACGTTAACAGAGGAGCCAGAAGTCCATTTTTTAACTTCCCTCTTCTCTTTTGCATTGTTTAGATCTGCAGGGCAGATGAAAAGTTTAATCAGTTGGTGCATTTTCTTCGGCAGCACAAACAGGAAAAACATCTGGTCTTTTTCAGGTAATTCTGTTTGTGTTTCATTGTGAGAACAGTTTGGTGTTTAATTGCTTAAATGCCAAAACTACGCCCTTTGTAGCAAAGGACACAACTGTTTTCAAAGTGGTTAATTTTGAGAGCTGTTTTTTAGAATATGGTGCCTACAAAGAGATTAATCATTGCTTTGTGTTAGGATTGTATTGTGAAGCAAGACATAAATTTTATATGCATTTTTAAAGTAAGACCTTATAGATGATTATATGTTAATTATAAAAATTATGTGCATGTTTTAAATAAAAATAGTGTGTATTTTTGAAAGCTCTTGGGAAGCTCTAGCTTGATTGTCTGATTAAAAATGCAGCATAATCTTTTGCTTTTATGCTTATCTTTATTACAACAGCACATGTGCCTGCGTGGAATACTATGGGAAGGCTTTGGAATCCTTAATTAAGCAGGTGAAAATAATGAGCATTCATGGGAAAATGAAGCACAAGCGTAACAAGATTTTTACGGAGTTTCGGAAGCTCCCAGGGTGAGAACATGGGAATGGGCTAAACCAGCCAGAAGGCAAAATAGTGAGGGGAGGTGGTTTTGTCTGACTGTTCTTGTGCTGCTTAAGTGTGGAAGGATGGCTCAGGTGGGTGTATTGATATCGCAAATTGTGCTGAAGTACCCAAAGTATGACCACAAACAAAGTGAAAATGTGACTGGAGCATCTCCACCCTGCTTTAGATAATCCATGTGGCAGCACAGGGGGTGGGCACACTGCACTGTCACTTGCTGCAATCACACATTAGCCTTGATGTTTAAGCAGACTGGTAGCAAAAATAACCTTTTCCTGGTTAGTGACCAGAGTGGAAACCTGGGATATTCCTTTATTAGTGTATGAACAAGAATATGGCAGCACAGTGCTGTGACCTACCCACAGGGAAATGTTCTTTGGCAGCTTTGCAGGATGCTCGTAAGAAACTCTTGCTTCATCAACCGTCATTTTTTTTATTGCATGGCACCTGAGTTTTAGCTTTTTATATTATGAGAAAAATAATTACCAGCAGATTGTAAGAACAGCTGTTTAAAAGAACAGCATGGCAGTTCTGCTATGCTAAAATTGTCACTCAAGTCTAAAGTCTTTTATTTAAGCATTTATTATAGTACATTCAGCTGTGGTGGATGCAGTGCTGATTTAAAGTTTGCATTTGTAATAGGGAATTGATTTGTCTTAGAAATGCAATATAAACCAGAATAATTTTCATAATGTTATGTAGAATCTTATCTGGTGAAAGCTGCAATTACCTTATATTTTGTCTCTAAAAAAACCCCAAACGTTTTAAAATGTTTTATTCCTCTCTCTCCAGTGAAGGTGCAGAACACACAGCTGTGGGGAGGCTGGCTCTTCTCAAATGACAAGTTATTTTCTGAAAATACACTTTTTCTTCTTCCTAGGGGCATTTTGGTGTGCACAGATGTGATGGCCCGTGGCATTGACATTCCAGAAGTGCACTGGGTGTTGCAGTACGACCCCCCCAGCAGTGCCAGGTACAACTTCAGATCCTGAGAACCTTTTTCTTTCTGTTACTCGTTACTGTGCTGTTCAGATATCGATCAGGAACACAAAACTGCGTAAAACACGTATCACCACTTCCTGGAAGTTAATCTGAGAGAACACACGAAATAATGCAGAAGCAAGGGAGGTTTTTGTTGTCACTGCTGTGAACTGAATGACTTTGTGTCATGTGTGTGTCAGTCAGGTGGGTGATTGTCTCATCTGTGTGCAGAGGTGACTCTGGGGTAAGGCTTTGTTTGAGAATATCAGAGAAGGAGTGAGAGGTGACACTGGGGTGAAGGAGAACAGAGATGAGAGCAGGGACAGAGCTCTTAAAGGAATGGTACATTGAAAGCTCACAGGAAAGGAGCTTTTCCATGTGTTTTAACTTTTGCTGTCATAATTCTTCCTACAGCTTGCATGAACTTCCCTCCCAAAACAGACACCCCTCGCTTTAGCCTGACAATTGAGTGGGACTGCCACACGTCTCGCGTTACACTTTGCTAATTTCTGTTGGTTTAGTTCAGAAGCACATAGCACACTGTATTTTCCATCCCACAAGATTTGCCCTTTTGCTGCCTAATGCTTCCAAGTCAGACTGAGCTCTCCTGTTGGCTTGTTCCAGTGCCTTCGTGCATCGCTGTGGCCGCACAGCGCGGATCGGAAACGTGGGCAGTGCACTCGTATTTTTGCTTCCCATGGAAGAATCCTACGTTAACTTTCTCTCAATCAACCAAAAGGTGAGCAGGCTTTTATGTTACCCCAAAGCAGGAAAGAGCAAGGGCACAGACTTACTGATAGGAGCTTTGAAATCAGAATTTGTAGAACTTGAGGTCATAGACATGGGTAATGTTTTAGCAGAGGTGCAGAATTAAAAGATAAGAGCTGCTTTTTAATCAGCTAATGCAGCTGTCTGTTGGAACAGGATTGCTCCAGTGTTACCTACTGGGTTTGTAGGAGGAACATGTGATGCAATGAGTAGGAAAGGCTTTTGTTCCTGAGGGTGGAAATTGAGCATTTGCAGAAGGGCAGCACTGGCTTACAGTCCTGCCCCAGCCCTGCCACCACCAGCTCACACCTTGCAGCCTCTCTGCTCTTTACTTATAACTCCTACAATTTCTCATGCCTGCTCCTGCACTTGTGGGATTAATGGTATGAATTCTCTAGAGGCCTCCTAATGAGACCAGAGCTTGATAAAGCAAGAGCTGAAGATGTTGCCTCTCTGGAGCTGCAGTGTGAGAACTCTTCTGCTGCGCCGGGAGCTGCTGTGTGGGGCTGATGGTCAGCTGGTGTGTTGGGGTGACCAAAGGGAAAGGGGCTCACAGCTCACTGAGGGTTAACTGGGCAAAAAGTGTGTGTTTGAGGTTTCACAGTGCATTTCACATCATTTGGTTGAACTTTTCCTTCCATTTTGCTGTTTATTTTCTGGTTCCCAGTGTCCCATGCAGGAAATGAAACCGCAGGCAAATGTGTTGGATCTTCTTCCCAAGCTGAAGTCCATGGCCCTGGCTGACAGGGCAGTGTTTGAGAAGGGGATGAAAGCCTTTGTGTCCTACGTCCAGGCTTATGCCAAACACGAATGTAACCTGATCTTCCGGATAAAAGGTGATTCCCAGCAGGGCTGGTGCCTCCTACTGTTTTTCTCAGATAACAAAAGCATAGTGGTGGTGTTCACGAGCTTCAGCTGCTGATTCTTGACCTCACATTCACTTTCTGCAGCATCAGGTTTTGACAAAACTCCTTTTTTTTTTTTCAAGCAACTTGTTTCAAGAGAAAACATTTAAATATGGAGCTTGACTAAACTGATACAAGCACAAATTAAAGTGACTTAGTATTGTTGCTGATATTAAAGTATAGAATGCAAACAATACACTAAAATAATGTTAGCTTTTTTTCCCTTTCTCAGTTAAATTAACTTTTTATCCAGCAGGAAACTGACTTTATAATCTTTATTTCAACAGATCTGGATTTTGCCAGTCTTGCCAGAGGTTTTGCATTGTTAAAAATGCCAAAGATGCCTGAACTAAGAGGAAAATGTTTTCCAGACTTCACTCCAGTCACTGTCAATACAGACTCCATTTCATTTAAGGATAAAAATAGAGAAAAGCAGAGACAAAAGAAATTAGAAGAACAAAGAAAAGAAAGAGAGGAAAACGAAGGGAAAAAGAAATTTGTAAAGAACAAAGCATGGTCAAAGCAGAAAGCCAAGAGGGAGAAGAAAAAGAAAGTAACAGCTAAAAGGAAGCGTGAAGAGGTAACTGTGTCCATTCCCTTAACTGCAGGTGATGACTGTAGTCTTTCCAATGGCAGAGAGCTCTGGGATTTTAGTGTGGTGGAACTGATGGCTGTAAAATAACTTCTTAGGACTTTGACAAGCAAAGCTTAAAAAAATTAAAGAGGTTTTTAAAGCCAAACACTAAGACACCTTCTCAGTGCTGATGCTGGTCAGTAATAGGATTTTTATTTCTCAGAGGTGCAGCAGTGTGGCCTGAGGCTGCTTTTGTCAATTTTCAGCAAGTGTAGCTGAGTTACAGTTACCTGGGTAGGAACTGAATATTATTTCCTGCTTGGCAAACTCTGACTTGTAATCTTCTCTTGTGTTCAGCTGTATAGAATGAAAACCTTTTGCTGTTGGGTTTAATTTGTTGTTTTTAACTTCCCACAGGGCTCTGATATCGACGATGAGGATATGGAAGAGTTGCTGAATGACACAAGACTCTTGAAAAGATTAAAAAAGGGAAAAATTAGTGAAGAAGAGTTTGAGAAGAAACTAACAGGCAGCCAAAGGCTCAAAGCAGAAACTGTTGAGGATGTAGACTCTGAAGGCTGACAGTTACTCTAACCACATTTTTACATTAAAACACTGCTTATTTCAATAAAACTGGATTTCTATTAAAAAATGATACAGAGAACAGAACTGATCTAATTTCTTCATAGAGAGACCTGGCATCCATAGAGACACAGAGCCTGCAGTTGTTGAGAACAAAGCTAAAAGCACCACTCTGGTGTGGCAGGAGCTGCAGGATTCCATCAGCAGCCTTGTGCATGTTTTAATTTTGGTTTTTTCAAGTACATACCAGAGCTCAGTAACAGCACGTCTCAGAATGAATCTGGATGCACCATAAGGTATTTTATTTTACAGTATCAAAATACTCCACCCCTCTTTAAAATAATTTAGTTGTGGCCTTTAGAAGCTGTAATAACTTTCAGAATTTTTTCAGTAGTGGTCCATAATTATGTTAATCCTTATAATGTCGTTTCCTTGCCATAGTCATGTATCATCTTCCAAGTTCTCAGAGCCCTGATAGTCACTGAAGATGACAGATCCTGTGCAGGCAGTCTCTGAGTTACAGGTAGAGTTTAATGAGTTCGTCACTGACAGCTGATGGAGTCAGCACTCCGAGGTCTGTAAACAGCAACGTGATCAGTGATGGGGAGGTGTAGTCAATCCAAGGGTGCTCATCTTTTAGATTCTGACCCGTTTTCAGAGTGTCTGCTTTGTACTAGAGGGAAACAGAGACCAGTAGTTATTACACAACTGCAAGTTAAATCCTCCTTTAGGCAAGAGCAGAGCTACAGCCTCAAGCAGATGTCTGTGGTAAAACTGAAGGATGTCAAGTGCATAGGCTGGTGCCACTTGGTCTCAGCTGTGTTATCTTGTGTAAAAAGTACAATTTGTAGTGCTGGAGTTTATTGGTTTAACTGTTTCTTACCTTCAGCTGCTCCTGCCCTAAAGGAACTGCTTTAGGAACAGAGGATCAGTATCAAGACAAATTATGGCTGTTTGGTGCATGACTGTACCATGGAGCAACCCCATAATATAGCACAGCACGGAGAGCCAGATAAACAAAGATGCTTAGAGGACAGTTTTTCACAGACACCAGTGTGCACCTTAGCTGGGTAAGATGGAAGTTGAGTTTCTCTTACCTTAAACCTGTCGGGGACGTCCTGCTGATTGAGAGGGAAAAGTCTTACAAACTTGAAACTTTCTGCTACCACATAAAATGGTTTATTCTGGGCTTTGGCACACACAGCAATTTGATTGGTGCCAATCTGTGGAGACAGATGGAAAACAACATTGCAGACTCAGTGCTTGCATGACAATATTGCCCAGTTTCCAGCAATTAACAGATGTTTACTGGATAACATCCAAATGGAAGAGACTTTTCAAAAGCCTGAAACACTTCAAAGAAACCAAACTTTAGAAGTCCAGAGTTTACAGAATGATGTAAGAAACTCACAATTACCTTGTTGATAATGCCTCCACTTTCAACTACACCTTCAGCACCAACTAACACCAGGTCCACTTTCTCCATAATGTAGCTGTTAAAAGGGAGAAAAATCTAAGGCTTACTGGGTAATAGGACAAATGACTTGCTGAACTGAACAGAAATGAGTAATTCAAGCAGTCTTCCAATTTTCTGCACTAGTTTCATCTACCTCTTGTAAGTCCACATGCTGTTACACATGCTTGGAGTGAGATTTCATCTGCTCCCTGCAGGAATATTAAGTAGCCATATCTTCCCCAGCCACAGCTGACCCTGGCAACTGTGTAAATGCTGGAAGAAGCTGAACCCTGACTGGGAATGACACTGAGTTACAGAAAAAAGCCTGTGACAGGATGCTGCACAGTACAGGCCAAATACACTGGATGCTCCTCATCCAATCCCCCTTTCCTGACATCCCTCCAGTGGGTTTTGTTAACTGGAAACACAGATCTAAAGAAAACCATCAACTAAGTAATTAGAATAGACTGAATGTGCTAAGGAGAACTTGTAGACTTGCCCAGCCAAGCCAGCAGCTTCCTGAGATTCAAGGTGCCTTGGAGGCAGTCCTGGGCATTTTGAACTTACAGGTGTGTTCAGATTCACTTTATTTCTTTTCTCATGTTTTGGACTTGTACTAAGCAGTGGTAATTTAGCAAATACTTTAAGAAACCACAAAATGGTAACACTTGTGCAAATTAGGAAAAAAGTGGCCTCTTTGTGTAGCACTTCAGTTCTTTTTTACAGATTCGTGCAAGTTCTTAGGTCTGGTTCTTTCATTCCAACATGCAAAATCAAATGCTTGTATTGTAGCTGACACGTTCTAATTGTGCACCTAAAGGTGTAACTTGTTTAGCCTGTTGGATGACTATGACAAACCAAGTAATAACCTCTGGAGTTTGAACAAGCTGCTTACATGTAAGTTTATTTTGTCTTACTGTCAAAATTCTGATGAAAAATATTAAAATTTATGATCAGACTCACCCAACTGCAGCATCCAGAATCACAGTCACGGGAATGTTCAGCTTCCTCAGGGCTTCTGCCATTCTTTGCCTATTAAAGAAAATGTTTGGACCTTAAAAAAGATACCTTTTTTTTAAAGACAATGATAGGAAAATATTGTCTGAAAGACTGAAACCTGTGACTGCCCCCATCCCCCTGCTGGTAGAACAGAAAATAAGTTATTGTATAGAAACGGAAGGAATTGTTGGTGTGGTGTTATGTGTTGTTAGTGACGTGTGTTACCCAGTGTGCAGGGCTTACTCCTTCACTTATGCAACAATATCTGCTCTGAAGTAATTATTTTTCATCTTCAAATGACATTGTATATTTTACTTTGCTGTGATTAGCATAATACTGATTATTTTAGCCTACTTCTTAAAGAGACAATTATAAATCAGCTGTCTCCCATCTCCCAAGGGAAAAACAGGTTGCCTGGCACTGACTGAAAGTTTGTGAATGTTTGGGGAAAACCTAGATAACACTAATTAGAATATCTAATATGGGAAGTTAATTACCAATATTGTTTAGTGGTTTTTTTTACTTGTCCAGAATACAGTGATATTAGTGACACTTGCCATTTAAAATGCTCCAACCAAGCCTAGCAGCTTTTCTTAGGGCAGAACAAATTGGATGGTAGCTGTAACTTACCCTGTTAATCAAGATAAAAAACAAATTAATGAATACTTGCCCTGCTTGATCTGGCTGGGATTCAGTAACATAAACATTGAATCGCTTCTTGGACTCCACAGCTGCTTCCAGCACCCTGAGGACCACCCTGGAGTAGGCATGTGTCAGTATTCGCTGCCAGAACAAAAATAAATTCACGCATTACTTTTGCTCAGCCTTGGGAAACCTTTACTGTTGTTAGTAGTGTCACGGCTTGTTGTGCAGAACAACGTAGTGCAGAAGCCACCATCAAATTCCTCTCCCCTCCTGTTCCTCTCTCACTGCAAGCAGCAGCAAAACCGAACAGGAGTGACCGTGCCCCGGCCTACTCACAGCACCATCTCTGATGAAAGGGTGACACAGCTTGGCGATTTTATTCCTCGAGAGAGAGACTTTCGTCAGGAAGATCTCCCCGCGCTCGATCATGATTTCTTTGCACTTGGAGTAGTCCTGGAAAAGACCGGGATGCCCGCTGAGCGGCTGGAGGGTCCCGCAGCAGCAGGAGCAGGAGCAGGGCAGAGCGGGGCAGCCCTTACCGAGTACTCCAGCGAGGTGAGGCTGATGAAGCGCAGGAAGAGCTCCCCGCCGGAGGACACGGCCACCGAGGAGTCCACCCGCGACAGGGTGTCGATGGCGTCCCGCAGGCTGTTCCGCAGGCCCTGGATGGTCTCCCCTGGGGACAGGCAGAGACACGCGGTCACGGCCTCGCCCTGGGGACAGCCGGGGCTCGGCGGGGTCCCCGGACCCACCTCGGTCCTGCTTGAGGAAGCCCAGCAGCGCGCGGATGGCGGCCACGGCCGAGGCGACATCGGGGTCGTCCCTCAGCTGCGCCCTGAACGTGTCGATCAAGTCTGAAAGGCAACACGGAGCGTCAGGTCAGGCCCGGCCCAGCCCGGGGCTTCCCCGCGCCCCCGTTACCGTCCGTGCCCATCGCCCCCCTCCGCTCCCGTTACCGTCCGTGCCCATCGCCGCCNCTCCGCCCCCCCCGTCCCCCCCCGTGCTCCCCGCCCCCCCGCTCCGCTCCGCCCGCCGCGCCGGGGCGTGGGGAGGGCCGGGCCGGGGCGTGCCCGGATGGGGAGCGCCGGGCCGGGGCGTCATCTGCGGGCGCCGGAGCCGCTGCCCCCCGGCCGGCGCGATGAGCGCGGGTGAGCTGTGGGAGCGGGGCCGGGGTGCCACGGCGGGGTGTGGGGGTGCCACGGCGGGGGGGGGGGGGGCNNNGTTGGAGCAGCCCGGCGGGGCGTGGGGGTGCCCCGGCTGGGCTCGGGCTCCTTGTGGGGAAGCAGAAGCCGTGACCGGGGCCCCGGGGCTTTACCCCTCTGCTCGGGGCCCGGAGTGACGCTGCTGTGTGGTCCCTTTGCAGATGATGAGATGAGCCTGCTGGTCATCATCCTGGACACCAACCCGATCTGGTGGGGGAAGAGGGCGCTGGGAGAGGCTGAGGTACGGCTTCTGGGCGCTGGGACTGCTGATGGCCGTTTCTGAGGGAAATAGTCTCATTTTCTTTGACTTCTGAACTGTGCTAATGTTGTTTGCTAAAGCAGGTATAATGGATATCATAGTAGCTTTTGAAATATCTACCCATCATTCTGTATTCATTGGAGCTTTTTTTAACAGCGAAAACTCTTTTTGCGTCTTCAAGTTTTTTTAGCTGCTGTCATTTCACAGACTTCTTCTGAGTTGCTTTTTTGTACATGTTCTTGTGCTACATCTGCTCTATTCTTTTTTCCAGCAGTTCACCCTGTCGAAATGCATCGATGCAGTGATGGTGCTGGGGAACTCTCACCTGCTCATGAATCGCACCAACAAACTCGCTGTAATAGCGAGCCACACTCAGGAAAGGTAGAGCTGCTTCTGAGCAGTGTAAAGGCTTTGAGTTTCCTGTATCCGTCTCCTGATTTTCTTGTTTGGGTGCAAGAAACCAAGTTAAAAGTGTGCAATATATCATTGCCTTAAAAAATTAGCTGAAACCATACACGAAAGAGTCTTAATGCCTTACAAAGCAACAAAAAGACTTGGAAGACAGAAGGGAGGTTTAAATAGACTTAAAATATACTGAGAGTGTGAGAGAATGGTAAATATGTGTGGAGTGGAACAATGCAAGTGGTAGAAGTTCCCTGTTCAGGGGATATTTTCCCCCCAGATGTTTGTGAGTCTCGGGATCTACCCCCAAGTGCAGCCATGGTATCTCTGCCAGTTCTCTTAAGAGATGTCTCAAAAGGAGGGAGCTGAATGTGGTTTTTAGTCCAGTCTCAGTTGAAGGTCACCTGCTTTACGTAGCCTCTTTAATATCTAAAGGATTAAGAGGATTTTAAATTAAACTTCAGAGTATTGCTATCTACAGCTGGTTCATTTATAGCATTTTTTCTTACATGATTACTTTGTTTTTCCCCTGTTTCAGCCGTTTCCTGTACCCTGGGAAGCGTTGGGCTGCTGCAGATCCCTTCGGAGAGGGAGGCCCTTCCATGGAATCTAATTGCTCTGGCAGCAAGGATGGAAAATATGAATTATTAACAGCAATAAACGATGCAATTGCAGAAGAGATTAAAGACCTCATGACAAAGAGTAAGGAGAAGAAAATTCTAGGGTTAATGAGCAGATTTGCAAAACACTTGGACTGCCAAGGAGTTGTAGAAATGTCCTCTATTTTCATTGTGTGAATTTTAATTTGCTTAAAGTAAATGAGCGTATTGTGTTTGGTACTTCAGGCCTCATCATTAATGTCATTTGCCAAAGATAAAAACGTGTTGTATTTTGCATTGTCAGGTTCAGCAGGTGTTTTTGTATATAAAAGTAACTTTTGCAACTTTTCCTGTATTGCAGCTGACATGAAGGGCCAGCAAACAGAAACCCTGTTAGCAGGATCACTTGCTAAAGCACTTTGTTGTATCCTTTTGATCCCAGAATCTTCAAAGCCTTTGTGTGTTCTTAAGGGTGTTCCTTATAATACTAATTTTTACTATTCTTGTTTTTTTATAATACTTAAAACTGAAACATTTGCCTGGTAACTGTGGCTTGTGCTTATCAAGTTACTTCCAAGAATGGAATGTAGATTCCTTAATGTCAGCTAATGTAGACATCAACAAGATGAGCAAAGACCTAAAAGGTAACATCTCTCCTCCTGTTTTCAACACTTGAGTAAATATTTTAATCTGAATAACAGGTATAAATGCACATGCATGTACAAACAAATATGCATGTTTTGACACACCCCCATTTCCAAAATTGGCACCAATAGGTAGAGGTTTATTCTGATCATTTGAAGTTGCCCAGTTTAAACAAGTGAAAGGACTTCATCAATAGTCCATGTTCTTAGGGAGATTTTCTGTTTTGTGGGAGTAAAACTGTAACTGGAATTTCCTTGGAATAACTGGTGGTTGAGAGGAATTAGTACATAGATAACTGCCACTGGGACTGGAAATAGTTTCATACAGATATTTTATCTGACCTGTTAGATCTAGCATCCAAGATATTCTGAGGTGCCAGATGCTACAGAATTAAAAGGGTGATGCAAACAATGTGCTGATGCATTTCTCTTTCTTTTTAATACTTAGCCAATCAAGAAATTAAATCAAGGATTCTGGTAAGAACTTCTGCTGTCACAGTTTTCTTTTAGTCTTGAAATCCAGTGATATATGTAGGCTAAGAAGTTTGAGTTGTTTTATTTAGGTCATAAAAGCTGCAGAAGACAGCGCATTGCAGTACATGAATTTCATGAATGTGATCTTTGCTGCACAGAAACAGGTGAAGCTGGCCTTTTTTCCCTCTATATTATCATTTATTTCTGTGCAAAGATGACACTATTGTTAATTTCTCATATGATTACATAATTTATAGTGCGTTTATAGTGGAAACAAGTCATGGCAGTAACACCGTCAGGGCTGTGTGGGTCCTGGCTAAATAAGTTTTTCATGCATTTCATCTCTTGCAGAGTATTTTGATTGATGCCTGTGTCTTGGACTCTGATTCAGGTCTTCTGCAACAGGTACAGAGTTCCTGCTCTGATTTGCCATTTATATTAACTCATAAATACTCGATGTTACACAGTTCAACATGTTCTTCAGCTCTTTTCTTTCCTTTAATCGAGAGTGGGTGTGGAAATATGTTCAGCGGATCTGACAGTTCCGACACGCAGGCCTTGAGCAGTACATGGATATTTTAAATGCCCTGTTAATGTCATGATACAACAACCTGAGCATTGTCTCTGCTTTGCAGGCCTGTGATATTACGGGTGGCATATATTTGAAAGTGCCCCACATGCCATCCCTTCTGCAATATTTGTTGGTAAGTCATTTAAAAAACACTTCGGTGTTTTTCCTGTGTCAGATGTGAAATATGGCTCACTTCACTGACGAGGTAATACAGGAATACCAGTCCAATTCACACAATATTTTTCCTTTATCCATGCAGTGGGTTTTTCTCCCTGATCAAGAGCAGAGATCACAGCTCGTCCTTCCACCTCCTGTTCATGTTGACTACAGAGCTGCCTGCTTCTGTCATCGAAACCTCATTGAAATTGGCTACGTGTGCTCTGTGTGCTTGTCAAGTAAGTTTATAAATATTTAACAGTCTGATTTCTTACATTCGAATGACCCGTTTTAGTGAAAGCCAATTCTTTGATTTTTCAGTATTCTGCAACTTCAGTCCTATCTGCAGTACCTGCGAGTAAGTGTTTATTCTTTGTATTTCAAGGGTGGCTGTGGGAATGTGTTCAGTGTATCTGACAGTTGCTTTTCCATGTTTTTTTCCAGGACTGCTTTCAAAATATCATTGCCACCTGTCATGAAAGCAAAGAAGAAGAAATTAAAGGTAGCTGCATAGCAACATTATGTAAATACATCATTACCTCCTCCATTAATTCCATTAAATGGAACCTACTTGAGAAACTGATGGCACTTTTTATTGGATATGAAAAGAGAATTGTATGCAGTGCTATTAGTTGTTTCTTAGGGGATAAATATTTAAAATGTATGTCTTCTATGCAGCCTGTTAAGTAACAAATCACTGTATTACCATGTACTCTGTGCTGTTGTAAATACTAATTCTTAATTGTAAGAGGAACCAGAAGTTACATCCTGGTAAAGAGACATGGCCTGTGAATTTGAGGGTATTCTGGCCACTGCAGTTTCACACCTCCAGTTATTTTCAAAGTCAAGAAAGCTTCGATTCTCTCTGTATGTTGGTGTAAAGTTAAGAATGACCATTTCTGGTGTGTGGCACTGCGTTGTTCAGGGACTTCACCTTCTTGCTAGCAATATGAGCCATCATTTTCAAGGTGGTTTGTGGGACACTTGGAAAAAAAAAAAGGTGCTAATTGCCCTGCATGTGCACTCACATGTACTCATATTCCTGTGACTGTACTGTCCTTGTGGTATTTCTATCTCAGTTTGATATCTCTTCATTTGTGAATAAAAAGGCCTCCCTTTGTTTAAAGTAACATCAATAAATGCAGCCTAGCTGGTTAGTCGTCAAGGTTTTATTTTGAAACTGGAAAACGAAAAATGTAGTTGTAATATGATAACAGGCACATGTCTTTGTTTTAGTGTGTGAGTTTCCATCTGACATTTGGCAAGAACAAAGACTTTTGGATTGCTGTCTTTTATGGCAGGACAGGAAGGTCTGCCGTGTACTTCTGAGTGTGGCTTTCATTTAAAAAAACACTCTCTCCTAAAGAGGACTATATAATTTGGTGGTTTAACCTTTCTCCTGAAAGGAATAGAGAGGAATTTTTTTCCACATAGAAAATGAGTTATTTCTTTGTTCCCAGTGTGTATACAGGAATTTGTCAGGTCTTGATGTTCACGTCAGGTTTTGTTGCTGTAACAGCAGCAGTGCCAGTTTTTTCTGGGCTTGCCAACGTAACAAAGCAAACTTTTTTTCATTGCCAAAAGCCATTCTGTGCGAAGGCCGTATTTATAATTTACGTTGTATAAAACTTTCGTAATAAAAACTGTTTCTTTTTCAAATATGGTCAGATATTACTTTGATATTTAAGGATGAGCTACATGATTTTCTTGGCGTTTTCTTTGAGTGTAATGGTGTGATGTGACTGACAATGGATGAGGTGCTTGAAGGAGGATAAACTTTAATTTTTTTCCCCTAACACACTTAAAGCTTATCTGTTAGCGTTGTTAGCTTTGTTAGACAACATTAGACAATGTTTGTGACCGGCCCAGGGTCTGGAGCTGCCCCACCGCCACCATCGCTTCCCGAGCCCCTTCCCCGTGAGGCGGCCGCGCTTCCCGCCCTTCCCGTGAGGCGCTTCCCGTGAGGCGCTTCCCGCCCTCCCCGTTGCCATGGCGGCGTTTCCCGCCTTCCCCGTTGCCATGGCGCTGCGCTGGCGCTGCAAGATGGCGGCCGGGTGGCCGCCGTAGCGCTATGAGGGCTGCTGCCTTCGGGCCGCTGCTGCTGCTGCTGCTGCGGGCGGCTCCCTGCCCCGGGAAGCCTGCCGAGGACACCGGTGGGTCAGAGCGTGAGGGGCCGCGGTGAATGGCGGCCTCCGGGGGCCAGGGACGGCCGGGGGTTTGGGGATGGCGGTCGGCCCGCGGCGGGATCTGCCCGGGTGGGCGTGAGGGGAGATGGCGCAGACCCTGAGGGTTCCCCAAGGCACGGTCTCGGGTGCCTCTGCCTAAACCCGAACGTGCTCGCCCTGGAGTTTCTGCCGCTGCTCAGCACGGGTGGGGGGACTCGGAGGGAGAGGGTGGAGCTGTTTTATGTCGGAGCTTTCAACCTCGGCAAAGTCTAGATAGAAAAATCCAGTGAAACTCCGAACTCTAAACTTGACAGTGCGTCCCCCATGCCGCAGGCAGGAGCCCGCAGTTCCTGAATCGCAGGTAGCGGGACATCCCTGGCACAATTCATGACCCCAAGAAATTAAAAAGTATAATCTGAAGTCAGCAAGAAACGCTAAATACGGCGTTGCCTGAGCTGTGTGGTATCTGCGTGGGCTGTAAGTGCTATAATGTTATTTTACTGCGTGTTTACTGGGCATCTTCACAAATGTAAACTTGTGGCATAGAAAGCGACACCCACTCCTCCAGCACTTGGCAAGAATGGAAATACAACCCTGTACTAGGCATTACATGATATTTTTCTTCTATGAGTGTAAGAATCTAGCCCAAGCATAAGATCTGTATGTCTTATAGATGTTACCTTTTCCAGCCAACTTTTTTCTTTCTCTTTTTTTTTAGTCTTTCAGCCTTCGTTTATTCATATGTCAGGGCCCAGAGTCAATTCGTTTTTTCTTGGCAATTCTTCAGGAGTTAATTTTTCTATAGTTTTAAGTCCTAGAGATGAAGAGACAGGTAAGAACACTACAAACCCCTCCCCCTAAGTAAATAAATAAGTTTGAAATGTTAATACTTTTTGACACAAAAATTACTGGAGAAATTGTAATGCATGTAATTTAGTGCTCTAATAGTTACTGAAACAAGAATTCCAGAGGATTTCTGTGATTAAGCCCTTAGTTCTCAGCTGTCTTTGTGTCAGCTGGGCCCGAGGGTGTACCTGAAGGAACAAGAGGAGTTTCAATGTACTTCTAATTTCCCAGTCTTTTCTAAATGACAGTGGAATACCTTTAAAATTTTCATTTTGTTATAGGAAAATTGCAACTTGCAAATTGCAGCGGGAGTAAAAGAGCTGGAGATTGGAATTTGGATGTAACACGTGGTATGGTAGGTGAAATACTGATCCTTCTGTTATTCCACTTCATTCCCACTTCTCTCAGAAGCTGATGGATGGTATAGACAAGAGCAATTTAACACAAGACATCAGGGCTGTCAAACTTTATTTTGTGTTTTTCCAGAACACTTCCAAGCTGACTGTAAGCCTGACCAGAACTCTGGAGCTGTGTTTGTCCAATGCCACTGAGTGCTGCCCCTCACCTCTGTGCATGGTGGAAACACTCCAGGTTTTAGCCTGCCGTGGTTCAGTGATGCTGGCACAGCTCCTGATTCAAGCTGAAATATTTGCCAACTCTTCCTTTATAGGAAATGTGTCAGGTAAGTGCTAGAGAAGGAATGGCATTTTGGCTGTTCTTTTTCTCTCTGTATGGAAAAATTGGTATTTGGGCAGCAATAAGAGATACTGAGCAGTTACGAATGACATTTAAAAAAAAGGTTTCTACACGGAATAAACTGCAGTGTGCATGGTCTTTTTATTGGGATTTCAGTCCACTTAATCCAATTTTCTCATCTGTTTCTGTTACAGAAAATGCAACTATCATCCCAAACCAGGCATTTAAGCCCTTGGGCTCTTGTCCTTGTAACTTAACAGCTGGAGCTTGTGATGTTCGTTGTTGCTGTGATCTGGTATTTATTTCTTATTAAACTTTGATTAAGTGTTTTCAAAGTTTCTAGACTCTGTTGTCTGTCGGGGGAGAGAGGTGCTGAATGCTTCAGACTAGATGGGCCAGAGGGTGTGTTTGGATATTCCAGTATTTCTAAAAGTAAATATGTTCTCTCTACAAAGTTGTTTGTTTACCTGTAAGTTTGGCTTTATCGTGCCATGAGTATTGCAATGACCTTGCTAAAAACTGGCCATTCTTTTCCCTTCCAGGAGTGTACACCAGACTTGCAGCAGTTGTTCAGTGGCTCGTGTTTCACTGGAGTGTTTGGTGGGGATGTAAACCCACCTTTTGATCAGCTGTGCTCTTCCCAGTCAATGGAATTTACCCCTGAGTGGTTTCCCTTCCTTTGTGTACAGTCTTCTCTTGACAACACACCATTTCTTGGCTACTTTTATCATGGCTCTACGTAAGTCTTAAGAAAATTTATTTTCTCGACACACTCATTATGCAACCTAAAATATAACCTGTCTTTATAACGAAAGTTACTTTGAAATTAGGATTTTACGTTGTGAACCTTAAATGCAAGTGGACAAATGTCATTGGCAGTGGATGAGAACAGGGGACATGAAAGCAAACCTGTAATTACTCATGTGAGGTCAAGCCCTGTTTAATTTTTAAACTTTTTTGCAGTTCTACACCCAAAGTTCCTTCATTCAAGATCCCTCTACAAACTTCTCCTGGGAAACTTTTCACTGGTTACAGAGAAGGAGATCCAATTGTAACAGAAGAAGATGAGTATTTTACTGTTCCCCAGGTAATCACTTGGTGCTTTATGAGCTTTTGGGTCCTCTTAGTTTGTTTGGAACTCCTTGCATCACACTCCTTATGGCTTTGCATCCAATTTCAGCGACTTGATGTTGGAAAGTGGTGTATTTTGTAGGAAAGGGGTGTATTTTTCACCAAAAAACTCAACCAACCAACCAAAAAACCCAAACCAAAACCACAATGTCATTACTAAAAGTAAACGTTATCCTTCCTCATCCCCTTGCCCATCCCTGCAAAAGCTAATGTATTTTGGAGACACTTGTTGGTTATAATTATTCTCATAAATGAAGATGAAGTCGTGGTGTACATTGAAACTACTTTTAAAGCTGTGCTTTTAAGATGTTAACCTCTCTTTTGCCGTAGGCTGAGATGTTTTTATAACATCAGATAGCTCCCTTGTCAGTGTTAGTGTGTGGCTGTAGTGCACACGTGGGGCATTTCACTGGGAAACAATCTTCAAATGAAAAGCAAGGGGCTAGAAAATCCTTATTTCTGTGAACCACCCACAGCAATCCATGGCTGGACAGTGTGTTGGGAATGCTCCCGTAGCATATCTCCACAGCTTTGATGTCAAGTGCCTGACCAGTCTGGAGTCTTACAAGGAAGGCCTGCCCCATGACGTGAGGATAAACACTGGCACTGCAGGTATGCTGCAGAAATCCAAGCAGGAATGTGTTTCATGTTTCTTAGAGCTGCTGGAACAGAACAAACCCGGGGGCTGTTGGCACAGTAGCTAAATGTAGCATCTGTGTTATCTGGTGGCCTTAGTTCAGCATTTGGGGATGTTCTGTTCCTGTTTCTCATGACCTTCTAGCAAGTGTCCCACTCTTTCCCAAAAGATTTAGGAGATAAGAAATAATGGGATTGGCCTTTGTTTCCTGTTTACCTGTTCCTGGTGACTCATGATGGTTCTGAACAGCTTCACTCCCACTTCCCATTTTCAAACTGGTGCAGAGCCCTTTTTCTGTCAGGAGGGTGCAGCATCAGCATTTTAGAGCTGGTGAGAAGTGGTTACTCTCTGCATAACAAAAGCATGTACTTAAGAAGAGTCATTCTGGAGTTTGAGATAACGTGATTATCAGCATGAAGATATTTTATTTCATGCTCCATAATTGTCTAATTTTGTTAGTCTATATTACCTCTGTAAGACCCAGAGATAATTAGCTGTGCTTTCAAAATACATAACCAGTCTGTGTCTTTACCAAAATTACTTTTCTAAGTAATTTTCTACTCAGTTTTCGTAACAACAAGGATTGCACCTGGGATGTGAAAACAGAAGTCTTTGTTTGTTTTTCATTCCCAGACTTCATCCAACAGAATGTTGTCTATAGAACCATCACTGACAGGGGCAAATTCATCACTGAAAGTGGTATGTCTCTTCCATTTAACTAATGTTTCTTCCTTAGCCTGGATTGTATATGAAATAGATTATTTTGATGTCTAAAATGTTTACCTGCTGCAATTCTTAAGAGGAATCTTGTATGTTATCTAAGACTGAAAAAGTAAACTGGCTTCCTGCAAAGCAGGAAGTATTTAATTTACTGCAGTTCATTACAGCTGGTCAGGAAATCAGGTTCCTTATCTTGCATACGTGGGGGATTTCACCATTGCACATTGAAACAGTAAAATAAATTCTGAAAAAGATGAATGTTGTAATTTCCAGAATTTTGCCAAGGTTTAAATGAGTTCTTTCTCAGCTGCAGTAGCAGAGCTTCCTAATTAGAATGCTTTTCATTATGACCTTCTCTTTTTTTTTCTCTTCTGCCAGAAAGCCTTCCTGCTGCTGAGGTTCTCTGTCAAAATGTAACTTTTGCAGAACATTATAAATTCATTTGGAAAGATGAGAACATTGAGAAAGTGAATGTCACTGTCTTCCTCGGAAGCTTATGTGATGGAGGTATCATGACATTTCTTTTATGATTTTTGATTTACTTCTTTTACTTCTGCATGGAAATTCCGTGATAGAATCTCCTATCTACCAATTTTTCTTAAAAATAATTTCCCTTGGGCTTGTAGAAAGAAAAGTATGGGGCTGATTTACATTAATTTGTGTTAATTTGAATCTTCTGTCACTAATGAAAGACAGAAGTTCATGTCCTACATAGAACATACATTTTGCTAATTTACGTATTTAAAAGTCATACTTTTTTCTTTTACCAGAAATACTGACACAGAGATTCACTGTCGAATTTCTAAGTTTAACGAGCACTAGTAGAGAGGAACTGTTTGAGAATCCAGGTATTAATACTTTATTTGCCTATTAAAAGTAAAAAAAATCGTTCTGTACAGATTATTATCAGTGATTACATTTTACATTTCTTTTGTACTTCTTTATGTTGCCAGCCTTCACCTTCCTGCCTTACTGCACTGCCAATAGCAGTGATTGGTTCTTAGGCTTTTGTTGCATAGATATTGATTATTTAAAGTGAGGCCTTTCCCACTGTAATGGAAATGTCTTGTCATTTACTTGAAGATTGATGACATTTACTCTTAAAACAATGCTGATGCTTATAGATTCTTCTACAGTGCTCATAATTGACCCTTCTGTGTTTAGGATATCAAGCTGGAAAACCAGTGAGAGCTGCAAATTTGAATGCTTCTGATCCTCTTGGGAGCCTAAACATTTGGCAGCCAGGTACTGGCTTGTGAGGTTGCAACTTCAATTGTAGTTAGTGCTAAAATGTTGGAGCTTTGTTTGGTTTTTGTGTTTATTGAAACATATTTTAGTTAAAAATCTCTGCCAAATTTTGCTTTTCTTTCCCAAACTTTCAAAGGTCAGTGAGAAAACCTTTAATGCTTTATTGGAAAACTGAATGGGCTTGTGTCTATTTTTGAACTACACCACGTTGAGTTTGCGTTCTAATGTTTGATGTTTTGCACAAAATCGAGAGCTAGAGATCCAGAGGCGGAGAACAGGAAAGCTCGAGTAAGATGTTTTCATTTCACAGCTGGCAGAGGTTTATGTGCATCAGCAACTTACAGACCAGTTCTATTTGGAGTAGACTCATACTCTGGGTGCATTCTAGAAGTTGATATTAATGAAGATTGCAGCCTTTTAAGGTAAGCTACACAAGCTGAATTGTTTCTCCCTGCTGCATCCCTCTTGATTGTTACATGGCTGTCTACAAGTGCCTCCCATCAGCACTGGTGCATTCTTTTTAAATATTTGTGTGTGTGTTTCAGCTTTCTGTGGTTAATAGTCTCACTTCTGTTTTTTAATGGGAAATCATAATAACGGTTTCGGTGTTTACTCAGAAGATGATTGTGTTGGGTGCAATGCTTTGCCATTTCTTTCCTTCAATAGTTCAGGTTTATTTTTGTTGTGTGATAACATCTTTCAGAGGAAACTGACCTTATGATACAGTAATATTGCAACCCAGAGTGGTAAAACAGTGCGGATTTACATTCTCCGTGATGTTACATTCTTATTTTGCAGAGGAAATGTAACTGAGAAATTGAATGCATTAATACAAGCTACTCACATTGGAAAGAGGGACAATTCCAGTTACAGTGATCTAAATGACTGGGTGGAAATTATACGTAAGTGAGGCTTGTATTGTTCTTTATGGTCTAAATATGCCCATACAGTGAATAAAGCATCTCAAAATAAACCCAAAATGTGATTTCAAATGTCTAAAGTTACTGAAACATGTGTCTGCATTCATCCATCCATCCATATATGTGTACACACAGGCACATAATTCAATATATATTCATATTATATTCAATATTCAATGTATTTTACTGCCAGCCTGTACACATACGACTTGGTATTCACCCATTGATAAATTACTCCTTTAGGTGTTTTTTATGGAGAGAAACATTTTTGATATTTACATTTAAATACTTCCATTCTCCTTCATAGGTCTGGATCCATTTAGTTCTAATGTGAGCACTGGAGGCTTAAAAGGCATTTGTCCAGACATTCCTGCAAACCTGAATATTCGCATAATCTTTGCTAGAGTGGGAGCAGTGCAAGGGATTCCCCAGCAGCAGATTCTTGCTGTGCAGATCAGGTAGAGTGAGTTGTGTCTCTGGCTATCTGACAAATAAATGCTTCATTTTGACCCTTTCTCACCTACCATATCCCGATTTAAATTTACAAACAAAAAGGGTGGGTTTTGTTGCTTCTGGTTTTTTTACATGCCTTTTATTTTTGCAACCCAAATGCCTAACAACCAGGTTAGCCTTTCTCCCTCTGAAATGAGAATTAAAGAAAGAATTAATGATTAAAAGCAGATAATTTTCATACTTCACTGAAACATTAAATAAAACGTGTGATGCTGCCAGCAGCAGGCATACACAGGGCATCCCATCAGGAGTCACGTGGTGGAAGCAACAGGATTGTCCTGTGTTCTGGCTTACCCCACTGCAGAGCTCTTGGGAGCGGTGCTAAACGCTTTATTCTTTCCTGAAACAGGGAATTTTCACTTTGCAAGCACTTTCCCCCCTCCACCGAGTCAATCCCGATCAAATAAATGGGATTCGTTCCGTTTTACCTCATTCCAGACTGTGCAAGTTCTCCCCTTGTACGGTGTGGAAAATCTCGGGATTATCAACCTCCCCATAAACACTGTGTCCTTTCATGCTTGTGTTTAGGCTCTAAACTTCCATTTGCAGCCCTCAAGCAATAGTTACGCTTTTTGTTACAGTTACTCAACAGTCTTGTGGCAGTTCCAGTGTGGGCTTGGCTGCAGAAACACCCTCAGCTTTCTTCCCATCACAGCTTCTGTTCAGTTCATTGAAGTCCCAGCTCAGCCACCCCTTCCAGTGACAAGGTAGCTTTGGTTGAAACATCGATGACCTCCCATTACGTTCAGCTGATGTAACATGAGTAGCCTGGACCAAAAGGTTCCTCTTTTCCAGATATCAGAAGATTTATGCAGAGTTTGACTGCAATCAAAATGACGTGTGCTGGCCACAGCTCCTTTATCCGCTGACACGCTTTTACACAGGTAAAATTATAAACAGTGTGGGCTGCCACAAAACATAATAGGCCATATTTCTTTGAAACATAATCAGATGTGTGGAGTTTGGCCTGAAAGAATGCTTTGTGATGGGGAATTAAATTTTCAGAAAGCATGGTCCAAAAAGTCTGTTTAATTGTTCCCTTGACGATGCATTAGTTTCTTACTTAGACTAGTGGAAAAAAAATAATTACTAAGAGTACTTCCTGGATAAGCTTGAAATTTTTTGAGTATCAGTTTGGCAGAGAGAGATTCTTTTTCACTCCACTCTGGAGTTTGGAGGGGCCAGCTGAGGCAGAGGAGAATATGTGGCTTTGTGATACTGTTTCTGTGATTGTAACATTGTCAATGTGTGTCATTGCCCTTGAAGGGTGGAGGAGGACTTTGTTTTTCACTTTGCCATATTGTTAAGTCAGGTAATTTTGAAATTTCCTCTGTGTAAAACTGTGGTGGATTATGTTTTGTGGGGGACTCTGTAGATCAAATGACTGTCATTTCAAAGGGCATCAAGGCACTTGGACTCTCTTCTGGGAGTTGGCATGGGCAGAGAAGCTGCCTGTGTTTATTATCTGCACAACTTCAGGGACTAAAGTTACACAAAGTATGAAGTTTTATAAGTATGAAGCATCTGACTTTTTTGCTTTGTACCTCGTCATTTATTCAGTCTTTGCATCCGCTTTAATCTGTATCTTTGGGTTGTTGGGTAAACTAAAATTTAGCTCTCACATGCTTACACTTTCCTTTTTTTTTTCCCCCAGGAGAACCATATTCCCAGTGTCTTGCTAAAGGCCTGTTATTGGCATTTCTTGTTTTACTTGCAGCAATTATGAACAGCCCCTGGTTTCCTAAATTATGGAACAGATAGGTAAAAATTATGGAGAAATATTCTTGGATTTTGTAGACAATTTATATAACCATTTAAAGATACGTAAAATCACTACTTTTACAGCATACAGAAAATGGCTGTTATTTAAAACAAAAAGTAATAAATTATTTTCAAGCTCTAGACTCTGTGTTTGGAGTGGAAAAGTGCAGAGTTCACTTCAAGAGGGTGGCAAGTCCAGCCCAGAGGCTACAGCGAGGGTGGGATTGTCCTCATGGATGGACCATTGATCTCTCAAGCTGGTTCTCTTCTCCTCGATCAGAAGCTCCTCTTGACAGTAAACCCCTCGTGCCCACCTGTTTTTGGAGCAGTGGGCAGACTTCTCGCACTGCAGAGAAGTCGTAACGCTTCAGCTGTTTTCATGTGTTGATCTGAAATTTTCCTTTCCAGCAAATGCTTTGCATTGACAACCTGCTGTGCCTGACCTGCGCTCCACAGGGTGCAGAAAATATCTTCTCATTGTCCTTGGTTGATGAAACACAACATTTGGGATTTTCTTGTGGTTTAGATGGGCCACAAAGTTGAGGAGAGGACTGGAGCAGTTCCCCTGTGAAGACAGGCTACAGCTGGGGATGTTCAGCCTGGAGAAAAGGTCATGTGGAGATCTCATAGCAACCTTCCAATATCTGAAGGGACCTACAGGGCTACGGAAAGGGACTCTTCATCAAGAACTGTAGAACAGAACAAGGAGTAATGGGTCCAAACCGAAAGAAGGGAAATCGAGGTTAGATATTAGAAAGACATTTTTTACTTTGGGGCTGGTGAGATGGTGGAACAAGTTGCCCAGTGAGGTTGTGGATGCCCCAAGCCTGGCAGTGCTCAAAGTGGAGCAATCTGGTCTAGCGGGAGGTGCCCCTGCCCACGGCAGGAAGGGCTGGGACTGGGTGATATCAAGGTCCATTCCAAGCCCACACTGTGTGGCTCTGGGGGCTGGTGCTGTGCAGGGCCAGGAGTTGGGCTCGATGATCCTTTTCATCCCTTCCGGCTCAGCATTTTCTTTGATTCTGTGATGTTCTCTCAGTCCCGCATTTCTCCCTCTCACACAGCAGCCTCTCAGCGGGGACTCTGTGGCTGCCAGCGCGCCGGTTGCCGTTCCCGGTAGCTCCGCCGGCAGTGCCCGAGCCCGGCCCGCGCCGCCGCCGGTTGGGGCCGCGTTCTGCGCCCGTTCCCCGCCCCGGAAGCGGCAGCCGGGCNGCCGCGCTCCGCCCGCCCGCCGCGCTGAGCCCCCCGCACCGGGAGCCCCGGGAGCCCCGGGCCGCGCCGCCGCCATGGGCGCGCTGTTCCGCGGCGAGCCCGTGTGCCTGGCGCAGCTCTTCCTGCAGAGCGGCTCGGCCTACGAGTGCCTCAGCGAGGTGGGCGAGCGCGGCCTGGCCGAGTTCCGAGACGTGAGTACCGGCGGGGCTCTTGGGGCGGCTCGGGGGGGGCGGGGACCCCGGGGGGGGCNGGGCCCGGCGTCGGGAAGGTGTGGGCTTGGCCCGATGGGGCGGTGGAAAGTGCTTCCATTCCCGTCTTTCTCCGACTCCGACAGGCGGGGGTATGGCCCGGCTTGTGTGGCATTCGCCTGTGCACAGGATCACGGAATTGTTAGGGTTGGAAGGCATCTCTGGAGATCCCAGTCCAACCTCCTGCCAAGGCAGGGTCACTCAGAGCAGGTGACTCAGGAACCCGTCTGGATGGGTGGGATGAGTGATGGGAAGTCAGTGTGGAGCCCCGGCCTCCCCGACACTCTCGGGAGGAATGCTTTGGGATGGCTGTATCCCATTTTTCTCGTAGAATTAGCTTAAACATGGGGTTATTTGCAGCAGGATCCCATGGGAGAGCCCCTGACCCACCTGCAGCCACACTGCCTTCAGCCTGAGTGTGTGTGCACAGCTAATGGATACATCCACCGCACTGACAGACCGACAGAGAGACCTCCTCTGCAGGTTTATTGGTCACAGGTTCCTGGACAGAGAGACCTTCTCTATAGGTTTATTGATCACAGGTTCCTGGACAGAGAGATCTCCTCTGTAGGTTTATTGATCACAGGTTCCTGTTCCTGGAGGGGCAGTTCGCCTTGGAGGAAACTGCCTGCCTGCCTGCCTAACATAAGGTTGGGTTGGGCAATAATTAGCCTTGTTTCTGCGTTGTCTCATCGTAATTATATGATCTTTGCTTGCTGACTGAGACTTTGGAATTTCTTCTAGATATACATTAGAAATGTAGCTTGCAAAATCTTTGCAGGGAAAGCTGGGAAGACTTAAATTAACAGCTAGTTAATAATATGGCAGGGAGGAGGAGGCAGATCTGTAAGAATTGTTACATGAGCGTATGTTTAACATTTTGATGTCATTCTAGTTACCTGATAACACCATTTATTGTAGAAGTAATGCGTTAGTGGTTCTGATTTAATAGCTGGATAAACCATCAGAGATATTGTACATTCATATTATGGGGACGTATGCAAAATTTAGTATTTCAAACAGACTGTGGAAATGCATCAGAACAAATTTATAGAAAGGTTTATTAGTGTAGTTGTTAAGCAATATTTTAAAACTGTAGAAATAAGATTAGGAATGGTTTCTCCAGTAGATCTTGTTGTTTTGTTGTTTGGTTAAAACTAGCCAATGGTATGGATAATTCTGCTTTAGTAAAACCAGCTTTGGTATTTGAAGACTTTGTAATCTTTTTAGGGTTTTGTGCCTTCTCAGCTGAAAAGCACTTAGACCACAGAGCTCACACAAATTTTCTCCAGGAAGTTGCAGGAACAGCTGTGGTTTTTTAGAGGTGGTTACTATTTCAAATTCCTAATAAGCATTTTGTCCTTCTCCTTCAGCTTAACCCAAATGTAAGTGTATTTCAGAGAAAATATGTGAATGAAGTGAAGAAATGTGAAGAAATGGAAAGAATACTTGGTGAGCTTTATTTTCATGTCTGCCCTTTGTCACCTGTGGTATTACTAGAGTGGCGCTACTGTCAGCTACAGGTTTTTTTAACCTTCCCAGGTTTTGTAAGCTGTGAAATTTACTTACACTAAATATAGTTTTGGTGGGGTTTTTTAAGCTCAGAGGTAAAGAACAGTTGCTAATGTGTTGTTGGTTAATAGTTGAGGCTGTTTCAGTACTGACTGCTTAAAATTCTGCTAGGAAAATGGAAGCTCTGCTGTGGATATTTCCTTTACTGTAAGAGATTCTCTGTTTTTTTATGTTGTGTAACACAATACTGTTGATTTTCCAAGCACCCTCAGAAACACCTCAAGTTATTAATTGTGTTCTCATGGTAATTAGTGAATAGAGAGGGGTATGCAGAGCATTACAGCCAAGATGCAGATGTCTTCGGTGTATCCCGAGGAAAAGTTACAATTGAAGGATTCCTTTTATTGGAATCTCCCGTCAGAGGCATGTGCTGGTCATGCCAAACCATCGCAGCAGCTGTTTTGGCAATCTCCCTGCCCAGTGTGAGTTGCATTTGGTGCTTAAGCTGCTTTGTTTGAACACTTTTTATGGCAAACATGGGTCAAAGAGCAGCTCGTCTGTTTCTGGCAGAAAGTGACACAGTTGCACGATTAGCAGAAAGTGATATCCTGCAGCAACAAAGAGGTTCTGTGAAATGGTAAAAGCTTCTTAGAAAATACTTGTTGGGAAAGAGAAGCCTCTGAAGTTTGCTTGCTTCTGCAGGCTTCCAAGGCAGAAGCAGTTTGTGTGTTTTATCCCTACCACTGTTTTAAGTTCTTCTTTGAAGATTTCTTGTGTGTGCATTGTTGCTAAAATGAATGAATAAAATAGCCAGGGCCTGATGCTGCAGTGTGATCAGCACCATCAAGAACAGCTGAAGGTCAACTCTGCAGCACTCTAGGAAGTGTAGGCAATGCAGTTTCCTTTCTGATTCTGTTTTTCTTCTCGTTCCAGGGTATTTAGTACAAGAAATTAAGAAAGCAGATATTCCACTTCCTGAAGGAGATGTTGCTCCTCCTGCCCCCTTGCTGAAACATATTTTAGAAATCCAGGTAATTTCCACTGAGCAGATGCCAATGTCTTGCAACATAATTTCAAGCTCAAAGATTTGCTATTTTATTACTTAAGTTATCAGGGTGTGGTGGGGGGGCAGAAGCATTTGTTTTCCTTTTTGTCTGATTCCTTGCTGCCAGTGTTGCTTCAAAGCCAGTGAGGTTTTGGTATTAACACAAAATTCCTATGAGAGGGTCAAAGCAAACTCAGAGGGTGTGCAGTCATCTCTTGTATTTTGATGGATTGGCACATTACACTATTCCAGGCAAATTATCTGTAGATGCAATCCCTCAGCTTCATTTATTGCTTTGGGACTTCCCTAAGGCTCTTTGTGCATCCAAAATTTCCAGGTCTGTGTGAGTTTTACTTGCCCAAGGCTCTGCAGGTGCTGGTCACACAGCAAAACGTGGTGCTGTTTTCTCTGAATGCTTTTTTTGGTGTTGCTTTTGATGTAGAAGCTTGTAAAACACAGATATAATTTTGAATAACGTTCTGTTTTGTTGTAATTCTATTAAAATAACACATGGGTATCTTCCACTCTGTGCTATCTGCAATTCTAATTCCAGGTCTGCATTATTTTGACACAAATTAGGGGCAGAACAGCAGGCTGAGCAGATGCCAGTGGAGGATCAAGTGTACTCAATACAAAGCAATCTTTGGCAGACTGAGGGATAAAACCTATGGAGCTTTAGTTAATTAAGAAATGGGAAACTCCTGTCATTGTGTCAAATTAATATGTGCTGAAAATGAATCCTACTCTGTTTTCCAAAGTCCTGTAACTGAGTCTGTGTCTTTTCTTTACCCTGTGTCTTAGGAACAGCTGCAGAAGCTGGAGACAGAATTGAGGGAAGTAACTAAAAACAAAGAAAAATTGAGGAAAAACCTGCTCGAACTGACAGAGTACAAGTACATGTTACAGATCACACAGAATTTTGTCAGGAGAACACCTGAGGTACTGCTTGGGGTGTTTGACAGGGATTGTTGTTGTGTGGCATTGTTGTGATTTTCCCTGTTGAATTGTTGGCAGATGAAAGTGTAGTTGTGTTATTTTGGTGCATAAATCATGGTAAGAAATTCACAGTGTAATTTTGCAGCACTGACTTTAATTGCTAAGAGCAGTGCACTTGAGATCCAGGATCTCTCTGTTGCCTAAACTGAACGCGGAAACGAGTTTTACATTTTTAATTAAACGATTTACCTAATTACCGTTTCTTCTTTAGAAGAATAATGGAACGAGGGTTTGTTTTTTTTTTTTTCCCTGAAAGCAATGAACGTTCTTTCTTTTTATTTGCAAGTATGAATCCCATTTACATGGAAATTTTGAAGAATTTCCCTCTGTGGAAGATGAGCCGTTGGTGGATTACAGCCGCACGCACAGACTGAGTGCCTCGCTGGGGTGGGTACGGCATGTGCTGTTTCAGAAGTGCTTGATGAGGGGCTCTAACGAATGGGTCATTCTCTTAAAAGATGGCCTGTAGTGATTTTAGACATGCCAAACAGTTTTAGACACAACAGGAGTCTGGCCCCAGTGTACCTTTGTAACAGACCCCATTATTTGAAGGGATAAACAGGACAGCACCCAAAAAAGCTGTCACAAGGCTTCCATCAAACCAAGGACGTGTGTAAAGGAAAATCTCTAAATCAATACTTCCTTCTACTGTTTAAACTGTTTTTCTGTTATAAACACACAGTGTTTTAATCGCCTGGCAGTGTCAGTTGTAAATGTAACATTAGTTGTGTTGCCTTTGAATTGTTGAATGGATACTGCTGTCCATGGCGTTGTTATGAGAGGGTATCGTGCCAAGAAAAAATAAAGAACCTCACTATCACATAAATAACCGGCTAGATGTAATTCTAGTTGTGTGCTCAGGTCTGTAATCTGTTTATTTTGCAAATAAAAATTTTATACACCAACTGGTATTTTCTGTACCAGTTACTTCCTGTTCAGGGTGATAGCCATGACAGATATTAAATTATTGTGGTGATGTACTCTGAATTTCGGATTTTTTTTCTTGTAAATTTTATCTTACGTTTCAAATTTTTCCTTTTCCATAGATTCATATCTGGGTTAGTTCACATAGCAAAGATTGAAGCATTTGAAAAAATGCTGTGGAGAGTCTGTAAAGGCTATCCCTTTCTTACCTATGCAGAGTTGGATAAGGCTCTGGAAGATCCAGATACAGTGAGTAAACATTGTAATGATCAGTTTATTTTGTTTGTACTTTTCATATGATTTGGAAGAACTGCTGCTCAGGTCTGTCTGCAGTGAATGGAAATGATTTCCCAGTGCCCTTGGAGGAAAAACTATTTTGAAGTATTAGAATTTGTAAGATTTTAAAGTTTGAGGTTGTAGAATTGGCAATTAATTTGTGGTGGTTCAGCTTGAGGAGTGCAGAACTTTATTGTGGAGTAGTGGTGACTTTATGATTGGCCACCTTGATCAAAATACGTGGCATAAATGGCTGCTTGGATATTTATTAACTAGGTCTCTACAGTGCATTGCCTTTTAATAGCCATTTCACTTGTCCAGTCAGTAGTTAAGAAAGAGTCAAGTACAGCTAGTTTTCTGTGAAGTTTTTCCTGTGAACTCGTTAAATTAATTTTTTATAAGTCAGCAATTACGGCAGCCTAATCTGTCACTTTTTATTTTTCTTGTATTCTAATTTGTTACCTTTTTAAAATACTCTTTTCTTACTAAGAATTCTGAGATAGTAAAATATAAAGTCTCTGATTTTCTCTGGAAACTTTTTCTGGATTTTTCTAATGTTAAAAAGAAAGAGAGATATTGACACAGTTGAATTCTAGTGTTTCATCTTCACTAAAGTGATAATGCAACTAATACAGCTTTTTCTAATTGTTCAGCTTTATTATTTAACTCTATGATTATGTCGCGGTGGAGCTGCTGTTTAAAACAAACTTCATCAGCTTTACTTCTTATGGTTTTTTAGGGTGAAACCACAAAGTGGGCTGTTTTTTTAGTGTCCTATTGGGGTGAACAAATTGGCCAAAAAGTTAAGAAGATTTGTGACTGGTAAGAAGTAAAACTAATATATGTGATTTCTTTATGCCTGGGTTATTTTCTAGTTGGTTTTTTCCCTGCACCCCTTTCTTACAAGTGTTGATTTTTAGACAAAGTTTTTGAAGTTATATTTGTTCCTCCCCTCATTTCATCCAGCTCTGTAACTATGCAGTGTACAAATAAATATGTGAGTCATTTCACTTGCAGTCTTTACTACGTACAGGCAAAATACTGCCTGTGAGTTGAATCTGTTCTGTGGTTTTTAAGTGGTGTGTTGCAGATTTGACTGTGGCAGGGGGTTGGGTGATGTGTTTTGGTGGAGTTGGGTCATCTAACACAAAGCTGTGTTCCTGCAGCTATCGCTGCCACGTGTACCCCTACCCAGACACCACCGAGGAGCGCCAGGCAGTGGTCGAAGGACTCAATGTTCGTATTCAGGATCTGGAAACGGTGAGTAAAGGACAGATTTCCCTTTGCTGGAGCTGTTGCACTGTGGGAAATCATTTGATGGATCACAGTGTTAAATACATGTTTCTAACATACATAAAGCCTTGGAGCTGATGTGACAGTAAGTCATGTCCCTGGTCTCGTGTTGTGCTTGTCTGTTAAACCTCACAGCACTTGGCATTGACTTCTGTTTTCAGCAGAGGTTTGCTTGTCCTCCTAAAACCATGCCTAGCACTGGAGGTGCTCTTGCTGTGGTCAACACAACCACTGTCACATTCTCAGTGAAATCTTTGTTTTTTTCTCAAACCAAGGTGCTGAATAAAACTGAGGAATACTTGCGCCAGGTCTTGTATAAAGCATCAGAATCTATCTATACTTGGGTTATCCAAGTGAAGAAGATGAAAGCCATTTACCACGTCCTCAACCTGTGCAGTTTCGATGTCACAAATAAATGTTTAATTGCTGAGGTTTGGTGTCCAGTGGCAGATCTCCAGAATTTGCGCCATGCGTTGGAGGAAGGCTCAGTAAGTCACCTGAATGCTCACTGATGTTAAGACTTTTGTCTTGAACTAACTACAGATAAGGAAAGGAAGTAACTATTAAAAGTAGGCACAGGCAGACCTGGGCCTATGTATGGAACAATTTTTTATAAGCAGAGCCTTTGTTTAGTGTTGTGTGTAGTGGTTTTTTTTCTTGAGTAGCTTCTGTGTTGGACCTGAGTCCATCTGGGCCCACAGTGCTATTTGCAGTCATGCAGAAGGTGCCCGTTCCTTTGTGTTGGTTTTTGTTTTATAAGACAGAATTTGTAATAACACGTCTTTGTTTTATAATATTGACTGATGAGTCTCATCTGATACTTGATATGACGTAAGAATTAGAGCACTCTGCATAATCTGTTTTTAGAGGGGACACAAAGGTATAAATGTTAAATTTGGGGCTTAATTTAGTGATATTTTGGGATCAGTGAAACTATTGATAAAGCAAGTATTTTCACTTTGATTAGATTAACAGAGTTCTTATACAAATGTATCTTCTGTCTGTAATTAGAGGAAGAGTGGAGCTACAATTTCCTCATTCATGAATACCATCCCAACAACACAACCTCCTCCGACTTTGATACGTACCAATAAATTCACCTCAGGGTTCCAGAACATTGTTGATGCTTATGGAGTTGGAAGCTATGGGGAAGTTAATCCAGGTTGGTCCTTCTGAAAGCTGAGCTGTGAGCTGTGCTGTCATTGCTGCTTGCCTTAATACCTTGCTGAACTGGACACTGGCAAAGGCCAGATGGTGACAATCATACTGCTTGTTGGTGGCTGTTTTAAAATTTCAGTAGCTCGTCAAAAGCACAAAGAGTGCTCCAAGCAGCAAGACGGGATTTGGTTTTGCTGGGTAATTTTAGCATGAAAGGTAGTGGTAATAGCTGTATAATATTTCTTTTGTATGTTTTACTTTGGGTAAGGAAGATATTTAGGGGAAAAAAAAGAAAACTGGTAATGGTTATTAATCTTTCTGAAGTGTGGAGTTCATCACTTGAAAAATGCAGCTTGTTGTATGGCCCACCTAATATATACTTGCAGCTATGTTGACTGTGTCATTCTGCACAGCAAGATGTACCTTATGATACAGACCTGAAATACCCACAGAGGAAGAACTCTTTGGTTGGGTTTTATTTCCTGGGCTCATGTTGTTATCCTCAGAATTGTCAGCTTCTGCTCAGTTCTGAAGTTGTCATTGCTAATGGATAACACAGTAAGCTTTAAACTGAGTTAAATTTACAGTGTGGGGGAAAAGCTCTATGAGTAGGGGATGAAATGTCTTTCAAACTTAAAAACTTTGAGAGGTTTAAGTATGGAATTGCTTGGGGATAATGCAGACAGAACATCATCTGTTGTGCTGTGCCTGAATCTGTTGTGTTGCCCTTGCAGCTCTCTATACCATCATCACTTTCCCCTTCTTGTTCGCGGTTATGTTTGGAGACTTCGGGCATGGGCTGCTCATGTTCCTCTTTGCACTTCTGACAATAATGTATGAAAACCACCCTAGGTTAAAAAGAGCACAAGATGAGGTAAAAGGAATTACAAATTATTTACTTCCCATCTAGCCAGATTGCTTGAATAGCCACTGTGTTTCTCAAAAGTACCGTTTTTTGCGTGGGTGTTTAATTAGAGTTTTTCCCATTCTTTTAAGTTTTTCTGTGTTTGAAGCCCCCCTTCAGATTAATGTAATACCTCAAACTATTCACTTTCCTTGAAAGAGCAGAAATAATCAAGTTGTAATGAAAGACTTAGAAAAAATTAATTGATACTTTTAAGCTTGTCTTTCCTTCTGCCAGGGCAACTCAGTGATGTGTTTTACAGAATGTCATTACAGTGACAACGTGAGGAGAAAATGATTTTTCAAATTCCGCCTTTTATTGTTTCTAAAAAGAGTTGCAGTTTGAAATTTATTAAATTTCACTTTAACTGATTTTTTAATCATATGGGTTGGAATGCAGGAACACCTGCATCTCTCATTAGAATTATATTTAATTAAGAGTGGCTGCGAAAGTGTAATTTCTTGTAAAGTAGTCCAAGAAAGGAAATGGCTTAGAAAGACACTTCCTTACTGTAAGGACACCAGTGAGAAAAGTCTCAGTGTGTGTCATGGGAGGTCGTATTCCTTAATGACTGTTCATAAAAAAAATTCAGTGTTCAGAAGTCTGTGTGTGTCCAAAAATGTGTTTCTCTTAGAAATGTCTAGCTAACCACTGCTCACATAGCAGATGATGTTCTCTATTTTTTGTTTTTTTCCAATACTGACAGATAATGAAAATGTTATTTGAAGGCCGATATGTGATATTGTTAATGGGGCTGTTTTCTATATACACTGGATTGATCTATAATGACTGTTTTTCAAAGTCAATAAATATATTTGGGTCTGGATGGAATGTTTCAGCGATGTTTGAACAGAAGGTTTGGAGGTGAGTAGCATGTTTGCTGTACCGTTAAACCAGAGATGTATTTCCTGCAGCAGTTTAACCCTTTAGTTCACGTTTTAACCGTCCTCTTATGGTTTATCTTTACATTGATGTTTTAGTTTGTCTCCATTTAATATATTTTCCAGGTGTGTGTGTATGTATATATAAAGGTTTTCAGAGGGATAGGAAACACAGGTCTAGTTTTGGAGGAATTTGTCCTAAGTCATGCTTCTGGAATGAACAGCTGGGCAGCATTAGCTTCTACTAAAAGAAATTAGCTATTAATGAAGTAAATTAATTACCTGGCAATCATTAGTCTCTGCTCAGCTTTTCTTGATAGCAAAAAATAATTTAAAAAATCGTCTATGTGAATTGTCAAATCTACTTTTTCTCAGAGTGGGATAACATAATTGATTTGAGATGTCATGGCCCTTTGGTATTTAAATGTTCACAGCTTGCATCACATGGTGCCTTACAAAACAGGATGGGGCTTAAAATAGTCAAGACTGGCTTTGGTTAAAATGTGAACGGGTTGTTTGTGCTGTCATAATAAAGTAGGAACTTCCCCAAATGCAAAAGGGAAAAAAGGTAGCAATTATTCTTTGGGTGTTTGACAGTGAATTTTATGGAAAAGCAAGTAGTGAACTTTTAAAATGAAGCTTTCAGTTCTAGGGGAATGTGGAATAAAATCCATGAACTTTCTTTTTAAAGATAGTCAGTGTGAATTAAGCCCAGATTGTGAGGTTCTAGGTGGTTTTTTTGCTGTTGTTTTTGTTAGTCAGGATCTTTGCACTTAGAAATCCTTTCCTAAAGTGTGTGAGTTAGTGAGAAAAAGGAAAGCAGGAACAGTGTCCTGCGGAACTGAAAGTATATGTTGTCATTATGTTTAGAGTGTCAAATCTGAGTGTGTTCTTCTTTCACTGCAGCCCTGAGGATGTGAGATCTAATCGATATTTAGCACTGGATCCAAATGTTTCTGGTGTATACAATGGAGCTTATCCCTTTGGAATTGACCCGGTTAGTTTTATTCCTTTTAATTACCCAGTTGTGATCAGTTTTTGTCCATTAGATTTTGGTATGTGTATTAAGTGAGATAAATCTTACTATGAAAAAAACACATTTCTGTTTGCATTCTCTGTTCAACAAGACCTTTTCTTCTGACAAGTCAAAGATTGAACTATTTTTACAAACCTCAAATTTCAGTTGTGACCTCAATTTGAGTTAGAATTCTGGTCTCCAATAGGAGAAGGATACTGGTTTATTCCTTGTGTTATGGTGTTCCTTAATGCTGGTTTGGTGTTTCCTTCTTCAGATATGGAATTTGGCAAGCAACCGTCTCACATTTTTAAATTCATTCAAAATGAAAATGTCTGTGATCTTTGGAGTGACTCACATGACTTTTGGAGTTGTATTGGGGCTGTTTAACCACTTGTAAGTACAAGAAGTTAAAATAATACTAACACTGTATTTTCTGTCAAGTCTGAAATTATAACAGTTAATCTCGTAAGAGAAACTGGAATTATTTTTTGAAAACAGAGTAATAGTAATGGTGAAAACTGTTCCTAAAAAAAGACAATGATGGAGAGGTTTTCCGTCACATATGTAAGATGATGGTTCAGTTATTATACTAAAAAATCTCCAAACAAATTCATACAAGACTTTATTTCACTTGCTGGTAAATAAAGATCCATGCCTCTTACAGTCTTTATTTCCACTGAAATACTTGATTAAAATTTCACTGAATCAGCTTTAGATTGTAATCTCAGTCTTGCTGTTTAACAGTGCTTTGTTTTCTTGAAATCATATTTGGGCTGTGTTGATCTTTCTTTGTAACATTTATTTTTTATTTTTCCCGCCGTTTTTATCTTTTAGGCATTTCAAGAAGACCTATAATATTTATTTGGTTTTTATTCCTGAACTTTTATTCATGTTGTGCATATTTGGCTACCTGGTGTTCATGATCTTCTTTAAATGGTTGGCGTACTCTGCAGAGGACTCGACATCTGCCCCCAGTATTCTGATACAATTTATTAACATGTTCCTGTTTCCTAGTGGTGAAACAAAGAGCTTCTTCAATGGTCAGGTGAGTAATGTTCTTCCAAGCTTTTGGAGATCCTGTGTTCCCTGTGCAGATAGTACTTTAAAGGAAATGGGGATGCCTTTTCCTGCTTTGGATTTTGTGATCTAATCTAATTTTTCCCCCCTCCTCATACAGGTTCCTCTGCAGAAGTTTTTACTTAGTGTTGCTTTTCTTTGTGTTCCTGTTATGCTGCTTGGTAAACCACTCTATTTATATTGGTTGCACAGCGGAGGCCGAGGCATAAGAATGTACAGGGTGAGTACTGAAAGGCACTCACACATTTCCTCAGTGTAGGAGAATTCAGCTGGTGTTGTATTGCACAGAGTATGTCCTCACTGGATATTTCATGGAATGGTTGGAAGGGAACTTAAAGCTCATCTCATTCCACCCCCTGCCACGGGCAGAGACACCTTCCACTATCCCAGGTTGCTCCAAGCCCCGTCCAGCCTGGCCTTGGACACTTCCAGGGATGGGGCAGCCACAGCTTCTCTGGGTAACCTGTGCCAGGGCCTCAGCACCCTCACAGGAAAGAATTTATTCTGTATATTTAACCTAAATTTCAGTTTGAACCCGTTACTCTTTGTCCTATCACTGCAGTTTCTGCTCAGTTTGGAAAGTTTTGGACTGAAGTACATAATAGTGCTTTGTTCCTATTAATCTTTTTGCCTTTGCCTGTGATTACTTTAAGTAAATTTAAAAAATGACAGTGGCAGCCTGCTTGAAGAGACAATACATTCCCATTTTGTAGAGTGGCTACAAGCTTATCCGAAAAGAAAGTGAAGAAGAACTTTGTCTCCTGTCATGTCATGATGTCGAAGAAGGCAGCAATCATTCAGACAGTGGGCACAGAGAGGGGGATGCAGAGGAGGTAATGTTTTTACTCAATCTCTAGTTTCTATGTTCTTAAAAACAAATTAGAAGTGGGCAATCAATAGATAACCTGTACACTGCATGCTGAGAAGTTTTGAAGAAAATCAGCTGAGCCTTTACAAAGACCTTGATGCCCAAATGCAATTTACTTATAGTTATTTGTTGCTATTTTATCATTAATTTTCGGTATTTTCAGACTGTTACAGTAAAGCACAACCTATCTGTAGTAGAGAACAGATAGAGTGTTTTATTTGCAAACAAGACTCTGCACCTAGTAGCACAGGTTTTCTAAAACTGAAGAGTGGGATAAAAATCCTGGGTTTTGTCTGGTTTTATGGATTCTTAAACTTGAGGCGAGGTGATGGCTGCCCAGCTTCCTGTTAATTAATCTTGGCTTTTCATCTGGACAAAAGTCTTTCTATGTCTGCAAATTACATCTTGTGATGAGGATTATTGCTAACGGGAGTTGGGAGACAGGGGCAGCATTCCTAGTCCCTACCTACTGCTGCTTGGGTAAATTTTTAAAGGTCTGGGCAGATTCCACTGACTCCATGTGAATTGAAAGACAAAAAATTGCTTCAGTTTCCTAATGTGCAGAATATATATAGTTCTTGCCTCACTGGGGTAGTAGACTCTTGTTTCTTATGTATAGAAAATACAAGAATTATTTGCTTAAGTAAAATGTGTCACACAAAGTAAGTGTTGAAATACAAAGTTCAGACAAAGTAAGTGTTGAAATCTTCGGTAATACAGTCTTGAAACTCTGTTAGCAACAAGTATTTATACTTAAAACTTACAGAATTAATGTAGTAATTTTTCTATCAGTAGCATTACTAATAATTACCCCTGCTTTTAAAGATGAAAAAACTGACATTGTTAACTTAGAACTTCAATAGAATGGGCGTTAGAACCATGGCTGGTTATAGTACTTAAAGTTTTTCAGGTATTAGATCATATTCCTTGTGGAAGATATAAATTGCATTCATTTTTATCTATCGACAGAGGAATAGTGGAAAACTGTAGCATCTGATTTGGTTTTTAATGTTATCTCTGTAATAAGGATCTTCTACATGGCACGCTTCTTTTACTTGCTGTGAAATCAATTTATTGCCTTACAATGGAGTTTTTCTCCCATGTGATCAAGATTTGCAGATGAATGTTTTTGTTCTCTCATGTTTTTTTCTTTATGTTCTTTACATTGATACAAAGGTATTCTTATCTTTTAGCTGAACTTTGCAGATGTTTTTATGAATCAAGCAATTCATACCATTGAATACTGTCTGGGATGCATCTCTAACACAGCCTCATACCTGAGGCTCTGGGCATTAAGTCTTGCCCATGCACGTAAGTGGGGATGGGTTTTTTGATATTTTTGGGGGTTTTTTCCTACATCTGTATTTTTAATGCTGTTAGGGGGAGGCTGGCCTGTTCAAGTGATACTACTATGAAATACACTTTTTCTTAATTAAAAAAAAAAAATCCCTATTTAAACTAATCACAATCTATGGAAGCATCCAAACTAAAACTGTGACTTTATGTAAAATATTGCTCTCAGTAGATCAGATTTGGACACTGAGATGTGTCTTTAAACATTTCAGGGGATGGGGGTAGCTCTCTGAGGTGGGGAATTGCTCATAGTTCCTGTGTTCAGCAGGTGCTCTTATATTGTTTAAATGAGTGGCTCAGTGGGTGAATGTAGTCAGTATCAACATTAATTATGACAACTTCTTGTTTTTATTAGAGTTGTCAGAAGTTCTGTGGCAGATGGTGATGAGAGTGGGTCTCCGTGTGGATACCAAGTACGGTGTCTTGCTGCTAATCCCTGTTCTGGCATTCTTTGCTGTGCTGACAGTTTTTATTCTGCTGGTCATGGAGGGGCTTTCTGCTTTTCTCCATGCTATACGACTTCACTGGTACGTTCATTCTTTTTCTGTATACCACCTTAGCATATACTGGCTTGTTTTAGAGGAATTTTTATGGCAAAATTTTAGGTGTCTTATTAAAAAGGGGAAGTGTAAAATTCATTAGCCTCATTGCTACTGCAGTACATCTATTTAGTTATATTAAATAAATGGCTTGTTAGTTGGATTTGGTTGTTCCTCTGGGATATTTTCAGTAGATTCAAATATATTGGCTTATGAAGCATTTTAACTTCAACCACATTCACAAAATATAAGTACATTTGATTTGTAGTAGTGCAGCTTTTCATAATGTAGAATATTAGTAACTTGGATAAGCATTTTTAATTTCAGTCTGGTTATTTCACTCCATGGTTTCAGTCTATTCGTTTATTTGGTTCAACAGAACATTTATATTAGCGAGTAGGGCTGCCAACCCTTAAGTATTTTAATCCTTTCTTAGTCCTAATATCACAAGCTCTGCACTTGGGAGTGGATTCAGAGCATGTTTAGTTTGAAACCTGATGAAATTTACAGTTTAAGCAAAGGCGTGTGGTGTTCAGAGACAGGAGGCAGAGCTAGGTGCATGACAGATTGTCCTCGTGGTACTGCATGTTTGCAAAACAATTAACTACAACTCACTCAGAACCGAATTAGCGAGGCAGAAATAAGAAATGAGCCATTCCTGCCTAGTTTAGTGCGTGTGAGTCTCCTGAGAAACATGAAGTTAGCCTGGGACTGTGATGGGAAGGTTAAATAGCTGCACAGAAAACAAGTGACAGGATTGGAGTTGGTTTTGTTCAGCCTTTTGTGTTGCATAGTTGTGTCCCTTGAAAACTCGCTGTGGATTCATGTACGGATTCTGGTTTTTTGTCTCGTTTCAGGGTGGAATTTCAGAACAAATTCTATTCCGGAGGAGGATACAAGTTTACGCCTTTCTCTTTTAAGCACATTTCTTTACATTTTAATAAAGATGGTGCATTATAGTTTGGCTGCTGTCAGCAGAAATGTTTGGAATTGTCTGCAAATAACCGCGTGATTGGATCTTGCCTATGAATGGTTTCTCGTGGAACAAAGTGGTTTTCACTGATTGCCTTATAATGCAGCCAAATAATTCTGTAAAACATACCTCCCATAGAAAGACATAGCAGATCTAGAGCATCTTGTAAAATATATAGATATAAAATGTACATTTTTCTTGATAAACTAATGTTGTAAATTAATTTTATTCTTAAAAAAAAAAAAAAAGTTGTTACTGCTTGTCCTGAAACCCAAGTAGGCATTTTTTTTGGAGTCTCTTTATTTTCTTGAATGGTTACTTTTAAGTTATCTGAAAGACTTTTCATTATATTAAACATCCGTTACTAATCACATACTTAGCCCAGCTGCATCTTGAGCACTTTGGGAACCATTCAACAATGCAATAGAAGCAATGTCTGTTTTCAGTATGTATTCCAGGATGATTATGAAGTGTAAATTTATACACACCAATGCAATGTGCTGTTTTTTGGCCATATTTAAAATTGCACTGGAAATGTTATCTGTTCTTTCTGGGTTCTTCCTGGAGTTACTACTTTAAGCTTTTGGAAGCCACACTGATATTTGTATTTATATTTAACATTCTGGAAGAAAGCTGGATTAAAAGTATTACTCCACTTTTTTTCCCCTGTAGTGAGGAATAACTTTTGCACATGGAATAAAGAATTGGCCTCTATCCCTGTTTCTGTTTGGCTGTAAGGATACACACAGAGTGCTACCTGATGTTGTAGAACCTAATTTATAACGAATAGGTGGACAGGGATCTTTTTATATTATTTTTGTATCAGTGTGAAAATGGGGATATTACCATGATATTTTAACATCTGTGCCATGCGAACAGCACAAATTAAATTTTGCATTTGTTTCATACGAATTCCCAATAAAGCCTCGTTTGCGCTGTGCCGAGCGGGGGCCCTTTGTTTGTCCGTAGCTCTTTCCCGGCCTCAGGCGGCGCTGAGGGGAACGGGCGGCCGTGAGAGGCGCTCGGTGCCGGGAGCATCAACGCCCGTGAAGGGCAGCCCGTGCTGAGGGGAACGAGCGCCCGTGAAGGGCGGCCCGTGCTGAGGGGAACGAGCGCTCGTGTGGGGCGGCGGGCACTGAGGGGAACGAGCGCTTGTGAGGGGCGGCGGGCACTGAGGGGAACGAGCGCTCGGAGGGGCGGCGGGCACTGAGGGGAACGAGCGCTCGTGAGGGGCGGCCCGTGCTG
>VZRR01010036.1:0-35618 GCA_013398015.1 Oreocharis arfaki
TTCCCCCCCACTCCCCTCCCTCAGCACCAGCCCAGAGCAGCTGAGGAGCATTTTTAAACACCCCCAGAGCACCGGTGTCACCCACCAGACTGCACAGAAGGGGACAAAGACTTGAGCCTCGTTCTATTTCTTTGGGCTCACCAAATTGCCTACAAACATCACCAAGAGGCACCAAATCCCCGCCAGCTGTCACTAAAATCAATTTAAAGCCACGTCCCTGCCCTCACCGTGTGGCACTGGGTTAAAGCTTCACTTTGGAGAGCTGGGACATCTCCTCTCCTCCGGAATCTGTTCCTGAGCAGTTTTCCAGCCCGGCATTTTTAAGCAGCCAGCAGCTGAAGGCAGGGTGGATGCCTGGGGACTGCAGCATCCCCATCCCTGGAAAAGCACGGATGGGGCTCTGAGCAACCTGGTGGGGCTAAGACGTCCCTGCTCATTGCAACCCCAAATATTCCATGATTTTATGATCCTCACAACAAACTGGAGTGGGGTCACTCCCTAGCACAGCAGAATGTGCCAAAATAAAACCATCAGCAAGATCTGCAAAAATCAAGTGCCTGACTATTGAAGAGAGCTGAATAATTCACCCAGAAAGGAGCACAGCAGCTCTGATTGCAGCCTAGAACAAATCTTCTCCCTGGAAAGGGAACGTCTTCTCGGCTGGCTCAGCTCATCCCTCGCCTACCTGCAGCCGCACCAGGAGCCTTCACATCAGGTGACACTGAGACAGTCACTCCTGCTCGGGGAGAGGCTGAAATCCAAACACAGCTGGCACTGGAGCTGCACACCTGCCCCCCTGGCAGGGAGGGTGCCAGCTCTGCTCCTCGGGGTGCCCAACGCCCTCCCCGTGGGCTGCTTGAGGAAAAATAAATCACATTTCCTGAGAAAATCAGGGTTTGGCATCTTTGTTTTCATGGCACAATGGAACAGAACAAGGCCTTCTGAAAGGGGCGTTAAAAAAACCACCAACCAAGGCAGAGGAGGGTTAGAGAAGGCACCTGAAGTGATGGAAGAGGCTGAAGCTGGAATTCTCTCCTGTCTGGGAGGATGCAAGGAGGATGCAAGGAGGCTCAGCTGGATCACTGCTATCCCACAGGAATATCCCATTCCTAAAGCTGCCCGTCCATAAATACACGACAAGCTTAGGATAACTCTGTCTGTTCTGGCAGCCAAGATGATTTTATGGCATCTGGGAATGGGGCAGGGCACAACTGGGCACTGGGCTCTTCCCCAGGCCAGGAAACGAACACCAACAGCTCCAGCTTTTCACCTCCTGCCTCACACTGCACCTTCTGCTGAGAGCACTTTCCAAGCCACAAACCCTCCGCTTCCCTGAAAGCTTTGTTTCTGAGAGACAAACCCTCTGCACCAGCAGGTTTTCCTAAGGAAAACACCTCCCCGGGTCTCCGAGGATGTGCAGTGTGTGCACAGGAGACAGACAAATTCCCTCTCCAAACCCTGGGAAAGACTCAAGGAACAGCTCAAGGCATCTGAGGCGAAACACCTCCAGTTCCCAGCAAATTTATCACAAGTGAGAACACAGCAAAAGCCAAAATTGCTTTGCAAGGTGGCAATTTATAGCTGGGCTGAGGCCTCGGTTCCGTGTCAGTGCCGAGTTTAGCACATTCCCTCTGCCCCAGGCACTCGTTCCCCTTCCCCACCTGAGGATTCCTGTCTACCAAGTTCCACCCACACGGAAAAACGGGCAGGAAAACATCTCTGCTGCAATCCCAGCCCCTCAGCCTGTTGTGTAAGCAGACAGGCCCCAGCTGAAGCACAGACATTGCTGAGCTCCCTGCAGTCCCAGTGCCTCCATCCCAGTTTCCCGGGATATTCCCAGAGCAGCCCGAGGCCGGATCCGCAGGCGAACACCCACTGCTGCTCGGAGCCGTCCAAGCTGCTCTAATCTGATCAGGCCCACTCTGTGTTTGCCACCGGCTCTGCAAACCCACGGCACCTCCCCCCTGCTCCCACACACATCTGGTCACCAGCACTTCCCTTCCCAAACAAACTCCAGGCAGCACAGCCAACTTCCCCGCATTTGGGTTTATTTATTGATTTTCCTGCCATCTCTGGGCTCCAGCTGCCTCATATCCTATAAACTGCGGCCGTTCCACAGCTGGATGTGCCCTGTCAGGGGTAGGAAACGCTCCTGAAGGCCCAGCAGGGCTCAGCCCCTCTGTTTGGCACCGAAGGATTCCAACCCCCAGCCCATGGCAGCTCCAATGAATCCCCACTCCAACTCCAAAGGCAGTTCCAGGGTGGGCAGGATCCACACACAAAGGAAATCCAAGGAGTTCCATGCTCAGCCCAGCTCTCAGTCCCCTTGGATTGGAGCCTCCCTGGGGATTAATCCCACTTATATCCAGCACTGCAGCAGCTGAAAGATGCAAAAATGCTGCATAAAATGGGGAAAAGCTGGGATGCTTAAAGCCAACAAATTTCACAGAGGGAATTGAGCTCAGTTTTAGGGTCACCAGTGTGGAGAGGGGCCTGCTTGTCCTGGGGGTTTCCCTCAGCCACCACCCCCTGGAAACATCACATCAGCACCAGGTAATTCCCTTTCCAAGGGAAAGTTCTCTTTCCAAGGGAAGGTTCCCTCTCCAAGGCAAGATGGTCAGTTCTGCTGCTGCCCCAAGTCTGTCCCAGCTGGTCCCACACCATCAGCTCATGGACAGCTTTAAATGAAGCTCCTTGTCCCCTGATTGGAACCCACTCTGGAGCACAGGGTGCATCCCATCAGATCGGGTGGATTTTGGGGGAATTTACAGGGATTAAACCATCCTGGGGGCACCCAGGGCACACTTAGGACAGGCTGAGCTTCTTCAGAAGGAAACAGGCTGGGGAAGAATCCAGGGGCAGCGTCTTGGGGAACTCCCTGCTCTTCAGCCAGGTGAGGGGGCAAAGCAAAGCTTGAGTTTGTATCAGACTGAAGAGACTTCAGCTTTGCATAAGGAAGCAGGGATTGCTCCTAGAGCTTGTGGCAATAA
The DNA here is from genome assembly GCA_013398015.1 of Oreocharis arfaki. Lineage (NCBI taxonomy): Eukaryota > Metazoa > Chordata > Aves > Passeriformes > Paramythiidae > Oreocharis > Oreocharis arfaki. The sequence goes on from VZRR01010036.1 coordinate 2,991, forward strand.
AAATCATTAAAATCCCCACCGCTGCAGGAAGAGATTTGCTTTTTATACACAAACCTCCGTTTGTTTTTGTTTTGAATTGTGACAGATGATCCACAGAGACAGGTCCCTCAGAGCTGCAGCTCTCCCAGGCAAAGGGAAAACCTGACAGCAGCTGGTTCTCCGTCAGGGAATGTGGCAGGACAAGGTCCCTGGAGCTGCAGCCAGGCTGAAGCCAGGACCTCTCACCTGGCCCCAATATCCTGGGTGCCCTAAAGCCCCTCCACAAGGCAGCTCCAATGCCCAGTGCCTTTGGAAGGATCAGGCCCTGGGGGGAACCAAATGTTTGGTCTCAACCCCATAAATCTGCACATGGATGTTTCCACCCTCCCCTCCAAGCGACGAGGAGATCACGTTGGTGTCACAGGAGTGCCAACGCCCCTCCGTGCTCCAACATGAGGATCAACAGATTCTCAGATGACAGTTCTTGTGACCATCCACTGCAGAGAGGTGGGTGAATGTTATCAGACTCTATCTCACACACAAATGTGCTGGGACTTCTTATCAGCTGCATTTGTTGGTCTGTGTTTTTGCAGCGAGTGGTACAAAGACTCCAGACAGTACTGGATTCCAGCAAACCCCAGTTTCTGCAGGAAACCTCACTCAAAACCCCACCAAACCACTCAATAACAGTTGAGAGGCACTAAGAACCACTGCAAATTCATTTGGAACAAGAGCTACAAGCGCAGAGCTTGCCCTTACAGACACCCGGCAGGCAAAACCAGAAAGGGACGTGGGAAAACTAAATGGATTTTGAGTGATCATAAAATCACTTTATCAAGCCTTAGCCTGTGGGGCTTTAGCTGTTCTCAGGCTGGTCACAGAGCTCTGCTGTGTGGGAGGGGGTGGTTCATTTCACCTGCTTCTTCAGGTGTTTTTAGGCCCTGGTGAGCACTGAAGCTCAGACAGATGGGGGGTCTCAGCAAACACAGCACTTCCATCGCGCTTAACCAACAAAACGTCAGAGCTTTCTGGGGGACAATCCTTCCTCTTTCCAGGCTCAGCATCAAACAGCAGCACAGAGTCACACGGACTTTAATCAGTGCCGTTTGTGCAGCAAAACAGCCCCGAGGGATGGGAGGGCATGGACGGTCCAGTTTGATCCTCCCAGAGCACAGCAATTCCTGTTTATAACTCCTGTGCCACTCAGTGAGCACCAAGGAGTGCTCAGGACAGCAAGGAACGAGAAAAGGCCTAGGCCCATTCTCATCTCTCCCTTTGAGAGGATCTCCCTGATTTCAGAGTCAAATCTGTACAGTTGTGTCACCAACATTCCTAAAGCCAGGTCTGAAGACCCTGGGTACACAACCGAGCTCTTTAGCTTCCCTGCCCACCCCAGAAATCCCAAAGCCCTGGAACTATGGTTGATACAACACCACAGGCTGTGGCACAGCAATTTAACCCCCAAATCCAGTGGTTTTTCCACCAGAAATAGCCCAGTTCCCCTTTTGGGTGCTGCTCTTGCATTTCTGGGGCTGATCAGGGGTTTCAGGATGTGCAGAAGGGCCTTGTGCCAGCCCCATTGATCCCAGACCTTCGGCTGCCTACCCGTACCTCCACGTGTTTCCTGCAGCACCTTCCAGCTCTGCAGTGCCCATATTCACACACCTGTGGGTATTTCACACCTCGCAGGCCTCCTGTCACCTCTGCCCGAGCTGGGGGCCAGGCTGACAGAGCCCCAGCCCCTGCCCCTCAGAACGTTGCCGAGTGGGTTTTGTTTCCTTTGCAGAGCAAAACTCAGGACTGTTTTATTTCTTTGTGCTCCCTCTCCGTGCGTGGCTCAGGCAGCCCCTGCTCCTTCTGCTTGCCCATCTGTGGGTGGGAGGGAGCACCTCCCTTCCCACGGTGGCATATGCCTCCTGAATTCCGGGATGGAACCCAGCCCTTCCCAGTGCAGGGGCCTGAGAGCTCTTGAACCCTGGCTGAGGTTTTGGTGAGATGGCCCCGGGGAGGCTGGGAATGTGAAATTCCAGCTGCTGAGCTCAGCTGGAGTGGGTGCAGCTGTTACTGAGCCATGAGAGGAGCGTTCCCATTGATGTGTGGGCATCACAGCCACCATTCCTCGAGTTTAATGGAGCCTCTGCCTCATTTGGGCTCATTAGAAACCCCACATCACTTTTCTCACCCTCCTCAGAACTAAAACCTTCCATCGCTCTAAATTTAAGCCAAGCCCACCACAACTCACCCAGGGTGAGCATCCTGAGCAGCACAGCAATGGCACTGAAGGCTCCGCTCAAGCTCTGTGGGGACCATCCCCAGTTTGTTTTCCAGGAATACAATATTCCCAGGCAAATGCTTCCCTCCCCACCACTCTTTGTGCTCTCCAGGGCTATGGAAACGCTTCCCTCCAGGGAGCAGGTGCCATATGGGTGTGTAGGCTCAATTAGCACATGCTGACAGATAGCAAGACACTTCAAAAAAAAAAAAATCCCAAGCCTTGGCAAGCTCAGAAAGTTTCTCTATTGATTATGTCATGTTGCATCTTGTGGTGCCTTAACTTCCGAGGTTTGCTGGGAAAAAAAGGAAAAAAATCAGAGGAGAGATGGAAAGGCAAAGATGGAGAGGGCTCCTGAAGGAGGCAGAGGGATGGAGGGAGCAGCAAAGCCGTGGAGGAGCTTCTTGCCAGGTTCCCCTGCCAAGGGTGGGCACAGGCCCTTCCTGGAGCAGACGTTTCATTACTCACACATCTCTGACTGCCCAAACTGATCTTAAAGCACTTTGGCATGTCCCGAGGGCCATCAGGGATGGATTCCTCCCCGCATCCATAATGGAACGGCTCTTAACCAAAATTAAACCGGAATGCCTTAATAGCTTCTGAAAATTGACAAATCTGAAAGAGCTGATTTCTTATTCCCCTCCTGCCCATACAATTAGAACAGGAGAAAACAGCAAGGCTTTCTCTCTGAAGTGCTGAGGAATCTTCAAAACTTCTCCAAGAGCCAGAAAAGAGCAGAATCCCCTCCCTGATAAAAGACCTGACCCCAGTTTCAGAGACCTCGTGGTGGCAAAGCAAACCCAGAAGCGGTGGCTGCTTTTCCCAGTTGGAAAATGTGGGTTAGGGTGAGGAAAAGGTTCATCCCCTGCTCTATCACAGATGGATGAGTCACTAAATTCCCCTCAGCTGGGAAGAGCACAGGGTTGTGTCCCTGATCCCGTATCACTCCGGTGCACATCCCGCAGCCAGGCCCAGCTGGGGCCAGCATGGGAACCATTCCCTCCTGGGAAACCAACACCTGCCCCTGCAGAGNAAGAGCACAGGGTTGTGTCCCTGATCCCGTATCACTCCGGTGCACATCCCGCAGCCAGGCCCAGCTGGGGCCAGAGAGGGCCCCTTTCCCTCCTGGGAAACCAACACCTGCCCCTGCAGAGAGGGCCCCTTTCCCTCCTGGGAAACCAAAACCCACCCTTGCAGAGAGGGACCCTTTCCCTCCTGGGAAACCAACACCTGCCCCTGCAGACACAACCCTGGCCTTCACAGCACAGAGGGACAGAGAAGAGCCCTCCCCGAGCCCACCTGGGTGGCTTAGAAACCACATCCAATCCTCAGAATGGAGTTTGGGTACCTGGAGCTCTCAGGGGAAGCTGGAGGGGTTTCTGAGACATGAATTGTGCTTTGTCCCAAAAAGGGACAGAGAACAGCCCTTCCAAAGCTCATCTGGGTGGCTTAGAAACCACTTCCATTCCTCAGAATGGCATTTGGGTACCTGGAGCTCTCAGGGGAAGCTGGAGGGGTTTCTGAGACAGTAATTGGGCTTTTAAAAATTGGGATGAAGCACAAGAAGCTGTTTTTTTCCTGGGAGAGTCCCATGCCCTGCCTATCAGCCCATGAATTTATGAATTGTGAATAAAAAATTGCTGGAGAGGGAAGGCACGAGCTGAGCAGGGAGCAGCTGATGCAGGACAGAGCACGGACACTGCAGCAGCGCAGGGCTCTGCATTCCTGACTCATCCGGCAGGAGCAAATGGAGGAAGTCACTGTGAAAACCTAGGAGGAATCAAATGCCACTGCGGCGATCTGACAAGCACGGCTCCCCTCCTCCAGAAACAGCACCCAGCTCCTCTCCACAGGGTTTTTCCATGGAATCTGTTCCTGCTCTGGCACTGTGAACACCACACGTGGCACCTGCCCAGGTGAGAACCGGAGAGTGACAAAAGCGTTTTCCCTCCTGCCTCTGTCAAACACAGGGAATAAAGTTAAAGGATGAAATCCATCCCCTCCACGTAAATACCGAACCTGCCGAGGGAAGGAAACAACAACCCCTGGCTGGCCCATCCCATGCTGAGCCTGCAGGGGCCTGGGGAACCAGATGCCAGAATAAATAAGCACTTGGAGGTGTTAATGGCCTTGTGACAGGATCGCTGTGTGCCAGCGGGGAGCAAAGGCGGAATTGGATGTGGGAGAGGCACCGCAGCCTCTGCAACAGACCTGCCCCACAGGCAGCACCACCCGAGCCACCAGCACCTCCCTCTCTGCTCCAAACAAGCCTGGTGTGTTTAATTTATGCTGGATGGAAATGAGCCGAGCAGCTGAGGCTCACAGCTTACCCAGAACTGTGCACGAGGGTACATCCCACCACAGGGGCTCAGTGTTACAGGGCTTGGGCCCTTCCTGATGCCACCTCAGTGCTTAAATGTGGGGCTGGGCTGTGGCTCGGGGGACTTCAAAGCTCCGAGGAGGTTCAGTGTCCTTGCATTAAAGGTGCTGTTAAAACTACGAGGACTCAGCCACTCGTGGCCCCAACACTCGGGAAAATAGCTGGGGACTTGCTGATCAAACAGCACCAGGGAGTGAGGCCCTGCTCTGCTCCTAAAATCCAGCTGGGAAGCTCTCAGCCACTTTCACGGGAATCAATCTGAGGGAGGGGATTTGAAGATCAAGGAATTGTCTCACATCTGATGGTGGGGACCAGTGGCCTCTTCCAGCTGTGATGGAAGAGCAAAGGGGAGCCATCCTTGGCTGTTTGGAAGGGGCTGTGGAAGGAAATGGAGTTCTTAGGTTGGGTGAGCAGCAGGGACACTGCAGAGCACATTTCCAGAATATCTCCCAAAACCTGCTGCAAAGCCTGTGGCAAGAGCCTCAGCCGGTGCCACATGGGCTGGAAGGGATCTCTGCTGCAGCCCTGCCGCTCTCACAGACACTGCTCGTGCCAGAAGTTCTCCCACTTGGCACTCAGCTCCCTCCCCGCTGCCTCAGTCCCTCGTGCTGAGAAATGCCCGGAGAGAGGGCTCAGACAGGAGCAGTTGTTCATCCCCGAGCAGTGCCCGAGCCTGGATTCCCTGGCAGCTCCTTCCCCCCGTGGTTTCTGTGCTGCACAGATGTTCCAGGGACGCCTCTTTGCCTCCTCAAGTGCCTCAGTGCACAGCTGGTCCCTGCACGGGCTTTGTCCCCCGGCTCTCCTGCTGTCACCGGCACAAGGGGGCTGCTCTCCTCCTCCTCCTCCTGCTCCTGCTCCTCACTTAAGCCCTCCCCTTCCCAGTTAATACCAAACTCTCAAAATTAAGTTATTTCCCTCCCTCCCCTGTCTCTGTGGGGTTTTTTTGCCCACATTTCCCCCACAGATGCCAGAGCCTTCATCCCATTCCCGCTGCTGCGCCAGCTCTATTGATTCCACCCGCCTGGAGAGGCTGGGGGAGAAACTTCCAGCAGATTCTGGTGCAATGGCCTGGAGTAAAATTCCATTAGGGCTGAGATTCAGCAGAACACCGGCATTCCAGTTATTCCCATAAAAAACAGCTATGGGGAACTCAGTAAGGAACGAGAAGTGGTGGGTGGTGCCTGCCCTGCGCAGTCAGACAGGAGATAATTCACCTCTCCCTGCTAGGCCCGACCAGAAACACTTCAAAAAGTGCTGTCAAACAAGGACATGTTTTGATGGGATCACTTGTTTCCCTTCCCTGGGAGAAGGGCAACTGAGATATAAAGCAAAATCGTTGATTTAAGCAGCTGTGCACAAACCCTTGTGCTCTGCTGCATCAATAACTCTGGGATAAACCGAGCTTCTCTGCCACGTTTGGTTACATTTTAGTCATATCCCCAAAAATATCAAATTCCTTCAATTTGACTACAATTTAAACAAATCTATCAGAGGCGTATTTTCCTGACATGCAGCTCCAGGGCAGTAGATTTTTTAGGGATGTAATTATTCCAGCTCCTCATCACAGAACCACAAATCCAACCTCCAAGAATTATCCTAACACAAAGCCCACGGAATCCAGCTGATATTAAACATCAGCAGGGCTCCATTATCAGCTTTTGGATCTGAATGTGGTAATATCAGCTATCCCTCTTTTATATTAAAGCTGGATCTTCGGGAGAGAATTCCTTCCCTCGGCAACACTGGTAAATGTGAACTCCCTGGAATTTTTCAGTCCAACATCCATTATGGATGAGATTATGATCTGCTCAACAATAACGGGGAAAAAACAGAGAGAGACAAAAAGATTTGTCTGGGGAAAGATTTCCTTGTGTTCTCAGGGAGAAACCACACAATATACATGGAAAAATATACTTGGAATAACACATCAAGTCATCTTCCATGGGATGCCAGAATCTAGTTCGGTGTTTAGGAAAGAACTGAATTTTGCACAGCAAAACAACACTAAAACACCCCTGGTTTGGGTACCTGTGAGCAGCCCTCCCTTGGAAAATGCAAATTATAAATTTCCCTGCTTTCCCAGCAAGCGAAGTTCTGTAAACCAGGCTTAGCTTCGGCTTTAAATGAATGTTTACATTGATAAGTAAATTGAAAATTACATCTCCTGCATGCATTACCCACGCTAATTCCATAGCCTTGGCTGCAAATATTGACAGAGCTCTAACTCATTCATTAGCCCAGATACTTACAGATCATTTGGATACTCCCAGTTTATGTCAGCTCCATTTTCCATGCTGGGATCAGGCACGAAAGGGCAGCAAAGCGCCTGAAACATCAGCGTTTCTGCTTCCAGTTCCCAGGGCAGGAAGGTGGCTGTGGGTGTGAAGGCTGAGGATGGAGATTTAACTAATTCTGGCAGCTTATGGAGCTGCTGTTTTCTACCTTTCCCCAAAAGCAGCTGCTCCTTCCCATTCCTGACCTTTTCCCAATCCATCTGCAGCTGGATTTGCCAACTGGAAGCACAAATGGGGAATTTGAGGCAATAAACTGAGAAGCTGCTAAAGAGAACAGAAGGGTTGAGGTTGGAAAAGACCTTGAGGATCATCGAGTCCAACCATGACCCGGCACCACCACAGTCACCACCAATCCGTGCCCCCAGGTGCCACATCCAGAGGTTTTTTGGACACTTCCAGGGATGGGGACTCCACCACCTGGACAGGCAGGGCTGGGCAGGTTTAGAAACTTGTATTAATCAAACTAATTGCAGAAGGAAGGCATTTAATGCACCACCAGGAGATGTTGGTGTAGTGAATTCTGGAAGCTTTTAGAGATCCCACTGGATCTGTTCCCTCCTGGAGTGAGACTGGGATGTCCTTGCTCACCACAAGCAGTGCTTGACTTTTTAAACACTCCAAGAATTTTACTGAGAGCTCTCTCCCAGGGCAGCACCAGCACCTCCACTGCAATCCAGAATTGGATTCCACATAAAATTCCATGTAAAACCAGGATATACTGTGATGCTGATTCTAGACAGACACTGGGGGTGATCCTTGCTCGTTTAAACTGGTTTTATTGTAAAAAGTGCATCTATTATCATAAAAATCCTAGAATATCCCAAGCTGGAAGGGACCCCCAAGGATCATCAGCGGGAATTGTTACTGGTGCTCTTAAAGCCCCAAAGGTCAGAGGATATTTAACAATATTTCTGAGCTGAAGAGATTATTAAATGATATGCTCAGTGCTGGCCATTCTTTCTGCTAGAATCTCTATTTTTTTAGGTGTAAAAGCACCTGAAACAGGTCATCAGGAAAGGAAATTGTAATTGTAATGTGGTATCAGAAAAGGAAATAATCACACCCCCACACCCCCCCTCCCCCAAATCTTCTCAGTTCTCTCATCAAACTGCTGGTGGTTCAAACAAAAATGAGTTTTGATTTGTTTGGGTTTATTTCTCAATCTTTTGGCCACTTTAGGCAGGAATTTTGAGCATCACAACCTGCACATGAGCCCTGGAGCCAGCCCTGGCTCCAATGGGGACAATGCGAGGGAACAGCTGGGATTTCCACATGGGCAGGGCAGGACATTCCATTGCCCATCATTTCACTGCTGCTTCTCAGAGGAACACTTACAGATCTCTGTAAACTCACCCTTGAAGACAAAATAAATGAATTTAGGCTCCCCCAAGAATGTTCAGCAAAAAGTTTACCACAAAGTAAAAGCCAATATTGAAAATCATTTCAAAGAGGGCCCCAAACATTTGGTGGGCACAACAGAAAGAGCCCAGAAAAGAGCTGTCGACATTTCTGTAGGATTCTTTCAGAGACAAACTTGCAGTAGCCATTGATTTTTTTGTTTTCTTCACAAGTATAGATATATTATTTAATACAACCCAACAGTTTGTAAACCAACTTTCTTGCGCTCCTGAAATATTGATGGCTTTTAGAAGATTGGAAACTTGACTGAAGAAACTCAGTTCCACATATGAGGCCTAAAATGCTGAAGCTAAATCTATACCAAAGCAAAAAAAAAACCCAAACAAAAAACCCCCAAACCAACCAATTTTTCTGAACTGCTGCTTTTTATGGCTTTTAAGAGCTGACTTTCCTCAAGCTCTCCCTAAAAAAAAAATCCCCCCAAAACCCAACATGTTTTTTCATTCCCTTGTTTAAATGGAACTTGCTGTCTTTTCCCAAACTTTTCTTCTTGCTGGTTCAAAAATGTTCACATTTGGCCTTTTTAATTGAATAACATCTCTCCTGCTTTGGCCCAAAAATCAATTACTTCAGAGAATACACTGAGAAAATTTGGTCTAAACAAGTCTCCAATAATCCTGACAGGAAGTTGTCAGTTTACACTGTGCCTCTAGAAGGCTTTTATAATATTTCTGTATTTTCACAGGAATAGAGATGTTTTTGCAGGGAAAGAATCCACTGTGCTGTTATTTACACTAAAACAACCACTAACATTCCAATATAAATATTCATAGCTGGGGTTCCAGCCTTCCCTCCTTTCCCTGGGATGGTTACAGAGCTGGGATTCACATGAGAGGGGACAAATATTGAGGGAGCCACGAGCTCTCCTGGGGTCCCCTGTGCCAACCCCAGCCCTCCCGAAATTGCTCATGGGACACTGAGGAGCCCCTGAAAATAAGCTCATTATAATAAAATATAAATTATTGGAGTTTAAAACAATCTTCACTCGCTGGTGTTGCCAACCAGCTTTTCTCAGACGGTTTTCTGCAGTGCAGGGCTACACAAATCCCACCCATAAATTCCCAGAGTAAACCAGGGTTACAAAAATCCCACCTGAAAATTCCCACAAGCAAACCAGGGCTAAGCAAATCCCACCCAAAAATTCCCCCACACAAAGCAGGGCTGAAAATCTGCCACAATTCTGTGTGCTGGTCATGCAAACAAGAGGGAAAAGCTTCTGATGTTTTCCATGGATGCTCCCCACATGACTTAATTCAGGCAGCTGCTGAGAGAAACTGAGGCAGTGAGTGAAGAAGAGGCAGAACTTGGAGGGAAAAGCACTTAAAACTTGATGGATTCAGCCTCTGGAAGAAAAAAGGGGAGGATAATGAGTTTATAGCACAAATCCCAGCTGCTTTGGGCCTTTCCACCCCTCCCAATCCATCACGGCTGTTACCAACAAAACGTTTTCAGCCACTGGCACGGGGCAGGCTCGGGATCCACCTGATCCCAGCCTCGTTCCCTGTGGAATCCCCACACCTATGGAGCACCTGCTGGTGTTTGCAGCAGGATTTTCCTCAGCTGGCAAGTCAAAAACCGCTGAAAATCCGGCTTTGCCTTCGAACAGGCACACCCTGGGCCTGCTCCTGCCCAGCACGGCCAGCTCTGCCCTGGCTGCTGCCCAAATGCTACTTTGTGCATAAAAATGAACAGAAGCATCACATGAAAGTGGAGGGTCAGCTTTTAAAACCCACCCTGAGGGGTTCAAAAACAAGCAGAGCTGGCACTTCATGACAGGATTTATGGGCAGGGTGGGATTTGCTCAAATGTTGGACTTGGAGGCCTTTTCCAGCCTTAATGATCCGATGGTAAGGTTCCTGCTGGGGTGAAAACTCACATCCCTTTTTTAACCTTATCCCAGAATACAACTGGTGAAAAGGCCCTCTGGACCTGATGCCAGTGAGAGGCTTTTCCTTTGCTGCCAGCAGCTTTCCTCCCTCAATTTCCACCCTTTATTTCCCACACCTTATCTGGCTGCTAAATTCAGACCTGTGCCTGTATTTTTCCTGCACTTCTTAGGCTATAAAATGATTTTCTTCCTGGGCACAGACAGAAATTCCCTGAACGTGGGGCTCGAGAGCTGAGCAGCTCCAACCTTAACAAGGCGTTCACAGCACCAGGTCCTGTGCAGCTCTAACAAGCAGCCCTTTATCATCTCCATCAGTTAATTTAACTCTGAGCCTTCAGATGCTGCAGCACAGGCTTGTTTTACTTCATCTACATCTCTATCGACCTGCCTGTCATTTACATTATTTATCAAAGCCTGGCAGAGCATGCAGAGCTCCACCAAAAACCTGCTCAAACAGCCAGGCCCTGCCCAGACAAGCTGCTCTTTAGAGACAAGGTGTGACATGAGGGGAAGGGCAGGTGTGGCACAGAACACCTGTCACAGCTGCTGGGCAGGACAAATTCCCTGTTTTTCAGTGTAATACACTTATCATCTCAGGGCTGAGGTCAGGGATGCTGAGGAGGAAGGGATGGCTCCCTGCAGTGCTTCCTGAAGCTTTCCCAGCTTTTAAACTCATTTCATTGCCCGAAATACCTGACATTTCCTAGGGATGCTGCCCAGGGCTGTCAGGGAAGGTTTTCTCTCCATGGTTATTGCAGCAGGAGGCTGAGAAGGCCTAGCAATCACAGCACCCCGAGGGTGGGGGTTCCACTGTGGCCTGAAGGTTGAACACAAATCCCACCTGAAAATTCCCATGAACAAAGAGCAATCCAGGGCTACACAAATCCTGCCTAAAAGTTCCAAAGGGTAAAACAGGGCCACCAAATCCTACCTAGAAATTCCCCATGGTAAGACAGGGCTACACAAATCCTGCCTGGAAATTCCCAAGAACAAACCAGAGCTACTCAAATCCCACCCAAAATTTCTCACAAACAAAGCAGGGCTACACAATTCCCTCCTGAAAATTTCCAAGAATAAACCAGGGCTGCACAAATCCCACCTGAAAATTCCCACAAACAAAGCAGGGCTACACAAATCCCACCCAAAAATTACCAAGAGCAAAACAGGGCTACACAAACCCGACATGAAAATTCCCTGGAGTAAAATGGGAGCACCAAACCTTACCTGGAAATTTCTCCTAGTAAAACAGGGCTACAAAAATCCTGCCTGGAAATTCCCACAAACAAAAGAGACCTACACAAATCTCTCCTGAAAATTCCCAAGAGTAAACCAAGGCTACACAAATCCCTACTGAAAATTCCCACAAACCAACCAGGGCTACACAAATTCCACCCAGAAATTCCCTAAAGCAAAACAGGGCTACACGAGTGCCACCTGAAAATTCCACAAACAAAACAGGGCTACACAAATCCTACCTGAAAATTCCCAAGAGCAAACCAGGGCTGCAAAAATCCGGCCTGAAAGTTCTGAAGAGTAAACCAGGGCTACAGAAATCCTGCCTGAAAATTCCCACAAATGAACCAGGGCTACACAAATTCCATCCAGAAATTCCCACAAACAAACCAGGGCTGCACAAATCCCACCCAAAAATTCCCAAGATTAAAACAGGGTTATACAAATTCCATCTGAAAATTCCCACAAAGAAAGCAGGGCTACACAAATCCCACCTGAAAATTCTCTTAAAACAAAACATGGCTACAAAGGAAAAATTTCCTTTTCCAGAGCCATTTCAGTTTGCTGCAATTGTTAACTAAAAACTTTATTAAATGGGAATAAAACACCAATTCCCTGCCACCAACCCAAAGATCCTGGAGTGAGGGCCCAGGTGTGTAGCTTTGTGCTCTGGTATCCTCTTCTTGATTGAAGTTGATGGATTTTAATTCCTCTATCCATCTTCACCGGGCATTATCACATCTCTGAATGTTTCTATCACCCATCAAATAAAAGCTAAGCCCACTTTAACTTAAGTAACTTCTTGCACCTTAAGAAACCTGTATAAGAACAGTAAGCAGAGAGGGATGCATGCTTTACCCAATTAGTACAAGTTATTTTCATTTCTACAGTTCTAAACCCAGCTCCAGTTTGAACTTTAATGAGTTTAAGCAACAAGAGCCCCACGCTGATCCACTGGACCAGAATGAAATTCAAGCACTACTTCAGAACAGATTTGCATAGAGAAATATAAACCAGGAGGCATTTGCATCTCACCAGGGGCAGTGCCAGTTCTTTAAAGATTAATACCTCCTTATTTTAGCTGATTTTAGAAGGAGAAGGAGGTGACCAGAGCCGCCCAGGCAGAGCAAGGAGCTTGTGATGAGCTCCAGATGAAGGGATTCAGCCACTAAACCAAGCCTAGAACTCCTCATCTGGGTCTTAAAGAAGCTCCTGCAAATTTGGGGTGTTTCTTATTAATCAATGTAAAAACCGTTTGGTGAGGCAACTTTCCTTTAAACATGTTTTAATAATCCGGTTTCTACAGAATGTTTTCTAAGACCTCCAAGGTGCCCCAGAAAGCTCAGGATGGGCTTAAACCACTCCCAGCTTTCCAGCAGGCTCAGCACCTCTGTGAGATTCACTCTGGGGGCTCATGCTCAGTGTTTCCAGCTCTTCTGAGTCATGGACAGGTTGGAGAGAGTCCAGAGGAGGTCCCAGGGTGATCAGAGGGATGGAGCAGCTCTGCTGTGAGGAAAGGCTGCGAGAGCTGGGATTGTTCACCTGGAGAAGAGAAGCTTTGGGGTGACCTCATTGCGGTCTTCAAGGACCTGGAAGAGCTGCAAGAAACGTGGAGAGAGAAAATTTCCAAGGGCCTAGAGGGACAGGACACAGGGAGTGGCTTCCCCCTGCCAGAGGGCAGGGATGGATGGGAGACTGGGAAGGAATTCCTCCCTGTGAGGGCAGGGAGGGGCTGGGATGGGATTCCCAGAGCAGCTGTGGCTGCCCCTGGATCCCTGGCAGTGCCCAAGGCCAGGCTGGAGCCCCCTGGGACAGTGGGAGGTGTCCCTGCCCGTGGCAGGATGGGCTTTAAGGTCCCTTCCAAGCCAAACCATCCCATAATTCCATGATTTAATCTTGCAGGGAGAGCAGAGGGAGGGAACAGCTCATTCCTGGAGACACTCAGGGTTATCCTGCCTATCCCAGTCCTGCTCCAAGGAGTCTTCAAGGAAGATGCACAAACCAGGGACAGATGCAGCTCCGGACAGAACCAGGACTCTGAACAGCCAGGCCTGGCCCCAGGCAGGAATTCCTGAGCAGGAATTCCGGCCCCTTGAGCCCGGGGCTGGAGGGAAAGTGAACTGTAAATCATTCCCAAGGCACTTGCAGATAAAGCCTAAACTAATTAATATCAGAATTATTGATGCACAGCAAATATTTTGCAACGAATTTATCAGAAACTCTGCCACCACTTCCCATTTCCCAGCATTGATTTATAAATCACTGAACAAACAGTGGCATGTCCAATAAATACTTTATGAATGTTTGCCAGCCATTTATCTTACATAATATGATATAAATACATTGCAAATACCACAATGTTTGAGGAGACTGTTTATAAATTACAACTTGAATATCATCAACAGTTTATGGGAGTGCTGCTCCCTGTGTCCAACACAGGGAGTTTAAAAGGGATTTTCCAATCCAGGCCATTCCATGATTTTATGACATGATTTTATGATGTATTTTGCTCTAAATTATTGTGACCACATTTTCTATCCCAGCAGAACACTGACATCACTGTGTTTGCCAACCTGCCCTCTCTTTCAACCCTAAATCCCAGGAGGGTTTGGGAGGAAAATGCTTTCTTTTCCCTCCTTCATCAGCCTCTCAAGATGCCCTGGATCCTGCTGTTCTGAGCACACCCTTTTAGCAACAAGAGCCCTCCAGAGCACTGGGGAGCCCGAGGCGCTGATTGAAAGTCACGAGCTGCTGGGGTTTGTGCCTTATCAACTTGATTTTCCTCTGCCTTTTTAATACACAAAATATCACTGGGGGGTGGCAGGGGAGGGGGGCAGGCGCAGAGCCCGGTTTGACTTTGTCACTGATTTCTGTCTCTCTTACACCAAAAGTTATCACCGAGACCAAGCTTGCAAAGAGCTGGGTTTAAGGTGTAGGCTCGGCCTTAGAAAGCTCCCACTTACAGCCAGGAAGGAGTGGAAAAGTTGAGAGTACAGCCAAGGTCTCCCAGTAAAGCAGAGGCTCCACGCAGTGAGGCAGCAGGACCCCGAGCTCCTGCAATGCCCCTGCCCCACCTTTGTCCCACAGTGTCCATAGGAATGCTGTGGGAATGGGATCTGCTCCCTGGCCAGGTGGCAGCTGGGCACCTGCCCTTCACCTGGGGGAGAGGCAGAAACTCCTGACTTACTCAAGGCTGCCTTGCAGCTGCTGCTACCGAGTTTGGAATGACTCTGTTCCTTTCCTGCTCAATTCTGGATAAATCCTGGAGGAAAAAAGTTACAGAAGTTACTAAAAGAAGCGCGGATGAACTTGGCAGTTTATTTGTAGCTATTTAGAGAAGTTGTCTTACCTGTAGTTCAATCCTGCAACTTTGATAAACATTAAATTATATAAAGATATTGCTCAGTAGTTGTTAAAGTCACCTAAATAATTAATAGAACCACAGAATCATGGAATGGTTTGGGTGAGAAGGGACCCCAAACCCCATCCAGTGCCACCCCAGCCATGGCAGGGACCCCTCCCACTGTCCCAGGGTGCTCCAGCCTGGCCTTGGGCACTTCCAGGGATCCAGGGGCAGCCACAGCTTCTCTGGGAATTCCATCCCAGCCCCTCCCCACCCTCACAGCCAGGAATTCCTTCCCAATCCCATCTATCCCTGCCCTCTGGCAGTGAGAAGCCATTCCCTGTGTCCTGTCCCTCCACCCCTCATCAATCATCTCTCTCCATCTTTCCTGTCTGCTCCTGGAAAGTGCAATTCGGTTACCCCGGAGCTTCTCCTCTCCAGGCTGACCAATCCCAAAGAATTCCCAGAGGTGCTGTATCTCAAAGGCCCTGGAGCCCCTCCTGCCCTGCCCTTGGAAGCAGCAGGCAATGCTCGCATCCCTCCGCAGCTCCCTGGAGGCCCTGGAAGTGCTGAGGGAGCACCGGGAGCTCTGTGGGCAGGGGCTCTGCGTCAGGGGCAGTTTGATTTTTGCCAGCCAGGAACGTGTCCCAGCTCGGCCATGGCAGGCTGGGATGTGTCCCCTGGCTCCGGTACGGGCTGTCAGCATTCCCTGATTTACTTTAAGCTGCCCACACATTATTAAATCCCAGCAGTGGGGCAGCAAGGCCAGGAATGGGCATTAAGTGCTGCTGGATATTGGGTGTCTTACTCCACTCAGAACCCAGCTCTCCTGGGCTTTTGGGTTTCCTTATTGACCTGCTGAGGTTTTCTGTTTAACTCTTGCAGTGCAGGGTCAGGCTGGAATGGTTTTAATCAGAGAATCATGGAAAGATTTCGGTTGGAAGGGATTTGAAAAATCCATTTCCAACCCCTTGCAGGGACGCTTGCCCCTATCCCAGGTTGCTCCAAACCCCACCCAACCTGGCCATGCACACTTCCAGGGATGGGGCAGCCACAGCTCCTCTCCAAAAGGGGCTGCGTTATTCTTATTTCCCACTGATAATGACACTTCTTAAAATCGAGATACTCAAATCTCATCTTCCCAGTGATGAGCAGGGTCTGTGGGGATCAGAATATTTCCTGCCCTTGCCCTGAGGAGTGGGTGGTGTGTCCCTGAAATCTGCTTTCCTCCATTTTCTGGGGATCAAGGAAAGATTTTAATTCCTGCCCTCCAACGAGCCCCAACTCTGAGTCAGCCTGAGCCTTCTTTATTGCTCTCACTGTTATGAGGAAGGCATTAACATCAGACAGGTAATTTATTTTTCTTAATTTAAGGCAAGGTTCCAGCTTGATGGACTCGCAGCCCCACCAACCCTCCCTTCCTTTCTACAGCTTTAAAAGTGACAAGTGACATTTAAAGGAGCCAAAACCACCTAAAAATTAATAACTTTCAATACACACTGCATTAGACCCTTAAATCTTCATGCAGCTTGAAAATATCTATAAAAGCACTAGATTTGCCATGGCCAACGTGCCAAATTCCTTCAGGGACTTTTTCCAGTGGGGAGTCAGGATGAAATTGTGTTTATCAATCTTCGGAACACTTGCAATTCATTACAGAAAAGGGCAGCTTATTCCAAAAGATTTTCAAATCTCACAGCAAAATATTGCCAGCCTTGGGAATAACTCTGAGCAGGAGAAGTGCTGGGACAGGCTCTGCGATGCAGATCCCGCCCCAGCATTCCCAGGACAGGGGAATTTCAGTGCCCCATGGACAGCTGGAAGATGATTATTAATGAGGGAGAAAAGCAGGAGCCAATTTTCCCAAAAAGTCTTCAAACCCCTGGTGTTTGGTCCCATCGGTTACTGGTTTTTTGCAGAGCTCGAAGTTCACAGCTTTGGTTGGAAGCTCAGCAGCTCCTCCGGGGGCTCTGTGACCTCCAAGGTGCCACCAAAGCCCTCATTCAGTAACGAGGCCCCTCCATTAAGGCCCCATTTGAATCCCTGGGAACACCATCACAGTTTAATTTTGGGGTCTTACCTGGGGATCTGTTGAGTTTCTCCATCCTCCCTTGCAGAGCAGCCACTTCCCTCACCAGAGCTGTGTGAAGAGGAGTACAAAGCCCTTCCCTAAGCAGAGCTGGGACAGGGTTTGAAGCTGAAGGTGCAACAGAATCACATGAATGCAGGAACTGAGACTTCAAAAACAAAACAACAAATGTAAAACTCATAACAAAAGGCTGGAGGTCAACACATTAATCCTGGTTTGGGGCATTATGGCTGAAAAGCAAATTTTATATAAATTTGTTTGGCTTTAATTGCAGGCAGGAGAGGTAAAATTTCAATTTTTGTAGAATCTGGAGCCCCACATCAGCTTGTAAAGAGCCCTTTTGGTCTGATCACTTGAGCTCAGTCCAATGGCTTCTGCTTTGATCCAAAGCAATCCAGGACACAAATTTTTGGCTCCTCAAGACCTTTAGCACTTGAGGAAGGTTTAATTTCAGCCTTCAACTCATTCTTGGAGCATTTTCTCCTTAATTTTTAAGGAGTTATGGGGTTCTTACTCAAACTGGCATCAGGGTATAAATAGAGGAAACCCATCAACATTTCAGGCAGAAAACCATGAATTCACCCAGAGATTGTGCCCACAGGAGTTCATTTTGTTCCCACAATTCCCACTAATTGCCAAGAAAATCTGTAATCTAATGTCAGTTCCAAACATCCTCCAAATCAATGCTAAAATTAGGTTATTTTGAAATAAGGAAATTAAGAAGGGGGAGTTTGTTTAATTTTACCTTCTCTTTCAGTAGCTTTTCCCAGAGCACGGGGAGAAGGTGCATTCAAGATGATTATAAATGGAATTTAAAAATAAACAACATATTCTCCAATGTCCACATGCCCAGCAGGTGGGGGTTTAAGGTAAAAACACACACAGACAATGAATATTTCTGGGTGACATTTCCTTCCCTGGTCCTGGCAGACACAGAACCATCGCCTTAAAAATTACTCCAGGATTACACAACTGCCTTTAATGATCCTGACAATAGAAATATTTCCATTCTCATCTTTCAGGAGCACAGGAATGCTGTTCCCCTTTTGATATTTAGTGGAATGTGGAATTCCTGCTGACCTGGAACCCCCTGGAATGGAGGGGAGCTCTTCCATTTTCAGCTCTGTGGGTCAGTGTTTTCAACTCCATGTGAAGGGAACTCGTGTTTGGAGCAGCTTTTCCCCTCCATCTGTGGTGCTGCCAAGGCTGGCAGATCTCAGGAGATCTGATCTGGAAGCTCCTCACCTGGATTTTCACTCCATTTTTGTTTCATTTCCTGCCCAACATTTAATTCTAAATGCATTACCTTCCATGCAGCACGTTGACTCCATGTGTCCACATTTCCCTGCCTAGCCCAGCACATCCATCCACATCCTTCCTTGCCTTCCAGGGAAAAATAAATCACTTTTCCAGGTGAGAAACACAGGAGACAAGAGAATATTGTATCTATGAGACAGCACTCGGTGCTTGCAGGAATTCATTAAGCCTTGTGGCCAAGGTTTCTCATAGCACACCCAAATAAATACTTGAAATAATCACCAAATTCATTCTGTCCTGAATGTTGTCGATGTATTATTCCCCCTCCAGATAAAAACATCCCTTGTGTTCTGATCGGAGTTGGTTTAGCTCCAGCTCAGGTTTGCAGATGAAAAACCTCCCTTCTGATTAAAACCCCAACTTTTAGTTTAAAAAAAAAGTTGTTTTCCCTCTCTTCCCTGCCCCCAGGCCCCAAAGCACCTCTTTTTTTAGACAAACCAAATAAATTGAGCTTCTCCACACTCAGGTTTTTTTAATTCAGAACAATTCCCTGATTTCCTTCCAAGGGAGGAGAAACAGGACCCAGCATTGTCCCCTCTCTCCATGGAGTCCCCGTGTCACACACCCAGAGAAATCATCCAAACAGTAGCTTGGCTGTGGTGTCCCAACCACAAAATAATATGTTTATTTTTTTTTTCCACCACTTTTTTTTTCCTTTTTTGTTTGTTGTTGTCATTTTATTGATAAAAACTACACAAAAACTAACTGATCATAATAATTAATTAAAAAAAAACAAACCAAAACCAAAACCCAAACAAAAAAAACAACGTTACACATTCTGCTGTGTTTTAGAAATTGTGTCAGCCAGTGAGTTGCACTAAATGCTCTTTAAAAGATTTTCCTTCTGATCCGTTTCAAGCACTTCACTTCCATTTTGGTTCCCAAACGTCCATGAATTTTGCTTAACAAGCACCACTGGCCTGGAAATCTGAGTCGTGACTCCGTTGCAGTATTTCCCCCTTGTTTTAGAGCCCGAAAAGGAATTAGAGTGTCAACAATGAAGCACAATGAAGATAAAAAATCAAAAGCCCCCTCCATAGTGTACAGCCTGTGTCTTAAATGTACATGCACCCGAGTTTCTTTGTTTCTGCTGCATCAATTGCCAAGGTCCTTTTGGTTCAACATAAGCTTTAATGCCCATGTCTGAAGGTTGAAATATTAACGCTCGACCACTTGAAAAACAACCAAAAAAAAAAAAAACCCAACCGAAAAAACCAACCCCTGAAAGGAAAAAAGAAAATATAGGCTATCTTTTGTTGGTTTAAAAAGAACAAAAATAGTCAACAGATCTTTGTAATAAACACTTAATAAGGGAACATGGCTGACCCTCCCCAGAGCCTTGCCCTCCCCACCCCATTTATTTTTACCTGTGGTTCTCCTTCCCTGGAACCGTGCAATGTAGAAAAATCAAATATACAAACAAAACTCTTAATCCATCCCTTTATGTAGCTAGAGTGAAATCTATTTGTTGTTGTTGTTGTTGTTCTTTTTAATAAGAAGTCGACAATCTCTCTCTTTAATATTTACACTGAGGAATTTGTTTGAAAGTTTAAAGCAAAGAAAATCCTGAAGTTCTCCGCGCGTGTTCCTCACGCCGGCGCTCCCGGTGCGCGGAGGCCGCGGCCATCGCCTGCCCTGGAGCGCTTGCCGCTGGGATGGTGGGGTGTCAGCGCCTCGCCTGCTCTCTCCCCAGACGAAAGGTCCCTCCCAGCGCCGTGCCCGGACGTGGCCCCGCGTTAGTTGGGTATTCTCTCGATGTAGATGGCGGGGGCGGCGGAGCGCGCGATGGTGGCGATGAAGCTGTGGTCCCGGCCCAGGTCCAGGTTGGAGGTCTCCGCCTGCTCCCGGGACACCGTCTCGTAGCCCTTGTTCACGTGGAGGGGCTTGTGGGCCTGGCAGTAGCCGATCACGGGCTGGTCGTAGCTGTAGTAGGGTAAAGTCTTCATGTGGTGAGGGACCTGCACCAAAAAACGGGACCAAAGAACAGCGGCCGTCAGCACCGGGCTGAGCCTCGTGTTTGTGCAGCATCACCAGAAATCCCAACGCGGCCTCAGCCCCCAGGACCAGCCCACAAGAGAAACCCCTGGGGGTTCCTGCAGCACATTCAGGTCCCTCTGGAGCAGCACTGCCAGGCTGAGAGAACTGCGGGTGCTCAGCCTGGAGGAGGAAATGCTCCAGGGGGATCTCAGAGCCCCTGCCTGTGCCTCAAGGGGCTGATAAAAAGGAGGGAGGGGGACTTTTTATATGGACAGTGATTTTACACTGACAGAGGGAACTGTTAAATGGGACATTGGGAAGGAATTCCCCCCTGTGAGGGTGGGGAGGGGCTGGGATGGAATTCCCAGAGCAGCTGTGGCTGCCTCTGGATCCCTGGCAATGCCCAAGGCCAGGCTGGATGGGGCTGGATCACCCTGGATCAGCGGGAGGTGTCCCTGCCCATGGCAGGAGTGGGATGGGATGATTTTAAGGTCCCTCCCTTCCCAAACCACTCCAGGATTCCATGGTCTGTGCTATGGGTCCCCACTCCCGGATGGATCTCCCGCCTGGCAGCGCTGGAGCCAGAGCAGAGGGAGCTGCTCTCCCTCCCTCCCTTTCCCCAGCCTGTGGGCAGGTGTTCAGACTGCTCCATTCTGACTCTTTTGGAGAACCCAGCTCTGAAGAGCAAACCAAGGGGTCTGTAAAACCAGCAGCTTCCACAACCTGTCCCCTTTTCCCAGCGCCTGGAGAGCAGCTGAGCATTTCTGGAGCGCCCAGACCAGCCTGGGGATGGCAAAGGCAGACCCAGCTGGCAGCGGGGGTGGTGCCAGCACAGCTGGAACAGGGGTTATTCCTTTGTGCCAGCACAGCTGGAACATCTGTTTATTGCTTCTAGGACAAAGCTGCTCACGCAAGGTCACGATTCCCCATGTTCTTTATCTTCCAGCCTCCCCAAGATAAACACTATCGAAGCAGCTCCACTGCTGCTCACCAGAGCTGAGCACATCCACACCTCGTACAAATGTATTTCCAAACCCTGCCAGATCCATCCTGGATCCCAACTCTCCCTTATGTAAATCCTCAGAAACTGCCAGCCCCCCACCTGCTTTTGCTTTTTTTTTTCCCCCCTTCCATAAATATTCTACGCTTGCAAATGTTAATCCTACGACTAAATATGATTTATGGCACAACATCAGATACAAATCTTTGCAGATAATTTTATCATCTGCAAGAGATGAGCTGATCAAGTCGAAAGAAATATGCTCTGAGGGAGAAAAACACACACGGCAGGAGAGAGAGAGGCGAGAGTTGATTCTAACGCTGCCAGCAAACCTGAGCTCATTATAGCTGGAGATATCCTACACATAATCCAATCTTGGAACAAATGCCTTTTGATTTTCCAGGCTGAACTTTAACTGAAGACCACAGAGCTAATTTCTCCCAAATTTTCATTGCTCGGTGCACTTCATCCCGGAAGAGCATGGAAAAAGCAAAGGCATTGAGGCTAATTGGGAAGTTTTGCAGGGTCAGAGTTCCTCTTGATGTGGATCCCCTGCAGAACGCTGGAGAGATCCCAAAACCCTTCCAAGAGCTGGAATTCAGCTGCGAATATGCTTTGACATGCCAGCTGTGTGGCAGGGATGCCGAGGACAAGCTGCTGGGGGGAATTTGATGGGACAACTGTGCTCGCTGGGGATCCCCCAGACCCTGACGTCCCCTTGGACAGAGCAATATCTGTGCCAGTTCCTGTCAGGCCGGAGTTTGGCCGCAGCTTTGAGGCAGCTCTTCATGATTCCATAAAAGCCAAGGACTGTTTGTGTTGTGCAGAGCTGAGGGATGGAGGTCCTGGCTCGGCAGCAGTGACACACAGCCCATTAAGCACCTGAGGCCTGGCTGCGAGCTCCAAATGGAGTCAGAGGGATCGGGATCTCCCCAACGTCCCTAAAGAGTGATAAACACGGGGTTTTCAGCCCTTTTCCAGTGATTTTATAGGATCTCTCGCTAATTTGCACTTCCAAGGTCAGCGCACGTATAAATCACAGCAGTAAGGGTCGCTAGGTGGAGGGAGGGTGGATATTCTTCATCAGTGTAAAAAATAAAACAAAACAGGTGTATCAGGTTAATTTGCAGCTTAAATAAAATCAGGATGTTGCAGGTGAATTTGTAGAGTGTTTTTAGGATGAGGAGGCCCAGCAATGGGTTCTCAGGCCTGGCCCTCATGCTGCTCTTCCTCTCCCTCTTTTGGGAGAGGATTTCACGTTGGGAAATTAAAGTAATAATCGTTGTCAAATGACTGTGAGGAGCTTTGTCCTCCAGTAAAGACCGAAGGCAGAGGTGCCACCAGCCCCTTCCACCCCCGACAGCCCTCAGGATGCCTCTGGAATCAGGAAAACACCACAAGAACAATTCAAACCTTCCTGGTCAAAGGGAGGAGCCCAGGACTGTCCCACAGAGTCCTGTCCTTCCCTGCAAAATAACTTTGCGTTTGCAGGAAGACGTGAGGGCTCAGTTTTTATTTACAGCGAGGTGACTGCAGGTGACACCCGAGCCCCCAGAAGCTTTTCCAGGACACAGCCTTGACTGTGGAAACTGCTGCAAATGTGGGGACAACTGAACCAGCACTCATCCAGTGGAATGATGGAAAACACTGATGATGCTGTTCACTCTACACAAAGCTGTTACTATTCTATTTTTACAGCTTCAGAGAGCAACAAAACATATTCAAAATCATCTAAGTTGCAGAGAATTAATTTTAGAAGTGTTTTTATTCCAGGTTCTGAGGTAATTTCTTTTTTTTTTCACGCCTGCTATGGAACTAATACCTGAGACACTCAGATGTGACCTTGCACAAGTCATTTTTTGAGCTGGAAAATGAGAAGCTTCAGTCCTGCCCCTGCTTGTCCTTGGAGTCTGGAGCTCTTTGAGGTGAGGGCTGTTTGTGCAGGGACTAAAACAACCCAGCTGTGACCTAAGCTGGGCCTTTTCAGCTGCTTTGGCCTCCAAGAGACCAAAAAAAAAAAAAAAGGCAGAAAAAATTCCAGACAAATAAATACAGAAAATCCAGACAAATAAATCCAGCCCTGGGATTGTGTCCTCAAGCACTGGAATGGGCTGCTGGTGGAGTCCCCATCCCTGGAGGGATTTAACATGGAATCGTGGAATGGTCTGGGTTGAAAAGGACCTTAAAGCTCATCCGGTTCCATCCCTGTGGGCAGGGACACCTCCCACTGTCCCAGGGTGCTCCAGCCTGGCCTTGGGCACTTCCCAGGATCCAGGGGCAGCCACAGCTTCTCTGAGCTGCTGTGTCTCTTCACAGCATTTTCTGAATATTTTCTCTCTAATTTTTCTCTTTTCATTCCCATTTTAATTTCCAAAATCAGCACTGCTCAATCCTTACCTGAAGTCCTAAAAGTTTTTGCAGCAGGAAAACATAAATCAGCATGAGAATGAGCTCCAAAGTCACTGACACACGATGAACATTTAGGGTTTAGCCCATGTGTGGCACCAGGTAGAATTCTCTGCCACACTGTCTGTCCTTCCCTGTGAGGGTGGGGAGGGGCTGGGATGGAATTCCCAGAGCAGCTGTGGCTGCCCCTGGATCCCTGGCAGTGCCCAAGGCCAGGCTGGGACAGTGGGAGGTGTCCCTGCCATGGCAGGGGTGGCACTGGGTGGGATTTAAGGTCCTTCTCACCCAAACCATTCCATGATGATTTCATTATTCTATCCAAAGTTGCAAACAGTTAATTAAGCAAAGCCTGTAGTCGTTCCCCTGTGAGAGCTGTGAGTGTTCAGGGGGGTTTGGGCTCTGGGCCTGGATTAGTTTCTCAGTATTGACTTCTCAAGCCCATACCCCACACATCTCCACTCTAAACGTGATAAATGTTGCATCCAAGCAGCCACACACTTCACCCAGAGCTCCTGCTACGAGCACAATTTACATAAATCCCCAGCCACGGGAGGAGGACAAAAGATTTAGTGGTGGAAATTTAAGGAATGCAAATCCTCCCTATCACAGTCCAAGTGACACTGGAGAGGTTCCCAGCTCAGCAACTTCACTGGAGCATAAGTGCTCCCCTCAAAACCCCCTGGAGCAGCTGGAGCTACCCGAAATTCAGGGAGATTCTGGCCTGCATGGAAAAGATGTTTCCCAACACCCCCTGCCCACTTTTCCTCTGACAGCCACCACTGATGTTCAGCTCAACCCTCAGGCATCCAAACATCCAAATACACAGACCCACATTGCAGTTTGGGTTCTCTGTCTGTTACATTCCTTTGACACCACACTGAATTTTATCAGTAGTTTTTCTTAGGTTGAAAATATCTGGGATTTAATTAGCTGTGATTATCACACACAAAAGTTCTATTACAAGTAGTCAGAGATTAGAATTTAGGCTGGACTTCTGTTTTTTGTAGGTGCAACCATCAAACCCTAGATTTTTAGCCAAACATCAATAAACATCCTTATTCTGGCACTTGGAAAGTACAGCAGCAGGGATGTAACCTCGCTGTATTTCCACTGGAACCAGGGAGCTGTAAAGGATCTGGACTGGGATCTGAGGGAGCACTGAGTGACCTCATTTCCAGAGCACTTTTCTCTCTCATTTCCAGAGGGCTTTTCTCTCTCTCTCACCTCTCCTGTGTTAAACACTCACACGTTCTTAATTCCTTGCTCTGCCTCCCAACAGGACACCTCAGACAAGCTGGAATCCAGCCCAACATGATCTCTAGGATGTGACACCTCCCTACCAAGCAATTCCAGGAGGGAATACTAAGTTCTTGCACCAGCTGCAGCTCCTGCTCCAGAATTTCCCTCTGCTCACAGCAGCAGCCTCACTGCAGGGAAAACTCCTTACCCAGAATCACTTCAACCAAACCAAATCACCCATCTCAGGCTGGAACAATTCCCTGGTGTTTGTTAAATCAAACTTTGGCTGCCTGGGTGTTGGGAACAGTTCTATTCCATGCTGGAAGTACGATGAGTTTGTTCTTTATGCTCAGTTTGGAAGAAGGATCCCTCACCATCCATCGTCCTGCAGAGCAGGAAAGTCTTTGTGGAGACACGGAATGGCCGTGGGTGTCTGGGTGACTCAGTGCCAGAATCCTCAACAGGAGACAGGGGTGTAGTCTGTGGAAGGACTGGCAAGCCCAGCAGTGTCTGGGGAGAAGTTTGGATGGAGTGGAGTTTATTTTGTCCCTGAAAGGAGATGGTGCAAAGGCTCATGCTGTCACAGGAGCCTCAGACAAGCGACTGCTCCAGCAAGAGCCTAAACCCCGGATCCTGGCAGGGGAAATGGTGCATTTTTGAGTCCCAGACTGTCTCAGCTGTGTCAGTCTGGACACCTTGGCTTTATCCAGGCGCTGTTTGGACACTGCAGTTCAAACTCTTCTGTTCTGGTGCCTCTGTTTTCAAGGAGGAGGAACACCCTGGTTTGAAAACTCAACACCTGCTCCATCCCTCCAGCTGGAGGCTGCCAGGGGACAGCCAGCCCTGCCTCACAGGGGACACATTTCCCTTTTAAACAATAAAAACGCAGCATGAATATTCTCTGGTAGCTGAACATCTTCTGGTTTCACATTTGCTGGTAACCTCTAATCCAGGTAAACTGATTCCTGTGGAAGTGCTTGCCCAGTTAATGATTACATGGATTAATTACACGCAACTTTAGGAGCTGTCCATATGCAGGGGAAGTTACAAAACGTGGCAGCGATGTTTTCTCATTAGTGCTAATATTTAGTCTCAGAGCACCATGACTTCATTGGTGAATTAGCATCAGAGCTGTTGATAAATCAAATTCGGAGTTCATTTCCAAGCCGATCATAATTTAGAGCAAAAATAAGCAAGATGTTCTGTGGTAGCGCGGCGATTAGCGGAGCACGCGGCTTCACCTCAGAGACAGATTGATTGGGCACATTAGGCAGACAGAGCTGGGATAAACAATTCCAGCGCATTTCACGCTGCTGAAAAATCACAGGCAACAGCCCTGGAACATCCCTTTGGAGTCAGCGCAGAAAAATGTCCCTGTTCAGGAAAATGCCCCATCAAACATTCCCACCAAACCCATTCCGGGGGACAAACGCAGGCTCTGAGCTCAGTGCTGAAATATGAGCGGGTCTGTGTGTTCTGCCTCTGCTTGGAACAAACACACAAGTGCCTGGCTGCTTTTTGGAGCAGGCCTTCTGTTCTGCAGCCCGTGTTTCCTCAGGTAATGCTCATATTGATTTAAAAAAAAAAAATCAAAATCCCATTTCTTAAACCATTTCGGCTCTGATGAGGGTTTGTGAGCTCTGCTGTCACTGAGCTGTCCCTGAGATGTCTGAGCAGCTCAGGAAATCTGCCAGCTGCAGTTTTAGGTGAAGGCCTTCAAGCTCCTTAATTAGCCCTGGTTTTCTGAGAGTTGCAGATCCCACTGGGAGCTCCACTGGGGCTGGTGCCTCCGTTAGGCATGAAGGGTGGAGCAGGAGTGTTGGGGAGCTGCAACTGGAGGTGCAATTCCCACAATCAATCTCCTGCAATTTCACCTCCAATTTCCTTCCCACTGCAGACAGAACCCGCGGCTGTGCCTCCTCTCTCTTCTTTCCTCCCAAATCACATCCGTGGTCCCTGCAGTGGGATCGAGGGAGGAGGTGGCAGCCCCAGGCTGGAGGAAAGGTCCCACGGGGCACTGAGCCACTGCCCCAAAATCGGGAGTTCCACAAGAAACACCAACTACCTGCCAGCTTTCTCCAGGAAATCCAGGACAACCTGCTGAACATCCACCGCGGGATGGTGTTCCACGGGGATGGGGCAGTTCCTGGGCAGTTCCACGGGGATGGGGCAGTTCCTGATCTGTTCCACGGGGATGGGGCAGTTCCTGGGCAGTTCCACGGGGATGGGGCAGTTCCTGGGCAGTTCCACGGGGATGGGGCAGGTCCTGATCTGTTCTGCAGGGATGGGGCAGTTCCTGATCTGTTCCATGGGGATGGGGCAGTTCCTGACCTCTTGAGCACTTGTGCACACACAAACAAACTGGAATATGAATCCAAGCACTGTACAGAGTTAAGCTGGTCCTAAATAAAGCCCAGCTTTTCCCTGGATTCCCTTCTCTGCAGGCTGTTCTCCCTTGCCATAGCTCATGTCCACTGTAGTAATTCTACAAATTGATCCTATGAGCATCCTGTACCCATTGCTGCCCAGAGCAGCTGTGGCTGCCCCTGCATCCCTGGCAGTGCCCCAGGCCAGGCTGGACGGGGCTGGGAGCACCCTGGGATAGGGGAAGGTGTCCCTGCCATGGCAGGGGGGTGGAATGAGATGATTTAAAGGTTTCTTCCCACCCAATCCATTCCAGGGTTCTGCGATTCCATGTCCCACGCTGAGCTCCACTCACTTGGACATGGGTCCTGCCAGTCTGAAGATTAAATCAAGGTCTTTCCAGGAACCAAGCCTGGAATGTTTTGCAGGATGGTGGGGCTGGGCACAGGATGGCTTCTTCAATGTATGAAATGGAAACCTGCTCCTTGTAAAAATCTAAGATGGAGACAAAAGGTTGGTTTTGGCAGATCTCAGACCATGTTGTAGTGAAAAAAATTGATGCCAGTGGAAATTTGGAGTCTAAATTCGACAAAAAGATCATTAATCTTATTCAATTCTTGTATTTCTGTGGAAATGGGATCCCAAAATTGGCATGGACTGACAGAAGAGAGGCCTTGGTGTGGAAAATGTAGAGAAACAACAGACAGGAGACACGGGACAAAGATGCTGCAGACCCCAGTTCCCTCTCCAGGCCCTATTAAAGGTCTATTTGCAGTTCATAAAAAGCCAACTGATAATTAATAGCTACAGGAATTAAACAAACATCATTGCATTAGATGTGATTAGAGGCGTATTAACCTAAGAAATTGCGTATCTCGGTAATAAGCAATTTAGGAATCTATGGGATTATATAATACTTCATAAAATTGGCCAATTTAATACAAACTGAATTAAAATGCAGCTATTCATTTCTAATTTGAGATGAAAATATTCACCAACTTTTAAACCATCTACAGGCCTCACTGAAGAGAGAATTTTATGATTTATTGGATCACCCTTGCCGAGTGCATTCCAGGTTTTCAAGCCCTGGAACATCACCCTGACAGTTCCACTGACACTGTGAACTGGATTTGAAGCTTTCTTTGCCTTCCTTACAGATAAATTCCTAATCCTTCTCTCCAATCACACAAACGCCTTTCCCTCTAAAGCAGAACCTCTCCACGGACTCTTTAACCGAGTGTGTTTTTCTAGAGATCAGGAGAAAAATCATCCACACCCCACTGCTCCCTCCATGGGCAGATTTGATCTTTCAATCAGGAAATGAAAAGGCTTCCCCAAAGGAAACTCCCAGAAAGAAGAAAAACTCTTCTAAGCCTTGTTATTGTTCCTCGGGCAAAATATTTCTTTTAAATGGCTTGATGTGTTTTTTATGGCGTGTCTGGCTCCTGACAAAAAGCCCCACTGACGAAAAACTCGGAGTGAGATGCACGGGAACCTTCGATTTTCCACCTGGAGGGCTGATCAAGTAAACAAACTATCCAGATATTCTAATTGGAAAGCCATTAATAATTGCTTTGAGGGCATTGGGATTGTTTCCTGTGGAAGGTGATAGGGAGGGAAACCTGGGGGGTCAGACAAAGCTTAGGGACAGCAGTGAGTCCCTCAAACACGGTGCAGTCCCTTGCAGTTCCATATCCATGTCCAAAAGAATCCCATTGGGAGCCTCTCCATATCTTTGGGTGCCCAAATGCACAGACCTCCCGCAAGTTAAGCCAACTCAGCTTTTATTTAGACACTTAGAGCTCTGTTTTCCCCAGGAATTTGTGCTCCCCACTCCTGGCAGAGCTGCAGGGTGCAGTTCATTTGAACTCAGCCTCTCAGGCCAAGCCAGAGGGGCCTCCAGCCCAAGGCACCATGAAGGAAGAGCAGAGCAGGCGTCAGGAATCCCGTGACAACCCCCCCAGAGCCTTCTCCTGACCTCCAACGCTCCCAGCTTGCTGAATTCCTGCCATTTCAGTCCCAAAATTCCATGGAGCTGGACCTTCCATGGTATTCCAGAGCCTGGAACATCCTCACATCCAGGGCCAGAGCATCATGTGGGGAATGGGGCACATTATTCAGAAAAAGAATGATGGCAATAAGGGAAAAGGTGCAGTTGCTCTTCCATGTGATCCAAAAGATGGCAACCTGCTGCCTCCACCACTCCCAAAAAATAAATCCAGGATTTAACAGGAACATCTGATAATGTTGCTGCCACGGTGACAGATGAAGGCGCTGCAGAATGAGTGGAATAAGTCTCTGTCTCATGTTAAAACACTGCTTTTCATTAAATCTGCCCGGAATTGATGGGCTGCAAAAGAGCTCTCCAGGAACTGATGGATTCTCCAAAGGTTTTCAAATACTGTTTCAAGTTGTGCATTGATCCTGTACATCAAGAGAACAAAACTGTTTTTCCTAAAGAAGGGGAACATGACTCAAATTGCACAATATTTTGTTCTGAAGACATGAGAAGGTATAAACAAGGCACGTCATGACTGGTGATTAAACCCACACCAGTGTGAGAAGAGACAGATAAAAGAAACAGGAAGTTTTCCCTCTCTGTTATCTATTTATCCCAGACCCAAAAGGTTTTGGCCAGTGTTGGATGAGTCTCAACCCATTTTGATTAAAAAAATGCTTAGAGCCACATTTGTAATTGGCACCAATTCCATTTAATAAGGCAATATTAGAAATACAAATCATACCCAGCCCCTGCACCCCCACCAAACTCTAAGAGGACAAAGTCCTGCTCTGCCATCATTTGAAATTCAATGCTCAGTGCTGGCCTAAGAGAGCAGATAATTTGGGGTTTTTTCAGTCATCTCGTTCTTTACAGAAAATGGGTGTCAAAGGAAGGGATGAGTGGAGGGAAAACGACAGAGATGCTCCTGCTGCTGCTGCTGTTTCACCTGAGCTGGGCTCGGCTGGGCTCAGCAGCCTCTCCACACCCAGAGCTGCCCAACAGGAACGTCTGATACTCATGGAGGAGAAGCAAGCAGAGCATCTGAGAGTGAGCTGAGCACAGTCCAAGGAATTGTTCATTTCTGCTGAGGAAACAGGGGGAGAAATTCCCTGCAGAGGGAGAGAAGCCAGAAGCCGCCGGCACTCCGGCTGCTCGGACATGGGAGGGAGCTCCTGTTGGTGCTGGAGGTCCCGGCAGGGTTTTGTTCCTGGGAAATTCCAAGGTTTTAATTGCCTCCACTGACTCCCAGCAGAGGAATTGGTGAGGTGGCACCAACTTCCTGGCAGGAACATGAATCCAGGAGCAGAATTCCTTCTCCTCCTGGCTGTGTCACTTCCATCAGCCAGGAGGAAACCGCAGCCCCCGGTTCCCAAAGGGCACCGAGGTCTGACTCGTCCATGGGACTCCCATTGGGGTGAGGATGTGTGCCACCACCACGTGCATCCAGAGGAAGGAACAATCCCAGCCCCTGGAAGCACCAGGAGCTGAGCTGGAGCAGGGCAGGGCCAGAGGGAAATGACTGTTTGGTGCTGAGGGAGGGAAATAATTGAGGGACAGGGATGAAGACTGGCAGGAAGGTGCCTGGTGGGGCTGGCACTGCCAGGGGCAAAGGCTGCAGGCTCTGGGCTCAGGGCTGCCTGAGGGCAGTGGGCTGAAGTCAGCAGAGCTTGGAGCGGCTGGAGCACATCCTGACCCTGGGAGCAAACCCGTTCCCAGCTCTGCCAAACCCCTGGAACACAAACTGTGCAAGGGAATTCCTCACCCACTGAGGGTGATGCTGCTCAGCCCAAGACAGGAATTCCTCACCCACTGAGGGTGATGCTGCTCAGCCCAGCAGCTCGAGGAGAAACCATCTCCCTGCACCTGCGAGGCTCCCTGGGTGCCCAGCTACACAGATACTCCTGGTAGTTAGAGCTGCGTGGCTCACCCCCACTCTCCTGTGTCAAATTCAGATGCTGCAGAGTCAAACGAGGACTCCAAGCTCCTAAAGATCCCTGAGATCCTTGGATATGGAATGCTACAGCTCCCTGTGTTGCTGAGGCCTCTGCACAGTGACAGAGCAAACGTTCTGCCACTGCTCATCTCCGACAGGCAAAGGAGGGAGGCGACAGCGGCATCGCTGCCGTGCTCCAAACACTCCGGAATGGCAAACAGGGAGAGCAGGAGGGGCAGGGCAGGGGCTCAATCACACCCTTAAAAAATTAATCACAAACAGGGCTGTGTGCTTCAGTCATGTTCTGCAGAATCTTTGTGCATCAGAGATCAAAGGAGCAGAAAATGAATGTGAGAGTGTCCGGTGTTGCAGGCAAGGACATTCCCCAGTGAGAGAATTCTCTTTTAGTACTCCACAGAAAACAAATGACTTTTTCATTCCTCTGGGCAAGTGTTGCAACGCGCAGGGGAATCATCACTAAAGGCATTTCAGAATCCCTGAGAAAACTGGAACAAAGATGGGGTGGGGAATGTCCTGGGCTTAGCAATCTTTGCTGCTACAGAGCTGAGCGAATCCATTCAATTGTTACATGAAACTGGGAATTATTAGTGAGCAACAGTAGTTTAGGGACACTTTTATAGCGGAAAGGAATGTCTGGATGGTGTTAAAAAACTCCAAAACCAAACAGAAGCCCAAAATAAACCGATTGGCAAAGCAGGCACTGTATGACAGGAGAGGAGAGAGCACTGAAACAACAGAAACTGAGGTTAAATGATCAACCCTGAGACAGCTCTGCTGCCACAGAAGCTGTGGCTGCCCCTGGATCCCTGGCAGTGCCCAAGGCCAGGCTGGACAGGGCTTGGAACACCCTGGGACAGTGGAAGGTGCTATGGCAGGGGGGGCACTGGCTGAGATTCAGGGTCCTATCCAACCCAAACCTGATTTTATGAAATCTCAGAGAATCGGCACAGAAAATACACGGCCAAGACGGTGAAGATACAAAGAAAAAGATGCTTCGAGCTGTGTGTTCACTGTGGAGAGGGAAAGCAGAAAATCTGAGTTTTGCCCCATTTCTCAGTCCCCCCAGAGGGCTGCTCCGGGCACTGGTCCAGCACAGAAGATCCCCGGCACCGCGGTGTCGTGATCCCTCGGGAGCAGCCGGCAGGAGCCGGAGCTGTCCTTACATGTGCGGATCCGAGCGGAGGCCCGGGAATAGCTCTGGAAACCGGGGCTGAGGCGCATCCAGCGGGAGGGAAGCGCTTTCCCCGCACAGCTGAGCACTGCTGGGTGCAGCCAGGAGAGGGCTGCAGAGCACCTGCGCTGCCGGGCCCGCTCGCTGCTCACGCTGGGCGGGCTCTGGGCAAAGCCCGACAAATCCGTCTCGTTCCCAGCCTGACACGGGGAACATTAACGAGCAAAAGCACTCGCTGCCCTCCCGGACCGGGTCTGGGCTCGGGCACGGCCGGAGTGATGGGAAGGGGAAGGGGAAGGGG
>VZRR01010036.1:35643-76576 GCA_013398015.1 Oreocharis arfaki
GGGGAAGGAAGGGGAAGGGTTAAAAAATCCTTCTGAAAAAAATGAAATCTGCCCTGGGAGCCAGGTTTGGGAATCTCTGCTGCTCGTGTCAGTGAGAGACAGCTCCTCGGGACAACCTCTTACCCTGCCAGGCACAAACCAAGGGGGTTCCAGCATTCAGGGATTTTCTAAGCTGGTTCTGTCTGGAAGAGGCAGTGCCAGTGTGTCCAAAGGGATCAGCCAACAGGGAATTCCACTTTTTCAGAGTGCAGCACTTCCTTGGTCAAACATGGGGCTGTAGCTGTTAACAGCCTTCTGCATGGGATAATCCCAGAATTCCAGAGGGTTTGGGTTGGGAGGGACCTTAAAGCTCATCTCTGCCGTGGGCAGAGACACCTTTCCCAGACCAGGCTGCTCCAAGCCCTGTCCAGTCTGGCCTTGGGAACTGCCAGGGATCCAGGGGCAGCCACATCTTCTCTGGGAATTCCATCCCAGCCCCTCCCCACTCTCACAGGAGGAATTTCTTTCCTTTTCCTGGCTCTACACCCACTGCAGCCACCTGGAACAAGCACCCAGCGCCTGCTTCACCGGTATGATCCAGGTGCTATCCCCACCTGCTCCGTGCCTGCACAAGGGTGAAACACCGGCAGAAGAAATCTGAAGATAAATAAACCTCTCATCATCAAAATCTGCTGTGTGCTGTGCCCAGAGGCCTTGACAAGAGCCGGAGCTGCTCTCGGTACACGCCGCTCGTGCGCTCAGCGAGAGCCTTTGCCCTGCAGAGCTTGTAGTCCAGACAGGAGTGACAGATGAAGGGTGGGAGAAGGAAAATAGCAAACAAGAAAAAGATCTCGCACAGATTGAGGGACAGATTTTTCCACGAGCTAAATACATGAATACAGAGCTTTTATCCCCAAATGACTCCCCTCGTCATGTGGCCATGGCGGCTCCGTGTGTGTTTGGAAGTGGAGACAGCCCAGGAGGAGCAGATCCATGGAGCACAGGCACTGGTGGTGAGAACACGGCGTGCACACATCCACATGGCGAGGATGGACACCAAACGGGCTCCCAGAAACTCCAGCAGCAGCAGGACAGGCCTTGCTGCTCCCCCAGCACCCACATGGGCTCCCAGAAACTCCAGCAGCAGCAGGACAGGCCTTGCTGCTCCCCCAGCACCCCCAGCACCCACTCGGCGAGGATGGACACCAAATGCGCTCCCAGAAACTCCAGCAGCAGCAGGACAGGCCTTGCTGCTCCCCCAGCACCCACATGGGCTCCCAGAAACTCCAGCAGCAGCAGGACAGGCCTTGCTGTTCCCCCAGCACCCCCAGCACCCACTCGGTGAGGATGGACACCAAACGCGCTCCCAGCAATGCCCAGCAGCAGCAGGGCAGGCCTTGCTGCTCCCCCAGCACGAGTGAGAGATGTTGCAATCAGAATAAATCTTTCCTGTATTTAGTACTTGTGTATTTCCCTAATCCATGGGTTTCCTACTGTATTTTTGGCTGGGGCTGATGCCAGTGGAATCCCTGGATGCAGGGCTCTGTTGTGTGGGATGGCCCCAGTGCAGTCACACAAGGACCACACTGACAGGAGACTGTCTGGGGGTCACCAAAAGGGGCTGCAGAACTTTCAGAATGTCAAATTCTTACCCCAATGTTGCAGATCAAGGGCCATTAAATCCTTTAGAGAGACTCTTCCAGTGCAGGAAAGTGAAATCATTAAATTGTTTCTGCAGCCCAACACAGAAAATTTTATTTTATCTCCATCAAATTCATCTGGTTTTATCCTTTATCAAATCAACAGGACTGCAAGGTGTCCAAGGCCAGGTTGGACGGGGCTTCAAGCAGCCTGGGACAGTGGGAGGTGTCCCTGGGTGGCACTGGGTGGGCTCTGAGGTTCCTCCCAACCAAAACCATTCCATGAGGGTTTCCCATTCCTATAAACAAAAACTGGGGAAGGGAACAGAGCTGGGGAAGGGTTTGGGGCACCAGGAGAGGCTGAGGGAGCTGGGAAAGGGGCTCAGCCTGGAGAAAAGGGGGATCAGGGGGGACCTTGTGGCTCTGCACAACTCCCTGACAGGAGGGGGCAGCCGGGGGGGGTTGGGCTCTGCTGCCAGGGAACAGGGACAGGAGGAGAGGGAACGGCCTCAGGCTGGGCCAGGGGAGGCTCAGGGTGGGCATCAGCAGGAATTTCTCCATGGCAAGTGTTGTAAAGCATTGGAATAAATTGTCCAGGGTGTGGACAATCCACCATCTCTGGAGGTGTTCAAACAAGGTGTGGATGTGGCACCTGGGGCCATGGTTTAGAGGGGACCACGGTAGTGGTGCCATGCTGACAACTGGATTTGGTCTTAATGGCCTTTTCCAGCCTTAACGATGCCAGGATTCTATTTAAGTATCCATTAATTTCGTGTAATTAGGGGGTTCCCCTCCTTCTCCTTCACCCTGCAATAAAACGCATGGACTCGCACCAAAGCACAAAAGCCACCAGAAGGCCCAGGACCTGCAGGGACCGTGACCAGGCTGAGGAGGAGCCTCGGAACCCTCCTCTCTGTGTCACAGCGATGTCACCGTGGCAGGACGAGGCACAGGGCACGACAAAGTCCTGCAAAGGGCCGGTGCCAGCTGGCCAGTGGCTGACACGGTTCCCCTTTCCCTGTTCGTGCTGCAGGTCTGGAGCGAGTTCAGCTTCAAACCCTTCCTACAACCCCACACAAGGGATGCAGTCATTCCCATTCCACGGAAACAGGGAGCGTGCCCTCGACAGCCCCGGCGCCCTTGGAGCGCAGAACAAAGCTCCCAGAGCTCCCTGCCAGCCCTGACGGCTCCGTGGGCACGAACACTTTTATGGACTTCTAAAGGGAAAAAAAAGATCAGCTGGAAATGAGCGTCTTGCAGTCAGTGCTGGGAACAACGAGCAGCTGCAGCGCTGCCTGCGGAAGGTGAGGCAGAGGAAATGCAGCCTTAATGTGCACGGAAAGCAGGAGCGGGGCAGGCTCCGGGGTGTTTATTGGGCATGATGGAAACATTCGGCTGCCAAAGGGAGCATTAAAAAAAAGAAGACAGGCTTAGGTACGACGCATTATTTAAGCACATATTTATCTATGGGAAAGCAAACAGCTGCAGGTTGGAGGGGAGGGTGATCAACCATGGCTCCAGCGGAGCCTCCAGCAGATGGTTTGGGGCTGACAAATGAGGGCAGGAGCTTTGAGGGATGGCTTTTCCCCCTTTTGCCTGGGTATCAATACAAAAGGCGAATAATGAAGTACACGTGTATGTGTGTGTATCCTTCTCGATGTTCCTCCTGAGGGCTCTGCTGTGGCTCCGTGACACAAAGGACAGCTGGAATCTGCGTGTGCAGACTTCTCGTGCTGGGAGACTGACCCTCAGAAATCATGGCACAGCCTGAGCTGGGAGGCGCGCACAGGGATCATGAATCCAGCTCCTGGCCCTGCACAGACACCCCAAAATCCCACCCTGGGCATCCCTGGCAGTGCTGTCCCAATGCTCCTGGAGCTCTGGCAGCCTCAGGGCCATGCCCATTCCCTGGGGAGCCTGGGCAGTGCCCAATATCCTCTGGAGGATGATCCTTTCCCAAAATCCAGCCTAACCCTGCCCTGGCACAGCTCCAGCCCTTCCCTGGGTCTGTCCCTGTCACAGAGAGCAGAGATCTCTGCTGCCCCTCCTGAGCTCTCCCCTCAGTCCCCCCTTCTCCAGCAGAACAATCCCAGTGCCCTCAGCTGCCCCTCCCCGGCTCCCCCAGACCCTTCCCACCCCCCGTGTCCTTCCTTTGGCTGCTCTCTAACAGCCGGGCACTCCTTGAACCCTGTCATCCCCCTGTCTTCTCTTCTTGGCAGTGATCTGCCCCCCAGCTCTGCCAGGGCCACCTCTGGCCGTGTCCCCAGGTGCCACATGCCCCGTTGAAGCCCCCAGGGATGGGGGCTCCAGCACTGCTGTATTGCATCCCCCATGACCTCGGGTAATTTATTTATGTTCAAATAAAGGATTCAGCCTCACTGAGGATCACATCTTGAAGCACCCCCACCATTTCCCCAGGTAAATTAAAGCTGTTCACTAATTTACATAACAAGCTTTGTGGCACTGGGAGACTGAGCACATCATCCAGCCAGGGAACTGAAGGAATTCCTTGGCTCTGTGTGGGGAAGGGCTCTTGCATCCTGAACTGGGAAATAGGGGAATTTCTACAGAGGCTTTTTGTCCTCTGGGTTGCTTTAATAGGAATTCCCTTGTCACAAGAAAACTCTGGCTATTGGTAACTCCTCCTCTCGGAGCTGTCGGAAGAGGCTGAGAGAATTCCCTGTTCCTAAAAACGAGCGGTGTCACTTAGTCCCAAACTGCTCCGTGTTTGGTCCCCTTGAGGAAAATCCATTTCCCTACATTTGTCCCTTAAAGCAATACTGCTTTATCTTCTGTTTTATTTTGGGTAAAGGTGAATTTCTTCTTATTTGCCCTGTCCCACTTCCATATTTTCAAATCCTGCAGAAGCCTCGGGAAGCTTAAACCTAATTTTGGAGTTATTACCTTTGTTCCTTTAAAAGGCGACTTTTCAGGAAGCTTTTAAGCAGCAATAACCTTCAGGAAGTTTTCTTCTTGGTGAGTTATCTGTTAGTTTGTTCATTTTTAAACTCCCTTATCAGTGTAAAACCTGAGGTTTTTATCACAGAACCTTTGAGATATGTTGGTTTCAGGGAAATTTGGCTCCCTTGTATAAAATCCTAAAAATTCTGATTTTTTCAAGCTGAATTTTGGGATGAAACACCTGGAAAGTGCTTTCCAGGCCTGTTGCTGATGGATGGCATTGGCCAAAACACTGCCTGGAAACAGCCTTGGGGCTGCCTCTATTTCAGGCTCTTTCCAGAGGTTGGGTGTTTTTCCTCTTTCCTCAACTTTTTAAAAGTCACGAGGAAAACGTGGGGAGCTGGGATATTCAGCTGGCTAAAGATGGAAACTGAATCATCTGCTGACTTTCAAAACTGTGAAACAGAGGTGAAAATTGGGGAAAATTAAGAGAGTTGGATCCCAGCCTCCGGGAACACTTCTGTAAATCCCAGAAATTCCTGTTATAATTTACTGAAGTTACCTGAAAGTTTTTGGAAGTCTGCGGTTAAAGGAGGCCATTGGGATTAATTATTTTTTTAACTTATTAAAGTGAAATTTCGCCCTGCTGTTCTCCAGATCTGTGTCCACTGCAGATGGAGCTGGATCCCTCCAGGATTAACATCTTTAATGACTCCATCCAACCCATGGAAACAGCTCGGGGGGACTTGGCACCACAAACTCCTGGGTCAGAGCTGCAGAACAAACTTCCCTGGGTTTTTAAATTCCCACTGAGGTGGTTCTGTTTCGCTTGGATCTCATCAGTGCTGAATTGTGTTAGAACCAGCAACAATTGCCTTAAATCCTTAACTTTTATGGAATTGTGAGACTAGGAACTCGGAACTGGGCCTGTTTCCATGTAAATATGGAAAATAGATGGATATTATTCTCCAGACACACACGTAGAAGTGACGATTTGGGGATTACACTGCTTTTAGTTCTGCTCATTCAGATGGCAGTAGATTCCTTCTGATTTACACAGGAATTCCTCCCTGTGAGGGTGGTGAGGGGCTGGGATGGAATTCCCAGAGGAGCTGTGTCTGCTCCTGGGTCCCTGGAAGTGCCCAAGGCCAGGCTGGAGCACCCTGGGACAGTGGGAGGTGTCCCTGCCCACAGGGATGGAACTGGATGGGTTTGAAGATCCTTCCATCCCAAACCATTCCATGATTCCACGATTCTTGGATCATGGTGCATATTTTGATGCATTAAATTTCCATCCTGAAGTTTGATGCCTCCAAATCCCAGTGCTGGTGACCGGAAAAGGTGTGAGCAGGAAAGCCCAGCCCCAGCACCTTCCCCAGTGCTCTCCAATCCCCTTTTCCCAACTCCAGGCAGCCTCGCTGCATTCCTCTGTTCTTTGCCATGGAAACTGATCTTGGCTTCCCAGAGCTGATTTTTAACATTATTTATCAAATGCCACCCCCCGGAAAGGCTGCTCATCCCAACTCCCGGGCCTTTCTGTGGGGATGCCATGGACATCTCCCCGTAACCCGCGTGGTAAAACAGGAGGCTGGGTGAGGAACGAGGGGATCGGTGTGTCCTGGCACCGTCGGCCCCCAACCCAAGTGGCTGTGAACAGGATGATGCAATTGAGGGCAGAATTGGTAATTTTGTGCCTAAAACTCTTGTAGCTGTGCTGTCCATCCTGGAAGCCAGCAGCAGGAGGGCTGGGGAGGGTTTGGAGCACAGCTGCCGTAGCTCAGCTCTTATCTTCAAAGGCAGATCTGACCCCACTGAGCTCAGCTCATTCCCACCAACCGTCTGCCTCCCACCAGCAGCTGCTTCCCATTAATTTGTGTTCTTTTGATGTTGTCAGATCCCAGCTGACCCCAAACCTCCCAGCTGTCCCCCAGCTCCTTCACCTGGGTGTCCCTCTGTCCTTCTCAGATTCCCTCCCCACGTCTGGACCCCAGATTAACACTCTTCCTTCTTTTATCCCAAACCCATCCTTTACAAATGAATCCAGAACTGGGAATGAGGTTTCTACTTTTTTTTTCTGAATTCTTCTAGCCAGGGCTTGATCCAAACTCAAGCAGGAAAGAAATGAGCAAAGAAACTGCAGCTCAAGCCCCCTAAACAGCCCTGGAAAGAGCTTTTAGGTTTGAGACATTGATGGAGATTGGCAGAGTTTAATGCAAGTGGAACAGAATTAATGTGAAGCCTTTCCAAAGGCTGAGATCCGTGGATGTTTTTCCAGGTGCCACATCCAGCAACAGCCCTGGCAGAGCACGGGGAGCAGCAAAGTCTGGCAGCGGCTGGGAATGAGAACAACCTTTTTGAGCAACACTTTTCCTGCTGACACCACGGGATCCAGGGCTGGATCCACCAATACTTCTCCCGGGGATGGATCCATCAATCCTCCCAGGGATGGATCCAGCAATCCTTCTCCCAGAGATGGATCCACCAGTCCTTCTCTAAGGGATGGATTCATCAATCCTCCCAGGGATGGATCCACCAATCCTTCTCCCAGGGATGGATCCATCAATCCTCCCAGGGATGGATCCACCAATCCTTCTCCCAGAGATGGATCCACCAGTCCTTCTCTCAGGGATGGATCCACCAATCCTTCTCCCAGGGATGGATCCACCAGTCCTTCTCCTGGGGATGGATTTCAACTCATGGAATCCAAGATTTCACTGAGATTTCTGCTGCCCCTTCTATGTGGCAACAGCTTAACCACTCCAGAGAAAAACCAGTCCTGTGTTCCTACCCAGCAACAGGGAGGGGGAAGGAACTGCACAGGGTGGACCTTCCCGCAGCCCACTTGGATGGAGATTTAACCTGGAGCCCTGGATTTCTCACCCAGGCAAGGAAAGCTCCTCGAGGAAAACTTTGGCTGGAAAATACTCTGTGTCAATGAGGCAAAACACAACTAATTTGGTGCTCTCGAAGTTTTATTGTGCAATTCCAAGGAATTTCTCCTCCTCTGTAGCTAAAGCTGGTGAGTAAACAGTTCCTTACAGCTGCCTTTAGTTCATTTATTGTATAGATGGGAAATGTGTTTTTCAGGAAATAAACCCAAACCAGTCACCTATTTCAACCTATGGAAAAGTTACTGCCGCCATTAGGAGCTCATGGGCTCTTCCAGGGAAATATGACCAGGACAGAAAAATGTGCAGTGCATTTCTGGAATACCAGAATTGTTCTTTTTTCAGAACTGCCGTGAAATTAAAACGAGCAGGGTGAAATTTTGGGGGGATTACTTGAAAATTTGAGGCCGTTTTGAATCTGTGCTCCAAACCATGGAAGGGTTTTGTAATTCCTGCTGAAATCTGGAGCTGTCTGGGGGCAGCACAAGGAGCTGCTCTGCTATCAGGAACAAGAGACATGACCAGAACATGTTCCAGATGTCAGGGCCACATCACACAGCCCAAAATCCAAGATAAGGAGCCACAACATTCTCTTATCAGTGAGAAGTTGTTCCCTAGGGAATATGAACACAGGTGGAGCTCCTGTCTCCAGCTGGGGGTGGTCTCATCCATGGGGTTTCCTAGACCTCAAACCCTGCTAAAAGCCTCTTGCAGGGATTTGCTGATCTGTGATTTTATTCCAAAACTGGAGCCATGTGAAGCCTTTCCGTTAACCTTGGCCAGGGAGATTCTGGCCAATAATAATATAAACAGCGGATAAATAGCTGGATAAAAACAGAAACTCTCTTCAGCTGTTCTCTGTCTGTTTTTTCAGGCCTTCTGTATCTTTGTTTCCGGAGTTACATCAACGTCCCGCATCCCTCCCCTGGAGTCACCACATTTCGGTGCCTGTTTAACAACTGTCAGATGCTCCAGAGGCACCAAACACAAAAACTGCTGCTCCTGCCAGGCCCAGCTCCCCAGGAAAGCATTTCCCAGCTCGGCTTTGGGAGCCAATAACACAATTCCAGAGGCAGCAAAGGCAGAAGGAAGGAGAACAAAACCCGAGCACAATTAAGGAAAGCAGCGTGAGCCCCTCGGTGCTGGGGAGCATCTCCGAGTGTCACAGCAGCCGCGGGGACATCGCCAAGCTGTCAGCAGCTCATTCCAGCCTGCTCCAGCTCGTTCCTGCCTGTTCCAGCTCGTTCCAGCCTACTCCAGCTCATTCCAGCCTACTCCAGCTCATTCCAGCCTGTCCCAGCTCGTTCCAGCCTATCCCAGCTCATTCCAGCCTGCTCCAGTTCATTCCAGCTTGTCCCAGCTCATGTAAGCCTACCCCAACTCATTCCTACCTGTTCCAGCTCATTCCTGCCTGTCCTAGCTCATTCCAGCTCATTCCCAGCCTGGGAAGCAGCACTGACCGCTCTGCCCTGCCAGGCAGGGGGCTCGGGGAGATAGAAATCCATTCCTCTGCCAGGCACTGCAGGAGATGACATAAGGGATGCAAATGGAGATGAGGCTTCTGAGGATGCCGCTCTCCGCCACTGGCTCCGTGTCTCCTCCAGCTGATGCCGCAGCCTTGGGAGAACCGGGGCTCTTCCCAGTGGATTCAGCTCCATCCCTGTCTCCCCAGCACCTCCAGCCTCTGACCAAACCTCTCTCCAAGGAACGAAGGCACAGCTCTAGTGTTACTGATGATCCCCCTGATGTTCACCTGCTCCCTGGTTTTTATCTCTGGGTGCCTTTGCCAGCTTAGGAAAAGATACAAAAAAGTAAAGACCGGTAAAGACTGGTCCAGAGAAGAGAACGGAGCTGGGGAGGGATCTGGAGAACTCCTGAGGGAGCTGGGAAAGGGGCTCAGCCTGGAGAAAAGGGGGATCAGGGGGGACCTTGTGGCTCTGCACAACTCCCTGACAGGAGGGGGCAGCCGGGGGGGGTCGGGCTCTGCTGCCAGGAAACAGGGACAGGAGGAGAGGGAACGGCCTCAGGCTGGGCCAGGGGAGGCTCAGGGTGGGCATCAGCAGGAATTTCCCCATGGAAAGGGTTGTCCAGCCCTGCCACAGCTGCCCCTGGCGGTGACAGAGTCCCCATCCCTGGAAGTGTTCAAGGCCACGCACAGTTCCTCACTAGTCTTTGGACACTGGGAAAGAACATTTCTGGAACAGCAACAACCCAGACAGTTTAAAAAGAAGCTCTGGTCTTAAAGATTCCTATTTAAAATACACTTCCAAATATTTATTCTTCTTACTCCCCTTCCTGTCAGCGGGGTGGGAGGGAGGAGTGGAAAGGGGACAGTGGGGCAGGTTTGGGGTTTCTCCCCACCATCATTTTGGGCTTTTTCTGCAGCCACTGAAATGAGGAACCTCCCTGAGCTGCAGACTGAGCTGGGCCTCGAGCTCAGGTGCTTCCAGCAGGGACAGCCGGGCCAGAGATGTTGTGGCCACCAGAGTCACATCACCAACCGTGTGGCCACCAGAGTCACATCACCAACCGTGAGGGCAAAGAACCAGTGACTGCTTGGAATCCCAGAATCCTGGAATATTCTGATCCCACGGGGATCACTGACCCAACCCCTGGCCCTGCACAGACACCCCAAAATCCCACCCTGGGCATCCCTGGGAGGCGCTCCTGGAGCAGCCTCGGGCTGTGCCCATTCCCTGGGCAGTGCCCAGCACCCTCTGGGGCAGCTCCTGCCTGTAGAGCTCTGGAATTTGTGTAATGTGAGCATGGAACAACTTGTCTGCTCCCCACGAGGCCCTGCCAGCAGCAAAGGCTTCCTGGAGCCTGACATTCCCTGCACGGGCACATCCTCCCACCCAACAATGGCTTTTCACTGAACAATCTCCCAACAACAACCACTTTGAGTCTAATTAAGTAATTAATTATATTTTCTAATCTATTAAGCCTTGATTGCTTATCAAAGCATTCAGCTGGATCATTTTCCTCTTGTCATTTCCAATTAATTTTGCCTTTTTTTTTTTTTTTTTTTTGTTACGCAAAGGGAAAAGTCTCTCAAACTTGCCGGGGAATCAGGAGCTTCACTGGAGCAGAAAGAGGAATCACTGACTTTTTTCCCTCCCTTGGCTTACTAAGGGAGAATGTGCTAACTAATAAAAATGAAAAATACCAAGACCTTCTCAAATGCCTGAAACTCACAGAGCCCTCTTGAAGTTCCTGGGGTTACCCTGCTTTGGGAGAACTGGGAATCCCATCCGCATTCCAGTCTGGATTGTTAAAAACCACCGAAACCCAGACTGGTTTGGGATGGGAGGGACATTAAAGATCCAATCCCACCCCTGCCATGGCAGGGACACCTCCCACTGTCCCAAGGTGCCCCAAGCCCTGTCCAGCCTGGCCTTGGGCACTGCCAGGGATCCAGGGGCACCCACAGCTCCTCTGGGAATTCCATCCCAGCCCCTCCCCACCCTCCCAGGGAGGAATTCCTTCCTAAACAACGAATATGTACTCCACAGTATAATCACAAAATAACCTTTTTTTTTTTTTCCATTCGTTTGTCCTGGGAGTTTAAGCGAGCACAGAGAACAAGTGAATATCCAATAAAGGGGAGGAAAAATTCATTGCAGATCCTGATTGCATTTGGGAAGGAATTGTTTGGGAGAA
Source organism: Oreocharis arfaki (assembly GCA_013398015.1). Taxonomy (NCBI): domain Eukaryota; kingdom Metazoa; phylum Chordata; class Aves; order Passeriformes; family Paramythiidae; genus Oreocharis; species Oreocharis arfaki. The sequence goes on from VZRR01010036.1 coordinate 46,712, forward strand.
ACCCCATCCAAACATGGGAAATTATTGCTCCAGGGAACTTTGTTATCCTACAAGGCACTTAATAAGATGGAATATTTTTGGTCTAACAACCCAACCTGCTCTGGTCTCACTGAGGAAAAAAAAAAAAAAATCAAAGTGTGAAACAAAAAGCAGGTAAATGAAGCAGTTTTCCTTCTCCTTTTCCAGCTGGATCAGGAATTTTTTGCGCATAGAATCCACGGAAGCAGATGAGTGATTACTGAGTTCCCTGTGGGAATCTAATCCAGCTGTGATGGACAGCACGGCCACAGCTGGAGTGCTCTGGGTTACACAGAGGAGCAACCACAGTGTGCCACACATAAACACAGTGCAGAGTTACAGTCTCACATAATTCCATGGGTAAATGCAACAGATAAACACAGGTTTGGGATCACAGGACAAGGAAGTGCAAAATACACAAAATAAGATGTAAAACATTGTTATGAGAGGGGAATTTACACCTGATGGTAGAGAATAATCTCAGTTACATCGTTGTGGAGCCAAAATTTCCCTGCTGGCTGTGTTGGGAGGGCTCAAGATGTGCTTGGGCTGGTTTTTTTCCCTAATGAGTAAGGACAGGATTTCTGGGGAGGGCAGCAGTGAGGATGGAGCTGTTTCCTTCCAGCCATGGCAGTTCACCTCTCTGCCCTGGCAGTGCACTCCTCTCACGCTGGGTTTGGAATTACATCTCCTCATTTCAGCTCTGGGGTATTTTTCCTCAGGACACTGCAGTTTTCCCTCCTTTCTGGCAGGGCCAAAAGTCCCTGCAAATCCAGCAGGTAGGGTCCCTTCACTGGGCAAGGGGCTAAAGGTGCCTGAAGTTGTCGGGGAGAGAAGAGCCCTGGAAAATTCCCCAGCCGGGAGCTGCTGCCTCCCACATAAAGCACAGTCAGATGGAATAAACCAGGCAAAATTAACTGCAGCCACCTCTGAGGATAATGATTGGGAAAGATGCTTCATAAAATCAAATGGAATGCTAATTACGCTTTTATGGGCCACGACTGCTGGGTTTTACCGGGTGCAGGGAGTGGACTGGTGGGGCTGATGCTCACACGCAGGGTGTGCTCACACCCAGGCTGATGTTCACACACACACAGGTTTTGCAGGCCGATGTTCACGCACAGCTTGTGCTCTCACAAAGGGGCTCATGTTCACACACACAAAAGCCTTTGCAGGCTGATGTTTACACCCGGCCGATGGTCACACCCAGGTTGTGCTCACACCCAGGCTGTGCTCACACGCAGGCTGTGCTCACACAAAGGGGCTGATGCTCACACCCAGGCTGGTGCTCACACCCAGGATTGCTCACACCCAGGCTGTGCTCACCCCCAGGCCGATGTTCACACCCAGGTTGTGCTCACGCCCAGGCTGTGCTCACCCCCAGGCCGATGTTCACACCCAGGTTGTGCTCACGCCCAGGCTGTGCTCACCCCCAGGCCGATGTTCACACCCAGGTTGTGCTCACGCCCAGGCTGTGCTCACCCCCAGGCCGATGTTCACACCCAGGTTGTGCTCACGCCCAGGCTGTGCTCACCCCCAGGCCGATGTTCACACCCAGGTTGTGCTCACGCCCAGGCTGTGCTCACCCCCAGGCCGATGTTCACACCCAGGTTGTGCTCACGCCCAGGCTGTGCTCACCCCCAGGCCGATGTTCACACCCAGGTTGTGCTCACGCCCAGGCTGTGCTCACATGCAGGCTGTGCTCACACCCAGGCTGATGCTCACACACACAAAGGCCTTTGCAGGCTGATATTCACGCTCAGGCCGATATTCACACCCGGGCTGATGTTCACACCCAGGCTGTGCTCACATGCAGGCTGTGCTCACATGCAGGCTGTGCTCACATGCAGGCTGTGCTCACATGCAGGCTGTGCTCACATGCAGGCTGTGCTCACATGCAGGCTGTGCTCACATGCAGGCTGTGCTCACATGCAGGCTGTGCTCACATGCAGGCTGTGCTCACATGCAGGCTGTGCTCACATGCAGGCTGTGCTCACATGCAGGCTGTGCTCACATGCAGGCTGTGCTCACATGCAGGCTGTGCTCACACCCAGGCTGATGCTCACACACACAAAGGCCTTTGCAGGCCAATATTCACACCCAGGCTGATGCTCACACCCAGGTTGTTCTCACACCAAGGGCTCTGGAGGCTGACGTTCACACCCAGGCTGATATTCACACCAAGGCTATGCTCACACCAAGGCCTTTGCAGGCTGATTCCCCCCGGCTGCTCCCAACCCTTCTGCACCCTGGTGCAACCTGAGCATTCCAGCATTTGGATTCTTTCCCACCTGTGTGATCTCAGGAATTATTTACAAGAACTGCCTTGGTGGGCTGTAAGTTTCCTGTTCAGGCTGACCATTTCTTGAGCCCCCAGGAGATCTGGCAGTTTAACACCCAGACAAAGCTCTCAGTGATACCCATTTTCTGCTCTAAATGGCCCATTACATGTCCTTAATTAACCCATTTATTTTTAAGTTTATGTGTTAAAGGATAATTATTTTATGTATCCATTAATATATTAATACATAATATATTATAGATATCCTAAAGAGCGCTGCAAGATTTAAATCTCTTCAGTTAAGACTTAGGTGATGTTCAACCTTCTCCACTTCAAACTGGGGCTGGAATGGGCAGGGGAAGCTCCTGGATAGACACATTCCAGGCACGGGTTCTTCCCAGGGATAAAATCACCTGGGATAAACGAAAGAAGGGACAGACCCAGGGATTTCCTCTTTTCACAGCCCAACATGGAATTCCACACCCTGTGATGGAGTGGGATGGAAGCCAAAATTTTTCCCGCTCAACATGGAAAAACCAGTGCTGTGCTGGGAGGCAGCAGGGCCCTTTGCTCCCCTTGCCTGGAGAAAGCAAATATCCAAATGGGATCATCTAAACGCCCGCCGTCTCCTCCCCTTTCCCCCCTAACAGGGTTCCCTCAGCTCTTCTCATGGGAACAACCTTTTCCCTTGAGTGCCTGTTCCATTTTGGCTGTTAATGACCCCAGGATCTCTCATGCTAAAAAAATGGAATTCTTTTAAATTTCATCTTTCAGGATAACCAGTGGAAACAACAATCAAATGGAAAACTTTCTCAAGAAAAATCATCAAATCCATGGGATTCAGCTTGGAGGGGAAATTCATTTCTCTGTCAATACAGCACAAACAGGTTTGCTCATCCTTCTCCTGGGGTATTGAAAGTCGCTCATTCCAGAGCAGATCCATGGATGTATTGCCATTCCCAGCTGCTGAAACAATGCTCCAGACAGGCACTAAACTGGCTCTGGACAGTAAATAAATTTCCTGCCTTATTGACTGAGGTGAATACAAAGAGATGAAGCACTAAATCCTGCCCACGGCGTGCCAGCTCTCATCTCAACTTGTCATGCCAGCAAAAATTATATCCTCAGCTCAGGCCGAGTCAGTTCTGCTCCCAAACATCCTTAATAAACATGTTGGGGAAGATTTGGTTGTTTGTTAAATCTGGGTGAAGCTACAGCTGCTGAGAGGAGGTTGGGTGAGGCGGGGTCGGTCTCCAGTGACAGGGTGAGAGGAAACGGCCTCAAGTTGTGCCGGGGGAGGCTCAGGTTGGATTTTGGAAATGGATTTTCCACTGGAAGAGGGGTCAGGCCTTGGAATAAGTTGCCCAGGGAGGTGGTGGAGTCACCGTCTCTGGGAGTGCTCAGGAGGCACCTGGATGTGGCCCTTGGGGACAATGTTTGGGGGTGATGATGGAGCTGCTGGGGTGAGCGGAAGGTCTTGAGTCCAACCCTGATAATTCTGTGAACCTGCAGATCTTACACACAAATCTGTATCCAGAATTTCTCCATCCTGGAGAATCCCATCGTTGTCCTGAGCAGCTCCTGAGGAGCATTTCAGGCTCAGAGGGAGAACCTGTGCCACTCTCAGTGTCTCACCTGAGCTCCCTCACGTCCCTGTGTGGGCAGGGCAGTTTGAAACGTGGTTTGGGGGAGCTGTAACCCTAAACAGTAATAATAACAATAATAACAATAATAACAATAATAACAATAATAATAATAATAATAATAATAATAATAACAACAACAACAACAACTACTTTCATCCCTGCTGTGTCCGTCTATAATTTCATCCCAGTGGTCCTTTCCACCCTGGAGAGACACCTCCCACTGTCCCAGGGTGCTCCAGCCTGGCCTTGGGCACTGCCAGGGATCCAGGGGCAGCCACAGCTGCTCTGCGAATTCCATCCCAGCCCCTCCCCACCCTCTCAGCCAGGAATTCCTTCCCAACGTTCCTCTAAATTGAAGCAGGAACAGACACAGGTCAGACAGCAAATGAACCAAAAATTTCCCATATTTCCACCCATTTTCAGAGCTTTGCCCAGAAACCAAAGAACCTTTCTTCCTCTCTGCTGCTGTGCTGAAAACAAAGAGAAAAGTTTGGGAATGCAGTCACTTGAGCCATGAAGAATTTAAAGTGTGAGACAATGTTCTTCTTTAGGCTGGCCCTGGAGGGTGGTTTGCTCTCAGGCACACAAGACTCACAGCTCGACCACAGGGATAAAATAAAAAAGGGACAAATAAAATAAAAAAGGAACAAATAAACAGAAAAATTTGGATCTTTTAGGTGGCTGCAAAATACAACAGCTCCACATCCAAATGCATCCAAATGCTTTTCTCTCCTCCCCACTTCCCACGCTGTTGTTCCAGCACAGCATCAGGAGGTACAATTTGAGTTTTTTCTTTTCGTTAATTAAAAAGAATTAATTAAAAAATAAATCAATACATAAAAATATTTCAATGTAAAGAGCATCACTTTAAAGCGACTGGACCTGCTCCTGGCTGGCCTTTTGGGCTTTATTGGGATTTATGTCACGGAGTGGCAGAGTTTTTCAATCACATCAGCGAAGAGCTGGAGATAAGATAGAGCCAGAAGAGGAATTACATGGGATATACCCTGTATAATTTGGCTTTATGGCTGGGGAGAAAAAAAAAATCCGAGGCAGTCAGCGAAAGCCTGAGTGATTTTAAGGTTTCAGCTTTAAAACAATTTATTTACTGGGGGACAGTATTGGGATAAGGACTCAAAAAGTGTCTCTGTGCCTTCAAATGTTGGACCTGGGTGTCAGACCTGCCTTAAGCTCCGCAAACTCAGTTTAAATTTTGAGTGCCCACGAGCACGACAGCAGCTGGGGTTGTTTAGGGGTTTGGAGCTTTTGGGGTTGGTTTTTACGAGGGAGGCGACCCCACAGATGGGAAGGAACATTCCAATTCCTAAACGTGTGGAAAACTTGTGACAGGACAGAGTTTCTAAAAGCTCACAGGGTTTTTTTGACAAAAGCTCTGGTTTTCCTAAAACAAGCAGAAGAACATCCCAGGGAGGGATGGAGGACGCTCAAAGAGCCACCGAAGCTGCACCTCAGGTTCCCTGACGCTCTCCAGGTGGGTCTGTGGCACCCGGCCCAAGGAGCCCTGCGTTAATTGGGGTCTCAGGCCTAACGAGGAGGGCTGGACCTTCCTGTGCCCCCTCAGCACTGCAGCACAGCCGTTCCTCACTCAGCCCTGCTGCCCCCAGGCCCACCCTGTGCCCACCCGTGTGACGCTCGCCTCTGGCCGAGTGACGATCTGGGTGTGGGAAGTGCCGAGAAAGCCCGAGGACCCCACACGGTGAAACGCCGAGGACCAGACACAGAAACATCCCCTCCCCTCCTCCAGGCTCCAGCGCTTCCAGGGGCGGCCGCTTTCCCCCCGGCCTTCCCTGATGCCGGGGCTGCCGCGGGGTGGGAACCTGGAGCAGCGCCTGTGGGAGTTCCTTCCCCGCCGCGGCCCCAGAGCTGCTGTGGGGCTGGCCAGGGTTTGTGTTTGTTTGGGCTCTGGGCGGTTTGTTCCGTGAGCAGCAGCCAGGGCAGGCCCTGAGCAGCTGCTGTCACACCCCGGCACGGCCGGGTCACCTGTCAGGCACGGCCCGGGCTCCGGGAACCGTTCCCAGGCAGGAACAGTGGGAAGGGAAATGGGAAACTCGGGCTGGTTACTATGGAGAGGAAATAATCTGATTTAATAGACACCAACTGTGCCTGCTTTGTTTTGATCTTTCAGAGGAGAAATTCTCCTTCTCTTCAACTCCCACCCTATGTTGCCTTCACAAACCTCAATCTGTCCAAAGATTTAAGGCCCTTGTTCCACCTGCAGGAATTCCAGTGGGGAGAGGGGGTGACCTTACACCTTGTGTGGGTGTGACACTTGGGGACAGGGTCAGTGCTGGGCAGGGGCTTGGGCTGTTCTGGGTTTGACTTGGTGACCTCAGAGACCTTCTCCAACCTTAACAATTCCATGAATCCATGATCACCTTCCTACCTGGAGCTGTGTTGAGACCTGACCACTAAATGGAAATAATCATTGAATCCCAGAATCCTGGAATGGTTTGAGTGGGAAGGACCTTAAATCCCATCCAGTGCCACCCCTGCCATGGGCAGGGACACCTCCCACTGTCCCAGGGGGCTCCAGCCTGGCCTTGGGCACTGCCAGGGATCCAGGGGCAGCCACAGCTGCTCTGGGAATTCCATCCCAGCCCCTTTCTACCCTCACAGGGGGGAGTTCCTTCCCAATATCCCACCCATCCCTGCCCTCTGGCAGTGGGAAGCCAGTCCCTGTGTCCTGTCCCTCCATCCCTTGTCCCCAGTCCCTCTCCAGCTCTCCTGGAGCCCCTTTAGGCCCTGGGAGGGGCTTTGAGGTCATGCTGGACCCTTCCCTTTTCCAGGCTGAAAATGAGAACATGACCATCTACAATTAAAAAAACTCAATTTATAAAAACCCCAACCCCATCAGCTGCTGGCAAACCGCTGGATACGAGATTCGGAGTCGTGTACACACAAAACTTAATTGAAATTAAAGTTATTAAGCACTGCAATAACTTCAGTTTGGGTGGATGAAAGGCAACACCCTTAAGGAAAGAAGGGGAAAATGGGTTTAAATAATTAAGGATCTATTTATGAATGTTTTCCTGAAGTATTCATGAGAGTGTCTTCACAGGGATAATAAAGGATGGGATAACGAATAAATAGATTCCATGTGAACAGTAAAGGTTTTCTGTGAGCTGTAAACCCCTGGAAGGAATATCTGGGGAGGAGACAGCACAGGTGAGAAATTCCAGCTGAGGGTTGGGATGGCAGATCTGGGTGTCTTTGGAAGGGACTCAGGCAAGCGCTGCTCAACCAGCAAACAGCAGAATCAGGGAACCCCAGGATCCTCAAGGCTGGAGAAAAGCTTTGATATCACTGAGTCCAACACAACCCAGCAGCACCATGGTCACCACTGAATCGTGTCCCAGGGGCCACAGGCACGGGTTTTGGAACACTCCCAGGGAAAGTGACTCCACTACTTCCATGGGCAGCCGATTCCAGTGCTTTACAACCCCTTCCATGATTTTTTTTCCTTCTATCCAATCTAAACTTTCCCTGGTGCACCTTGAAGCCATTTCTCCTGGTTCTGTCACTCCGAATCAAGGTCTCTGACCTTCCCCACGTTCCTTTGCTCTGTCAGAGGTCACAGAACACACATTTCTGGCCATCATGGTAATCACTCCGCAAAGGTTAATTAGCAATAACCAAGGATGATTTCTTGCTGTGATTTGGGTAATTGGAGCTTTGTTCCATGTTTAATTTCCAAGACTTGCTCCCAGGCCCCCTGTGACACTTGGAATGACAAACTGCCCAAGACAGGCTATGCAAGGTTTCCCAAGCACCTTCTGATTCCAAACAAAAGCTGTTAGATCCTGGATTACAGGGCTCCCAGGGGCTGTCTTGAGACTCTGGAATCCCTGCAAAGCCTCTGGGACTCAGGGAGCCATCATCTGCCAGCCCCAAGGGTTGTCCTTGGGACAATCCCAGTGCAATCCCAGTACAGCTGGAGCTGCACTGGAGCCTGTCGCTGGGCACCAGGAGCAGGGAAAAGCTGCAGGTCCTGCCACTCCAATAGATTACCATGGAACAAGGAGACAGAAGGATTTATGGAATGTTTCCCTCCCTCTGGGGCAGCAGCATCAACAGCCGCTGTATTTTGTGGGAACAGGGAGAAGAGAGGATTCCTGAGGCACCTGGACACAGCCCCGGTGCAATTCCTTAAATCAGGAAATCACAGCTGAGCAGGGGCTGATTGTCCAGAGCAGCTGTGGCTGCCCCTGGATCCCTGGCAGTGTCCAAGGCCAGGCTGGACGGTGTTTGGAGCACCCTGGGACAGTGGGAGGTGTCCCTGCCCATGGCAGGGGTGGCGCTGGGTGGGATTTAAGGTCCCTTCCCACCCAACCCATTCCATGAGAATATCCCAGTTAGATAAGGCCCAGATCCCCATTGCTCTGTTCGAGGTCTGGGGTGGTTCAGCCAGACGTGCTGCTGGAATATCAATATTGATTTCTCTTCTTATGACCTTTCCTGCTACCAAACAATTCCCAGGAGCCGGAATTGCCCAGCACAACCTGGGCTCGATGCCTTGCAGGTGGGACCACGGCTTTGTAATGAGGTTCAAAATATTTGGGAGCCAACTTCCATCAGGTGCGTTGTAAAACAGCCAATAAAAGGGACTTATTTAATGAGAATAGGGAGCAATTTGTTTGTGTAATTTAGGGAGGGAATCTCACTACAAAATTAATTGTTATTTTTATGTTTCATTATTCATTAAATCCCTGACAACAGTTTTCCATGAGTATGGAAGTGTCCAAGGCCAGGGTGGATGGGGCTTGGGGCACCCTGGGACAGTGGGAGGTGTCCCTGCCCATGGCAGGCGAGGGACTGAGTGGGCTTTGAGGTCCCTTCCCACCCAAACCATTCCATGGCCCCATGACGGGCTGCAGGGGGGGGAGCTGGTGCCACCAGGACACAACAGAGAGCAAAGATCCACCGTGTTTGGAAGCTCTCCCACTGCCCAGGCGCTGCTCTCTCCCTGTGCTTCACCTGAGCTGGTTTTGGCTTGGCAGGGAAGGGGAGGAAGCCCCTCCAAGCATTCCTGTCCCACCTCAAAGCTCTTATCGCCAAGGAAAATACTCAAACTCTGCCTCCAGCAATGGAAGGCACACAAAAACATCCCCCTTGTCCAGCTGAAACTGCAAAACCAGGAGAGGGAGTTGGGGTATTTTCACCTGGACTGAAACACTCCCCAGAGCAGCTCCCTCCCTCCGTCCTCCTTGAAGGAAGGAAAGAGCACAACAGGTGCTGGTTTGTGAGAGGGATGTAACGGAGCAGAGCTGAATTAGAGAGCATTTGAGTACCACGTTCATCTCCTGGATCTGCAGGACGATCCAGCCGGTCCCCGCTTGCCCCTGGCAGCTCCTTCCCCTGCTGCAGGTGGCTGCTGGTGCTGTCAGAGGGGAGCTGCGTTCCAGCCTGGAACGGAGATGCTGCCTCACCAGAATGGACTGACACCAAAAATTCATCTGTCTGCAAGCACAGCTCGGCCTCCAGATAAATAAACCCAAATTAGGACTGGGGGAAAAGGGAAAAAAGGGGAAAAAAGCTGCTGTTTGGGAATCCATGGAGCTGCCAAGGGAGATGCTGCGGAGGGGCAAAGAGCCCAAGGAGAGCCCAGCCAGCCCCGGCTCTCAGGATGCACCCCCAGCAGGAGCAGCTGGAATTTGGAGTGGGTTTGGCACCACAGCCCCGTGCCTGGGCTCGGAGGTGCTGCAAACACCATCTGCCCTTCCCTGGGCACATCCAGCCCTGCTGCACCTGCCTTTGCTGTCACGGAGGCTCCCAGATCCCGGGGGAGCAGCCAGGCCTTCCCCTGCTCCCTGGGGGGTGACGCTGGGCTGGCTTGTCACACACGAAATTTTAGCTTTTAAGCGACTGATGACTTCCAGAACGGAGTGAATTCAGCTGCAGAGGCTCAGGGACATGAGGTTGGTTTGTTCAACACCAGCACGCTCGGTGTCCCCAGCCTCTGCAGGGAGCACTGCTCGGGCAGCAGAGCATCACCCCGACCCTTCCCCGTGTGCCTGTGTCACCAAACAAACCCCACGGCCCCTGGACAATGCCCCTGCCCCTCATGACTCGGCTCTTCCCCCTCTCAGTCCCTCTAATCAAAAGAATGGCCCAGCTCCGTGCAGGCTGCGGAGCGTGCCTGCCATCCCCAAACCCAATTTCACACAATGACAGCCTAATTAATCTTCTTCTTTTGTTTCCCTGGCATCCAGACTCTGCTCGGCTGTGGAATATGGGGGAATCTTGCTGAGAACACATCTGTCAGGACTGCAGCATGGAGGAAGGGATCCAGCAGGCTTTGGGGTGATTATATCTGTATTTATAGAGCTCTGCGCCTCTCCGGCGCTCCAGACACACGTAGGATGGGACAATCTATACTGTAATGTCCCAAATTTCCAGAAACACCTGTGATCCCAGACACTGGAGCATCAGAATGCAGCAGGAACGGCGTCTTTTTGCCTAGGGAGACATCATTACTCCCACACACAGCTCTCAGGTAGAGAAAGATTATGTGACTTGGCCAAGGTCACCCAGAAAACGGTGACAGAGCTGGGAACTCAGCCAGCACCTCACGCCCTCAGCTTAACTCCTAAAACACTTGGTTTTCCAAAGTCTGCATTCCCTCTTCCCTTCCAGGGCTGGGATTGCCCAGACTGGCCCCTCATTAGCTTTTGAGGACGGATGTGAGACTGGAAATGCTGATTCTGACCAGCTCCTGCTGGGAGCCACCAGCACACCTGGGCACAGCCAAGTTCCGCTCTCCTGAACGGAACCGAACCCAAGCTTTTGTTGGATCTTTATCCACCTTGCGTGCCCAGGGCCTGTGCCAGCTGTGCCCCCTCTGACCTTGTGAAAAGGAGGATAAAAACTCCCCAAAACCATCTGCAGTCCTTCATTCCTTTGGGAAACAACATCTCAACCTGAGCCACTTCCCGGGCTCTCCCAGAGCTGAGCACGGCCAGGCTTTGTCATCTCAGAGTATTTGGTTCTGTTCTTAATAGTTCCGTTCCTGACACTGAAATGGCAAGGCTGCCACAATTTTCACTGAGTTAAAGGTTTTGAGACCTTTCACCTAAGATACGAACATGAAGCAGAGCCTCAAGAGCTCCAAAAAAATTCAGGGCTCACAAGAAATCTGTTCTCTGGTGTTTTGATGGGGGTTGGAGGCTGGGCTTGGCCGTCTGGGGTTGTCAGGGCTGAGCTGAAATTACTTCACCACAAAATAATGAAAGGTCACAGGATTTCAATCAAGATCCTGGGCCAGTGTAAATCTTGTCCAAGGAAGCTCCTGGCGCTGGGTAGGCTCAGGCCTGCTAAAGTCAGGCTCAATTTATAGCTTCAGTATCAATCAATAAAATTTGGTGTCCAGGTTTTAAACGAGAGCTAAACTCATCTCTGCTTCAAGGGAATGCAGCTACATCAGTGCAGCTTTTACATTTACACCAAGAGAGGTTGAGCTGCACCTGAGAATTTTCCAAAGGCAAAACTCCACGGTGCTTTTTCCACACTGGCTCCCTAAATTTCTGTAATTGCTAAAGGAATGATTTGGCTAATGAGCAGCGATACCTACCCCTTCCATTGGGAGCCACAGTGATAATTAGGAAGACAAAAAAAAGGGGAGAGGAGGAAGAAGAACCTCCAGGTTCTTTGGGATAATTATAATTTGTGTCAGATAAGACAAATATTTCATTTTGGGGCAACAGGTAGCTGAGGAATCAACGTGGGCTGTTGCAGTCACAACACGTCAGGGGAAGTGGTGTGATCCCATTGCTGCAGTCGTGCAATTAGAGCTGGCACGTGGTAATTAGGGAGGCAGGTGCACTGCACACATCCTCGGGGGCTCTGCGCGAGTGGTTGGCTCCCGTCATCCCACCCTGGGTAAGTGATCCTGGAGACGGGAGGGAACCGATACCCCAAGGATGCAAAACAGAGGCTGGGAAAATGGATTTGTGGTGGGTGTGATGGGGAGCAACGTGAATGGATGGAGAGGAACTGGGGTTATTGGGAGTCTCTGCCAAGGACTGGGAGGCTGTAAAGCTCCCAGGTAGGAGCAAGATAACGGGAGTCAACTTCATGGGAGCTTATGGAGGACCTTTCAAAAAAAACCTCGGAATTATCCTATCCAAGGTATTTTTCCAATGCAATTATCAGCTTGAAAGCAGGTAATGATCCACAGAAAACTGTGATGATACCAGGAACAGGGTCCCCAGGGATCTTTAGAGTCACCATCCCCAGAAGTATTAAAAAAGGAGTAGACCTGGCATTCACAATGTGGAACTTTCCACCTGGTCAAAGGTTGGACTTGATGGTCTTGGAGGCCTTTTCCAGCCCTAATAATTCCCTGACCCTGTGTGCATCCCATCCTAGCACAATCCAAAAGCTCATCTTGCCTCAGATGTTATTTTTGCAGAGAGAAAAGTCAAGCTTTTATAAACCCCTCTGGATAGAAAATCCTAAACAGCAGGAGCAGGTCTCCCACCAGTGAGGTCTCCTGAAATTCTGATGCCTGAGAACTCCTAAAAACCATCAGTCACTGTTATCAGGAATAAACACCCTGGAGGAAATTCCTGCCCCCGTTCCACGAGCTGCCTGGCAGAGCTAATGAGCGCCGTAGTTCACATGGCAGAGCACAGGAAAACAATTAAGAGTTGTTCCCTTCTTCCTAAATACCAATATTGATAAAGTGGTGGAACTTAAACGACCGTGAGACATTTTTATGGTTCCTGAGAACTTCCTGAGATATATGAAGTGGGCTCAGGAGTTAAAAAGGAGCATAAACTCCGCAGCTCAGGGCCAACAACAAAGTGCTCCGAGGCAGGAAGGAGACGTCACCTCTGGAGCAGCTCAGGAGGTAATTAATTGTCTGGAAGAGCATTTTTTATCATCTCCAACACTAACGAACTCCTCACACAATTCAACTAATTCCAAATGCTCGCTTTTATGCCTCCCACTAAAAGAGAAGATTTTTCAAAACTACCCAGGGGCATTTGGGTGCTAAATTTTCATTAAAATTAATGGGAGCTGAGCCTTCCAATTCCCCCAGCGCCTCTGGGAGGCTCAGACCAAACACACACAAGTCCTGCTCACTCTGAAGGCTCCCAGTGCATTGGGAGCATTCCTGGCTCTATCCCGAGCACGTTTCCCTGGGATGGAGCCGCCTCTGGGATGAACCCTGGCACAGGAGCTCTGCATCAGAGCTGGAAGGCTGGAAGGGACGAGCAGCCAGCGGGAGCTGGGTGAGACTCAGTGGTCTGTGACACCTAGAGCTACGGAGCGCCTGATCCAAGGGTCCCTCCTGGCCTCAGTGCCAGGAACTGGAGCTACAGCGCAGCCAAGAGAAGGTTCCGGAAGGGCAGGGAAGGGGAGGTAGGGGCTGGAAGGAGACAGAGAGCTCCAATTTTTGCAGAAATGTACCTGCACAGGTGAGCTCAAGGAGGGGCAGCTGCCCTGGCCTCCAAATCCAGGTTGGGACTGAGCTGGAATGACCAGAACATCAGGATTAACTCCAGGGGTTCAGGGAAGTGCGGGACTGATGTTCAGGGGCTCCGGAGCATCAGGAGCTTTTCCACTTGGGATGTGACCCCGGGCTGGGATCCTCCAGCAGTGTGGCGGGGCCGGGGGGCCTCAGGAATAAACATTGGTGTGGCGGCCACTGGAAGGGCGGCCACAGCATCACCTGGAATTCCTCACCCGAGGTTCTTCTGGAATAAGGGACAGGACAAGGGGCAATGCTTTTAAACTGCCAGAGGGCAGGGATGGATGGGATATTGGGAAGGAATTCCTCACTGGGAGGGTGGGGAGGGGCTGGGATGGAATTCCCAGAGCAGCTGTGGCTGCCCCTGGATCCCTGGCAGTGCCCAAGGCCAGGCTGGAGCCCCCTGGGACAGTGGGAAGTGTCCCTGCCCATAGCAGGGAGTTGGAATTACATGAAGTTGAAGGTCCCTTCCCACCCAAACCATTCCATGATTCCATGATTCTCTAACTGAAAATCCTGTGCAAACCCACGTGTTCGGAAACAGCAAATGAGGTTTCCTTTGAAAAAGAGCAAGAAACAGCTGCCCTCTTTCCCCTGTGTCACCTCCTCTCTCCCCCGTGTCACCTCCTCTTTCCCCTGTGTCACCTCCTCTTTCCCCTGTGTCACCTCCTCTTTCCCCCATGTCACCTCCAGACCTCCTGCAAAGATCTCCATGTCCTCACAAACAGGATCCCGTTTTTCCTGCTAGTACCTACAAAGCCAAAGGAAATATTGCCCAGGAAAGACCATGTTCAGAAAGAAATGTTCTGGATGAACATTTGGAGCATCCTGAAGAGGATGAGCATTTCATGACACCAAAAATCACAATTCCAGCCACAACTGGTTCCTCTTGCTTATTTTCAGACTGTTATGGGTCCTCTCTGGAAAAGTGGAATTGGTGCATGCAGCCCTGACAGCAAAGGACAAACTTTGCCTTGGCAGGACATAATGCTTCCCTAAGAGTAATTAAATCCAAGCGTGGTGTAAATCCCAGGGGTGCCTCTCCTTTGGTAGTATTTCTATCAAGAATCTTCAAAACCTTAAATCCAATATTTGAAATTTATGGGTTTCCCCCATGGTTTCAAGGTGAGAGGCAGATGTAGCGATGCTTTGGTGCTCCTGCCTGTCTCACCTTTTGTTTAGGCCAGGAAAGAAAGAGAAGAGAACAAAATGCTGCCCTGCATGCCACAGCACAGATAATTTCTGTCTGAACAAACACAGGTAAAGAGTTTCCAATAAAAAAAAAATCCCCCTAAGCCACAGGGGTAAACAGAAATACAGCAGGAACAGAGCTGTTTACATTGCAGCCTGAATGGTACAGAAGTGTGGGCCCCAGGCAAGGTCAGGAACAGGGATTAGGAAACATCACAGACAGGTAGAACAAAACTCTCATTATCTTTGCTTAAAAATAGGTACCTGATGCATGAAAGGTTCAGTAAATTGCCCCAAATTATCCAGGTTTCTGCCAGAGAACTGCCAAGTACTGCAACTAAACACTCCCTGCTCAAACTCCAATCAGATATAATCGAGGACAGGAAGAGACACAAGAAAAGAGACAAACTTATTGATCCTCCCAGCTGCATCAACAAGCAAGAAAAGAGCATTCCTACCTCAAAAGAGAAGGAAAGAACATTTCTAGCTCAGCAAAAAGAAGGGAAAAAGGGTATTTTCATGGAGAATATCACAAGGTTCCTTCAATCGTTCTGATTCCCACCCTGGGAATCATTAATGACGTGCAGGGTTGTGGGGTCTCAGTGTTTGATCTGGGTCAGTCCAGTGTCCACCACAAAGATCCCAATGTTTTGGGTCAGTCCAGTGTCCACCACAAAGATCCTGATGTTTTGAACAACCTAAACTCAAATTTTAATGTTTGTTCTGACATCAAACATCTGCACCCTCTGGTGAATCCTGAACCTCTCTGGGTTCAGCTGTTGGCAGCTCTGAGAAGGAATCTTGTCCCAGGAGCTTTGGGATAAGCTCTGGATCCAAGGAACACGAAGGATTGTTCCCCTTTTCTCTTGCTAACAAAGGCATTGCTCCACTAACCGCTCCCACCTGGAATTCCCTCCATCAATCTGTGCAACTTAAAGCCCTTTAAAACATTTCCTCTGCCTCTCCTGTGGTTTAAAACCTCGAGCTGTGCTCTAATCTTGGCTTAGGGGAGTTACTGAGAGGATGGACTTGAAATGTTCAACCCAACCGGTCATGGCTGGGTGAAAATCCAGTTTATTGAGCTGTGCTCCCACCCTGTTGTATTAATTCCTGAAACCATCACTGCCTGATGGGCTGAGCAATGGAACTGCAGCTCCACCAGCTTGGAAGAGGAGGACCACCAGCACCTAAGTTTTTCCTGCTTTTAATCAAATACCCACACCCAGCTCCTCTAGGGCCGGCCAGGTCACACCCTGCCCTTGGATCTGCAAAGATCTGGGGCTGTGCCAGGGCAGGAGCTGCTTTTAGCCCTGTCCATGCTGGGGTTCTGTCTCCCAAAGGATGGCCAGCTCCCAAAACAAAGCCCCAGGGTTTGGCTGGCACAGATGAGCTTCTGCCACTCCAGGGAAGGCAGCGATGGCAGCGCTCATCTCCGGAGCCTTCAGCCCTGCATGGACAGAGAAGCAGTGACGGGTGGCAGCTTCCCTGAGAACCAGGCACAGCCCAGGTTTGCAGGGTCCAAATCCTTCCTGTCTGTGCATGAGCACAGTCTGAACTGCCCACTGCAGTCCCTTTCCACGCTGGAACACTCCAGACAGAGTGGGGAGCTTGATTCTTTGGTGAGATGGTTCCAGTAACATTAATTGGTAAATCAGGGCATCAAAATCCCAAAAAAGGGCCTAAAGTAAAGCTGTGATTTATTATCTCCGTTAGCCAGTGTACAAAGGGAAGGTTTGATTGGAAAGGCGGGATAACATTGTGTCTGAACCCATCCTGACACACGACATGAGCTCTCTGCCATTCCCCAGACACCCCAGGCCTGCAGCCGAGCTCAGACTCCTGCCTTAAACCTCACTAGAGTCATGGGAGAGAAGGCAGGAGTAGAAAAAAAGCAAATATCACTGTGGGGAACAAAATTTGAGTCTTCTCCATGAAAGCTTCCAGGCCAGCTTTGCTGGGCTCTGCCTCTCCAGCCCTCACAGTGAGTTTTCACTCACTCACACCTGGAAGTTTTGGATGGGGTTTGGAGCATCCTGGTCCAGTGAAAGGTGTCCCTGCCCATGGAACCGGGTGATTAAGGCCCTTTCCAACCCAAACCATTCCAAGGTTTGTGGTTTTCCACTCCTCCTGAGTGCAGAACGGAGCACACGAGGCCCTGCAGCCAGAGCAGGCACCTTGGCTGGAATATCCAGGGAAAGATTCTGTGGCAGCAGCTCAAGTAAATTAAATCCCAGTGCACTCAGTGCCACGGAATGCTGAACGAGCTGGGGGTAATGAATGAGAGATCAGATTCGCAGCTCCTTAGCAGACACACCAAGACAATTACAGCGCTGAGAGCTGCCCAGGCAGGCCTGTACATCAGCCTGCCTTTGCTCAGGTCCATAAATAGGTAATTTGACTCAGGAAAGCACTCTGGGATGGCTTGGGGTTGGAAAGTGATACTGGAAAAGGAACCTCTGTGTCCATGGGCTTATTCTGCTGCAGCACGAGCGATTTCATCCCTTCCTCAGTGGATTTGCACTGCAGTGCAATGAGGAGGACACTGTAAATGAGAGGTTGGTAACTCCTTGCGTTGATTTTTTGAATAGAAAATGCTGTTACTGTCTAAGCAAACAGTTCTGGGAGCTGCAGCCATGGCCCCAGATATTCTGAGGGCCAGAGCCTCAGCTCTGAAATCATCTCGAAAGGTCACATGGACAGAGAGACAACCTGCTAGACAATGTAATAAATAACATTTGGAATGTCAAGCCTAAAGTAAACTTCCAAAAGACTTTTCGTGGAGGATGCTGAACAAGGAAGATGAAAGCATGAGCTGACATGGAATGGAACAGGAAATCATGTGCCAGTGGTGGGGAAAGGATCTGCTTAAAGGATTTCTAAAATGCATCAAAATAGTCATCACAGAAAGGAATCCATAAAAAATCTAAACATCCTTGGAAGGCGCTCATCAAAACCTCAGGGATGTGTAGTGCAAGTGTTTTAAAAAGGGATCTTTACTATGGATTGATTCCACGGCTGGATGAACAGATAAAACATTAACCCAGAAACGGCTTTAATTACCAACCCCCTGAACATGACACCCACCTCAAACAAACACCTCATAATTTGTTCAAAGCACCTAATGATCACCAGCTCAGCTTTCAGAACCCATTAATAGCTGACCTCTCAGAGCATGTGATCCCAAAACCCAGATAAGGAATTCCTTAGGGGCTCTGATGTAACCCTGGCTCAGAGTTGTCTGTTAATATTCAGCTCATTTTCCCCTCCTCACATCGAAAATACTGTAAAAAGCAGAGGCTTGGTCCAGAGCTTGCCAAGGAAATCAAGGGGCATTTTTTTATTCTCTTTAGTACCAAGAGGTTTGGAGCAAAGACTGATGGAAACATTATCGTGCTCCGAGATGAAAAAGGCTCAGATGTCTCTTTTCAGAGAGACAGAGAACCCTGTGATGGGGAACTTCTCGTGGGCTCGATTGCTGCAGCACTGGAGCAGAGTCAGGAGGCCAGGGCAGGAGGAGGGGATGTCTCAGGGGAGGCTGTCCCTGGTGGCCTCATCAAGAGAGGCACCACAGCCCCGTTTGTGGGCTCTGACTGCACAAAACCGAAGGGAGACTCTCCCTCTCTGTGCCAGACCCACACAGGAAGGGGTGAAGGGCCATGGGGTTATTTCCTCTGACAGCCCCTTGGGGTCTGAGCCCCAGCCCCTGCTGAACTCCAGCTTTGATTTCTCCCAGCTCATTCTCTCTCTCTGGCCTTGCTGCTGCCCTGGGAGAGGAGCTGTGGGGAGGAACCAGAACAGAGCTGTCACTGCTGCCCTCGTGTCCCTGGGGACACCCAGACATGACCACCCTGTCACAGCAGCAGCTCTGGCAGCAAAACCTCTCTGTGCAGCCCAGCAGGGCCCAGGGGAGGCTTTAACCCCCTGGCTGTGATGTTTCACAGCCTCCTGAGCTCTGCTGGAGCAGCAGATCCAGAGCTCCCTTCCAAGGCTCCAAACAAGGTCCCCAACAGCTCTGTCCTGTCACCACCAGTGTCCCACCATCCCTTTCCCAGTCCTCATCCTGCCTTCTCCCATAATCAGGGTTTCCCTTCCAGCACTAACTCGTCCCTGGAGTTAATTTGTTGTACATCATTAATTTCCCCTGTAAACTTTTCCAACACCTCCCTTCCCCAGATGTTTGGAAGTCCAGCAATTAGCTCCTCTCATCTCCCTTCTCCTGCTGCCACCTCTCCGTGCTCCCAGTTTTGTTATTTCGCTTTTTTAACTGGCATTTGTTAGCTCCTGACAGCCAGTGGCACCGTGTGAGTGATTGTCTCTCATTAATTAATAGTTTTACATTAGGAAAAAAAGAGAGGATGAGCATCTGGAGGGAAAAGCAGAGTACAAGAACTAAAAATACAGCTTTGACTGTCTCCCTGTCAATGGATGGGGTGATGAAATATTGCTTGTAGTAGACAGCTAATTAAAAATGTGAGTTTGGAATGAAATAAATTATCAGCTGCTCTTATTTTCATAGAGATCACACCCAAGCTGTGCTGGGAGCTCCGTAAGGTCATGGGGGTTGTATTTCATGGCAGGAGGAAAGGAAGGAATCATAGAATATCCTGAACTGGAAGGGACCCACAAGGATTATCCAAGTCCAGCTTCTGTCCCCACACAGGACATCCCAAGAATCCCACCAAGAGCCTTCAGAGAGAAAGCTGGGGGAAGGAAAATGATAAAAAACCTCCAGTTGCTAAAAAAACATCATGGAATGGTTTGGTTTGGAGGGATGTTAAATCCCATCCAGTGCCACCCCTGCCATGGGCAGGGACACCTCCCACTGTCCCAGGGTGCTCCAGCCTGGCCTTGGGCACTGCCAGGGATCCAGGGGCAGCCACAGCTGCTCTGGGAATTCCATCCCAGCCCCTCCCTACCCTCACAGCCAGGAATTCCTTCCCAATATCCCACCCAAACCCACTCCCTAGGCTGACACAGAGAGCTGTGCCCTGCAGGTGCCACTCAGGGAACACCAGGTGCTCCCTCTGGCCTCCACATCCCTGTGACACCGGGACTGAGCCCCTGTCCTGGGAATCTGCCAGAGGAAAACTGTGATCAAACCCCACCTTCATCACTTCAGCTTCCTGTCAGAACAATCAGCCATTCCCCGAGGGAAGAGTGAGCATGGAAAAGGGATCCAAACTCTCACCAGGTCCCATTTTGTGTAGTAGAGGCTGAGCAAGACTGGGAAATCAGGAGATGAAGGAAGTGGATGAATCCATGTGCACACGGGGACATGGTCTGACTTCATGGATATTCCCAGTTCCCCTGACTGAACCATTTGGACAGCCAGGAACCCATGGATTGAGTCCCTCATGTCCCATTTTGGTACCACAGACTGTGCCTGAATGCCTGACTGTCCACGGCAGGTAGAAAACAAGCCCGGAGTTACGTTAGAGAAGAATTAATTAACACAAAGATAAAAACGAGCTGCTGGATTCAACCATAGTTTACAAGGACATAAAATGATAAATTAACTGAGTTTGAAACGGAAATTGCACATGGTAATTACATGATTTATATTACACAAATAATGAATTAATATTAATTAATTCCAGAGATCTGGGTTCTGTTCTCCTGGCAGCACAGTTCCTGTGCCAAAAAGACCTTCATCGTTCCATCTTGGTTTGTTCAAACAACTTTCCCTTAATCCTCTTCTTATCAGGACCATTCAGATTTGCAAACTCTTCAGGAGAATTCCATTTTTCTTGTATCCTAATTCTAAATATTTAGAAAGCACCTTGAGAGAATCTCAGCAGAACAGATGCTTTAAATTCAGAACCTGGGAGGGTTTGAGATGGTTCTGCTTCATTTTTTCTTCATAGAAAAAGGCACTAAAGAGGGAAGCACAACTCCCAAATCCACAAGTCCAGTGTGTCCCAATGGATTTCACTGGCTCCGTTTTCCCATGGATTGATCCCTGCATGGGCCATTCACTTAAGAGTTGGACACGTGGGTCCCTTCCAGCTCGGGATATTCTGTGATTCCATGATCCTGGTTAAGGGAGTGCTGGTTGGATCACTGGGATAACGGATGTGCCCCCTCCCCCTGACAGTAAGTCGAGATTCCTTCAGTGCCTGACATTCCCTTGGGATTCTGGTGGCTCCCAATGCCATGGGCCAGCTCAGCCAGCCAGGCAGAGCCAGAGCAGCAGCACCACAGTCATGGTGCTTCCACAAGAAGAGGAACTGCTCCTCAACAGGGATACTTTAGTGCCAGTCAGGGCCCCCAAAAGATCCAGGCCCTGTAAAATCCCCATCCCTGGAGGTGCCCAAGGAACAACCGCACGTGGCACTCAGTGCTCGGAGTTGACGAGGTGGGGATGGGTCACAGGTTGGACTCGATGATCTGGGAGGGCTTTCCCAACCTCAGGGATTTGGTGATCACAAGGAAAGTGTGAAAGCCATGACATTTTCCAAATTCCTGCTCTTCCTTTGCTTGAAAATGAATTACTAGTGACTTCCCCATGCTTGGAGCATGGGGGAAGCACCCCAGCCCCATATCCTGAGCTGGGTGGGTGTAACCCTGAACAAGGAGGGCAGTGCCAGGCAGGAAACGAGGAGAGAGAGCAGGACAGCTGAGAAATCTGTTCCCCCCACCTCACAGTGCCCTGGGAGCGGGTGACAGTGATTTATCAGGCGCTATTAACGTGTCACAGTGTAGCCGGCACTGCCGCCGCTCCCAGCGCTGCACTGCGCCCGCTGCACGCAGAGCCCGGCACAGAATGCTCTGCTGGGGGAGTGCAGTGGGATCTGACACTCTTTGTTCCTCTCGGAATTAGCACGAGTCAGAAATGAAACTTTCCGTGACGCTGCCGCAGTAATTTGGGAGGCAATTTTGTCAGGAGTGTGTTTGGAGCGGGGTTTATGTAAGGAGTGGGCACGGAGGGGAGGGAGGGATGAGGTACAGGGAGCTGTTTGCAGTTCTGGCAGGAAAAAACCAGCCAGCCCAGTGTGTTCTGACAGTCAGAGAGGCAATAACCAAACTACAGAGCTTCCCAGAGGCTTCTTCCCAGGAAAAGCCCAAATCCTGCCCTAATCCCGACAACCTATGTACACCTGGATGGGGAAGGGGCAGTGACCAGGCTCTGCTGAAGCACCAGGACAGAGGGAGTAGAAAAGGGAACATTTGGATTGCTTCTCTCAAAATCACTGTGCAAGAACTGGACTTTTAAAGTCCAGTCTTGAAAGGAATAGTGGAAAAAATCAGCATGGAATTTTAGTGTGGANGGCTTGGAGCACCCTGGGACAGTGGGAGGTGTCCCTGCCATGTCAGGGGTGGCATTGGATGATCTTTAACGTCCGTCCCAACTCAAACCGCTCAGGGATTCTCTAAAAGAACCATTCCAAACAGACCATCCATAAAGTTTGTACATTGGTTTTCCAAGGGAGCACAAGAGTCACTCACCTGAGGTCAAACATCCCTTCACTGGCTCTGGGAGTCCTGATGCCAATCCCCACCAATCCAAGTTTTTGGGTGTTCACAGGAAGAGTTTTGTTACAAACCACAGAATTCCAGAATGGTTTGGATGGGAAGAGACCTTAAATCCCACCCAGTGGCACCCCCACCTCGGGCAGGGACACCTCCCACTGTCCCAGGGGGCTCCAGCCTGGCCTTGGGCACTTCCAGGGATCCAGGGGCAACCACAGCTCCTTTGGGCATCCTAAACTACAGCAGGACACAGAATCTCCTTATTACAAGCCTAATTCCCCCTTTTTCTGAGGATTACAGTATTTTAGTAAGACTACAAAAGAATATTTGCATGTACTCCACTCCTCAAATTTGTGGAACTTTAATCTGGGAAGATTAGGCCTGTTCCACTTCGGATGCTTAATAAAACAGATGGGGAAAAAAAAGCCTTAAGTAACCAGTGTAGAGTTAATTTTCTCATTAAAAAGCTCTAATTTCCACTGCTTTTTCTCCCTTTTGTAGGATTTACAGCGATACAGCCATGCACTCATGTATATCCAAGGGATAGCTTTGGAGATAAAAAAAATATCCTGTAACCCGTGGGAGATTTATTTTGCTAAGGAAGAATGTAAATTTGGCAGAGAAAAGCAGAATCAGGAGGATGTTGACAGCTGCCTGAAAAGAATTATTGGGGGAAATCTAATTTTACCACTGGAAGCAGATCCCAGCAATGAGATGAATAACTGGGGAAACAATTTTCCATTAAAAACACTTCCATGGGGAAGTTTTCAAGCAGCTGAAGGATGGCTCCATACACGTGTGGATAAATTCATAAATCAAGGACCTGCAGACAAATAACAAGGAGGAAATTCAATCCAACCCTGTATTATGTCCACATCAGCACTTACTGATAAATAGACACCAATTCTGGAAATATTTTGCTTCTGGTGAGGACTTTTGAGGGAAATATTTTCTGCTTGCATCTAAATTAGGATTGATATGTATTTTATGAAGAAAAATGCTATTTTCTAGTGAATACTTGGCTTTTAAAGAGCCGTTTGCCCTCAAAAATCAAACACAGGTTGACTTTCCAGATGTTCAGATGTGTCTGGACCTAAGAGGGGTGGTCTTGGGATGTTTTAGCTTTGATTTCTGCAGTCACAAATGTACATCTGGTAATTTCTTACAGTTTAAACTAATTAATGTGCCATGTAAAGTCCGTGTAACAAGAAATAGCATCAGCTGAAACTTTGCAAAGGAGAAGCTCCGTGGATTTACAGAGCAGGTTTGAGCCTTGAGCAGCAAGAGAGTCCAGGCAGACACCCTTTATCCAAAGGAATTTTTATCAATGGCACCATTTCTCTAAAATTCATCTTCTTGACCTCACTGCATTAATGAGGTTTTGGGACTAAATGACATAAGGGAATAACTAAAAAGAGAGGAACAAATTTATATTTTCTGAGTTCTTCATTAACACTTTAACTGTGAGAGTTTCCCCCTCCTTACAGGAAGCCCCTTGGGATAAGGGATGGACAAGGGGGAATGGCTTCCCACTGCCAGAGGGCAGGGATGGATGGGATATTGGGAAGGAATTCCTCCCGGGGAGGGTGGAGAGGGGCTGGGATGGAATTCCCAGAGCAGCTGTGGCTGCCCCTGGATCCCTGGCAGTGCCCAAGGCCAGGCTGGAGCCCCCGGGACAGTGGGAGGTGTCCCTGCCATGGCAGGGGGTGGAATTTGGTGACTTTTAATTTCCTTTCCAACCCAACCCATTCCATGATTATATTTAATCCTCTTTTGGACTTGACCCCCTCTAACCAACTCCCACTAACAGCACCTTTCTCCTCCCCTGGCCCTACCACTTCTCTGGGAATGGGAAATAAAAAGATATCAGTATTTGATGTCACAATGTGATTGAACAGATCTCTTTCATGTCTTGCTATTTCAGCTTCCTGAGTAAGGAGACAAAATCCAGCTTTCCATTTTTTTTCCTCCCTTGCTTCCCAGTCTGAATGCCTTTGTCTGATAGAAAAGAGAAGGAAGCCGGGGAAATAAATCCATTACGGAGAAGAATAGTGAGAAGTAAGTTCTAATACAGGTGTCATACATGATTTAGGAGATTCTGGCCCCAGAACTAAATAGCAAAGCTCCTCATGCAGATTCATCGATAACGCCCTAATTTATGTGACAGCATTTAAGGGAAAAAAAAAAATTACGAAGGAGGAATACACAAAAATAAATTTCCTTCAACACAGCCTAAATTTAATAAAGCAATCTAGCAACTGCCAGCGAGCACCGCAACTCCAGAGTGATTAAATAAGGAGGAGCATAAATTATGCAGTGCAGTTAATCAGCGTGGAGCTGCTCTGCAAGCAGCGCAGGGCTCGCCCAGGAGCGCATCCCCTGCACCCCTTCCATCTCCACAGCCTGCATTCCCTTGGCTCAACATTCCCACCTCCTATTCCACGAGGCTTTTCCTGCTGTTCATTCCTGGGATGGGGTTTTGGGGTCGTGCTGGAGGTCCGGCTGTCTCTGATGTTTATTTGAACACACAAGAAGGATTTCCTTCCCCACCTCCTGCTCATTTGGGAAGATTAGGGCTAATCTGAACAGTGTCTCGGTGGAAATCTGGGATTTATTTTCCATACTGGCTCCTTCCACTTAAAAGCAGTAGCTTGAATTCACATTTATCCCTCTGTTTAGCATCCCTGGCTGGATCTATTAATAGCTTTCTTTCCCAGTTCCTAATGTTAACAGAAGTTTCTCCTCATCCACACTCGCACAGTTTTCCTTTGCCATTTCAAAGGCACGAATTTATGCTGGCAAATCCCAATGCATTTAAAGGGTGTTAAAATGGCATTTCCATGAGAGAAGCAGCTCAGTCTCTCCATCACCCACCTGAGGCTGAGGGACCAAAGCTGGTTTTTTGTGCCCAAAGCGACGATTGGGATCCCTCACCCAGGCCCTTATGTTCGCAGGTATTTCCATGTAATTCCCTTGGGAAATGTTGGGATTTATGTGACTACAACCCTCCACACACCTGGAGGCTTGGAAGTTTCTCTCCCTCTGCACCTCACTTTCGTTGTCTTTAAAACTCCTGTAAGCGAGCCTGCAATTCATCGAGATAATGAGGGATGTGCAGGGTGGAAATCATGAGGTGTCAGGATAATTTTAATTTAGCTGAGACTGACAACTGTCAGGCTCCTTTGAAAGTCAGAGTTTAAAATAAGCTCTGTATTATGAACAATTCCGGATGGGAAGAAATTGGAGCTTTATAAACAAAGGCCCTATGTTCTATTAATTGATCCTGTGCCACTGCCATCAGCAGACAGGATGGAAATATCTTTGATTCAAAGCAGTATCAGTTTTTAAGCCCTTAATTAATGGATTCTTGGTTTTTTATTTTTTCCCCCATTCTTTAATTCAGTCCTAAAAATCTCAACTGAATTGGGGAATTAATCTCCAAAGCAGAGCAGGAATTCAGCCCCTTGATCCACTCAGCTTGGCGCTCTTGCTCAGGAAATGCCCCCACTCGACAGCAGTGTCAAGACCTTCCACCTGAACAGGCAAAAACCCTTTCCTTATTTCAGCAGGATCAGAAAATGGATTTCCTGTAGTGGCCATTATCAAACACAATGTATTTGAGTCATGAAGAGCTGGTCCAAGTTTCACTGTATGAGAAAAGAGTCCCTGAAGTGACAACTGGCAGTGAATCCATCCATGAGCCAGGAGCAGCCCAGGGAACCACAGCACAGCTCGAGGTGCAGATCCAGGTGGACCAAAACCTTCAAAAAACCCACGAGGAAAAATGCCCGTTTAATCAGGAACCATTTCAGACCAAGGAGCAGATTTTGGAAATTTGTTTTACGTTTAAGGCCAAGGATGAGATGGAACCCAGGGAAATATCCCACAGCTCCTGACACCAAGGGTCTTTATTCCAAGCAGAAGGTCATGCCAGACAAAAATCCTTACAAAACGTCCTGTAAAAGTGCTCTTCCTGAATTCCTGGTGGGGGCAGGTCCCTCTCACCTTCCCTTTGTTCAGGCCCACACAATTATGCCCCAAACAGACACTTTGCCAGCCTCAACGCTTCCCACTCAGGTCCCCACAATTTCCTCCCCTTTTCCTTATTGATGAAGATGGAAAGGAAAAGCCATGTGCTGATTTCCTTGGAGTTTCACTCAATTTGTCACCACCAAATTCTCAATTAGAGGCATCTGGGTCTGCTGGACACCTTGTCAAGAATTAAGTCAGGCAATACCCATCACTTCCACAAAGTTTAACCAAGAGGATGGGGAAATAATAAGAAAACTAAACATAACCTCTGTTTCTCTGAAGAGGGATCTGGATACCCAAAATGTGAGAGAACTCTGCAGTAAATTTTTACCTTCTCTCCAGTTTGACACAGTGAGAAACAAGTCAAGACCTTCCTAACTTCAAGGTGACTTTGGAGATATCACTTTGAAGTTTCCCATATATTTTGCTTTTTGAAGTTAATTGAATTCACTCCAATACCAAGCAGACTGGAATGAGACCCTTTCAGCCTCTATCAAGGCGGGAACCTCTGAATAGTACCTAGAATGCATTTTCTGGCCATCTTCCTTGTTTATCAGGCACAAATTCCCCACAGCGACCCCCATGGAATGCCATTGCTCAGGATGCCTGAAGGCAGTGCAGGCCTCAAGTTTGCCCCAGCCACCTAAAACCTCTCATATTATTCTCAGAAATATATATATCACATATCTCTCTCAGAAATAATACTTTGCTCATCCTAATCCTTGTGTTCTGTGTAAGAACAACTGTCAGAGCAGTTTATTCTTTAATTCTGCTGTGTAATTAAAGCACTGAACCTACATCAGCCTTGGGATGGGTTTGAGGACGTCAACAGGCCTGAAGTAAACAACAAATCTGGTCCGTAATGGGATTTCTGTGCATTTCTGCTGCAGAAATAACTGTAACATGTGAGGGTTCTGTTGGCCAAAAATTTATTAAATGTGGCTTAAACTTAGCCCAAGACTTCCGGGATAAAACTTGCAGCTCAATCCATTCAAATGGCTCAGTTTAACATTTTATTTGAGAGGCTTTGGAAGGGATGGGCAGAAATGAGGCAGCTTAAAAACAATGAAAGTGTTAGGGCAAACAAAATTTTGGGCTTTGTCCCTCCTGCCTCGTTCTGCACCAGGAATTCAGGGACGAAACCCTTCCCTTCTCCCAGCCAGGTGTTTCCAGTGTGGACCAGAGGCTGTTGAAATCATGGATTGTTTCCAAACAGGCCCATGCGGCCCCTCAGCTCAACCCCCACACCCTGCTGTGCTCCTCTAATTAAATTGATTACTAATTTATCTTGAATTAAAACTCAATCAGCAACGACCAAACAGCACCACCATTAGCTCAATAAGGCTGCATCTTCAACAGCTTTACTCCAGGTTTAATTCTGTTGATCTTTTCCTCTCCCAACAGAGGAGAAATGGGACTGTATAAAAGCAGGACTCCTCTAGACTCGGGGTAATTAAAGCCACGCTAAAGAGGTGGGAAAAATAAACTTGTTTTACTGCTGGGATGTAAGAAATGATCTCACCTTGCTCCAGGTTTTGGGCAGAAGTCCCCTGCAGGCCTGGCTGAGCCTGGAGTTTATGAATCTCCAGCCTTCCTGTTGTGGTTTATTAATTATTCAAGATGCACAAACAAAAACCAGTTTATGCACGGGGTGGCTTTTAAACATTCCCAAATTCCTTCAAACCCCACCAGACCCAGGCTGAGATTTATCTGAGTGACCTTGAGCCATAACTCCTCAGCTCTGCTGTGCACCAGGGCTGATTTACTCCGTGTGACCTTCCAGGATGTGCTGTCTGAGAAGTTTTATGGGGACGTGATTAATGACAAACCCGAAGTGTGAGGGATCCAACACGTCCCTCCTGGTGCTGAGTGACCCTCTGGCTCTGCCTCAGCTCCTCCTCGAGCCAGGGACATCAGGCATGAGCTGAAACAGGGAACATTTCACTGAACACCACAAAAAGCTCTTTCCAGTGAGGGTGCTCAAAGCACTGGGGCTGCCCAGAGCAGCTGCTCAGTCTCTGTCCTTGAAAATACTCAGCCCCAACCTCAGGTGACCCTGCCTGGAGCTGGAGAGCTGGAGCAGAACATCTCCAGAGGTCCCTCCCAGCCTCAGCAGCGAGGGTTTTGCAGGGCACTTCAAAGACAAGCACACCAGAGATGAAGTTTCCAGGAAGAAGCTGGTACTGCTCCCACACATCCCCTTATGGAATGCAAACGAATGTCACAGTCTCAGAAACTGGGTTTTAATGGATCAGGGAGTCAGGACAGAATCCCAGAGTGGCTTGGGTTGGAAGGGACCTTAAATCCCATCCAGTGCCACCCCTGCCACGGGCAGGGACACCTCTTACCATCCCAGCTTGCTCCAAGCCTGGCCTCGGACACTTCCAGGGATGGGGCAGCCACAAATCCTTTAGACAATGAGAGAAAATAATGAAAATTATTCCATGTTTGCACCTCTCCCGCAGCAAATCCCGCTGCTCCGTGCAAAATGACAGCTCCAGAGCACATCCCGGGGCATAATTTGCTGCTTCCACAGATTTCTCCCTGGAAGGCCTACACGTGTTTGTGCTTGAACTTGGGAAGAGCTGAAGTCGCTCCTTTGCCTTTCCCCTTCACCACTCAACTTCAGATCCATGGGATGATCCCAGCTGTGTTTTGTTCTCTCTTGCTCAGTACCACAGAATTTCGTGCAGCTCTCACAGGCAGTTCCTGAACACTTGGCAAACAATTTTCCCAATCACAATCCACAGCAAAATCCCGTTCCAGGCCCACTCTCCTGTCCATCAGATTACCATTAGCAAAGGGAAAAGCTTTTGCCTGGAGCACTGCCCTCCCTCTCTGCTATCCCCAAACCTCCCACTCAGCTCTGGAAATAACAGCTCACACTGCTCTGGAAGGATCTAGCAAGCAGGAATATTTTCCTTTCTAATACAGGGATCAGGGGTTTCTGGAACCAGGGGTGTGCATCAGTCAAGCTCTTTAAACCCCAGGTTTGGCTCTTCTCCCCATAACTGCCTCCTTTAGGCACCTCAGGCGCAGCAGTTTTTCCAACCACTCCAAACTCCACAGCTCCCACAGAGATTTTTGGGGTTTGGTGCTTGGTGCTTTTGATTAAAACCAACCTGCCCACAGCCACAGCTGTGGGGAACTCTGTCCAGCATTAAATTAGATCCAGGAACTCTCCTTTTCGTGCATCCTGCTGCTGGGAGAGGGGCTGCCATGGATCCACTGGGCAAAGGCCACAGGGACTGTCTCAAGAGAATCATGGAATCACGGAATTTGGGTTGGAAGGGACCTTGAAACTATCCAGTTCCAACCCCTGCCATGGGCAGGGACACCTTCCACTGGAGTAACCCTGGTCTGCAGAGGGGAGACAAGGGACAGCAGAGGGAAGGAGATCCATTCACAGAATCCCAGAATCCCTGAGGCTGGAAAAGCCCTTCCAGACCATGGAGTCCAACCTGTGACCGATCCCTGCCTTGTCACCCAGCCCAGAGCACCGAGTGCTGTGTCCAAGCCTTCCTTGGACACCTCCAGGGGCGGGGACAGGAGTCGATGCACACAGACAGGTCCCTGGTGGGGAGGGAGCACCTTTACCTGAGGTGTCCTGAGGTCAGGCCTCTCCTCTCCTGTAATAACCAGGAGTTAACTCTGCTCCTGCCAGCCCAGTCTAGCACCCAGGGACAGGCTCCAGCACCCAGGGACAGCCTCCAGGACACAGGGACAGGCTCCAG
>VZRR01010036.1:76986-105677 GCA_013398015.1 Oreocharis arfaki
CAGCCTTGTTGCTGTTTACTCCCTCTATTGTTTTGAACTTCTTGCTTCTCTCGAATAGATTTCTCACAGGTAGAAATGGACTGTGCTGAGACCAATGCCAGACTCAGACTCAGACAGGCTTTCTGACCTGCTGTTAATTCCCACACTCCAGGACTCAAGGACAGCTCCAGGACACAGGGACAGGCTCCAGGACACAGGGACAGCTCCAGGACACAGGGACAGCTCCAGGACACAGGGACAGGCTCCAGTTTGCTGAAGCCATGCCCACATCGAATTAAAATGCTAAACCAGGCTTTATCCACTTGTTTCTTGTGGGATCCATCACTTCCCTGGCTGATACCAGTCCTTATCTCTGGTCTGCTCAGAGCAGGGCCTCGACATCTCTCCACACAACAGGGCCCTGGTCCCAGGACACCTCAGCATTCCTCCCATATAAATAATAATTTGTGAGTGCAAAGATTAGATAAACACCTTTCCCATAACCCTGGCAGTGCATCTGCTGCTCTGAGAGAGCCGAAATTCCTTGGAGCTGCTCCAGAGGTGAATTTGATCCTTTGTACAGACTCCCTTTGGAGTCTCCTGATCCTTTCCTGTTCGTTGACTCACGTTCCTAACACTTGCTTCTGAATTATATCCCAGCACAAGTTGGCTCAGGTAATTTTCCACCTATTTAATTGTAATTTTCACCTCAGATACATCCACAGGAAACCCTTTATTTCACTGAGGGCTTTTTCATTTTTCACCCTTGTAAATAAAGATAACATCCATCATATCCAACCAGAGTAAGAGATCCAACCTCCTGAGACCTCAACACACTCACTGAGATGAGCCTGAGTTAAGGATCTGAGCTAAATTTCCTTGGCAAAGGTGTCTGGAGTGATGTTTATCCTCAACGGACTTGTAAGAAGTCCACAGAGAGGTCTGAGGGAGTGAAGGAGCCCTTTGCATTCCCTACGATCATCCCCAGGTCACACTCCCTGCGCAAATGAGCTTCCTGCTGAAGTGAAAAGAGAAAAAGAAATGAAAGAAAAGGCAAGTGGGAAAATAAAAAGGATTCACAAGGAAAGCCAGAGGCCCAATTTAACAGCAGCTTTTCATGCGCTTAATCAAGCTTTAGGTTTTTGTGTTTATCTTTGATGTTTCTCCAGCAGCTTCAAACGGCCAGAGGTGCAAGTGCAAAGCAAATCCCGAGCAGTTGCTGGGTTTGGGGGCTGCTCACAGATATTCCACGTGAGAATGGGCTCCTGCGGGGTTGGATCTCCACTGCCTGCAGCACAAGGAGAGGTGACGCTGGTCCCCACTGCCAGCTCACAGGGAATGGGGTTTGGGTCCCTGGATTGTTGGAATCGCCATGGTGCTCTGCAGAGTTGAACGGAATTGTCCTTGGTTAGGAATGCCTGGCCAGCTGCCAGAGGATCCCAGAATGGTTTGGGTTGGACGGGATTGTAGAGGCCCTGGGCATCCCTGGCAGCGGTGTCCAAACGCTCCTGGAGCTCTGGCAGCCTCGGGGCTGTGCCCATTCCCTGGGGAGCCTGGGCAGTGCCCAGCACCCTCTGGGGAAGAACCTTTCCCTGAGATCCACCCTAAATGCCCCTGGCACAGCTCCAGGCCATGGAGGAACTGCAGACATGTTGGGTCTCCTGCATGGTCAGAAAGTTTTCTGCTGGACTTATGATACCATTAAACCACTGACAAAGTGGTGATGGATCAAAGGCTGGACTTGATGGTCTTGGAGGTCTTTTCCAACCCTAATTTTGTGATTCTGAACACCCCAAGGAAGATTCTCTCACCTCTGTATGACGTGGAACTCTGAATTCCCATCCTGGAGCAACTCTGCCAGGCAGGTCCTTTGGTGAGTGATTTGTTACCGAGGTGGGACACGACCCACAGAGGGAAGAGAGGAATTAAAACCCATCCAAGGCTGCCAGCCCTGGCCCAGGGATCCATCAGGCAGAGCTGGACCTCCCTCCCCTCTGGATATGGAATTATGGAATCATTAATGTTGGAAAAGGCCTCCAAGATCATCAAGTCCAACCCTTGACCAAACCCCACCATGCCCACAAAAACTAGAAGTGCCCTTTCTGCTCCTGTCTTGAACATTTCCAGTGGCTCCACGACTTCCCTGGAGATCCTGTGCCAATGTGTAACCACTCTTCAGTGAAGAAATTGTTCCTAATATCCAACGTACAGGTGGGAAAAGGCTGAGGAAAGGGAAGAGGATCTCAGGTTTGTTGAGGGTGAAGAGGAGAAAGTTACAGGAGCCCAACCTTTTTCTATTCCCTGCAAAAGTCTGGGAATTTGGAGCCAGACTCACCCCAGGAATACGAAGTAGGACACAGAGACAACAGGCAAGGGGAGAAATTCTGATTGCTCTTCTTTTAAAAATACATAAAAATGAACCAAGTGAGTTGTAAAGGACCAAAATATGGCCCAGAAAGTTTGGGGAATCTTCTTCCTTCAGACTGGGACTGGACAAGGCCCTGTGCAATCCTGAGCTCTGAAACTACCTCCAGAGGTTGCTTCCAAAAGAAATCTCTCCTCAGTTCTATGACTCTGAGGCCTTTCATCCTGTTAAATCCTAACGTTGCCATGAAAAAATGCCCGGAAAATGTCATGTCCTGTGGCAACACAAACGAGTTAACACGGCACCAAGCTAAAATTAACAGGATTTTGTACAATGGGTGCCCGCAGCCTGAGAGTGCCTTGGGAAAAACAAGCTGTCAATCCATGCTGGGAACATCCCCGCAGCCTGCAGGAATCCAAGGCCTCTCATCCAGCACCATCCAACAGGAAATCTCTTTATTTTGCTGTGGATTCACGTGTGATTTTTATAATTCCCTGACAGTAGACCCAGCTAATGATAACCCTTCATGCTCTTCTTCCATCAAAATATTGCAGGGATTGTTTACAGACAGAGAGAGCTTTGCTTTGGCTGCTGCCTGTTTGAACCGTTGGGTGAGCAGGCAAAACCCAAACACAAATTATTTCCACGCCTGTGCAGCCTCCCTTGGAAAAGCTGAAGGAATAAAAGGAATAAACTGCATGGAATTCATGCCTTACTTTGGTTTTTTTTAACAATTTCTCAGTTCCTTAAAGACAAATGCCAGGAACTGTAATTTGGAGCTCTGCCTTGCTTGCTATGGATCATCTCCACCCCAAAATGTGTGGATTGGCAACGTGCTCCTAATTCCCTCGGGAGAGCAGGAACAATCTGACTTTTAATAGGAATTTGGACCCGGCAAAGGAGATTTGGGATCTGATTTTACCTCAGTGGTTTAGGCACAATTTGGGAAGCACAGAACTAAAGGGGTCAGAGCTGAGGGAGAAATAGCAGGAATATAACAGGGGTGGGATTGGGATTTGTTCCATCTGACCCCTCCATTCCTAATTCAGGACCTTAATTTCCTAAGGCACCCTCAGAAAGCAAATCTGAGCCTTTCACTGATAAATTCCCAGGACTAAACTGAAAATATTCCTAATTTTAAGCCTTTCATTAAATAAGAATCCAGAGTTTCATTAAACATGTAAAATTCAGCTAATCCTGGCATTAAAAACAATTTAAAAAGCAAATAAATACACAGAACATTGGGATTTTTTTTCTCTTAATTCACTATTTTTCAGTCAATCCAATAATAGCTGGTAATTCTGAGAAATTTGGAATTGGCACTGCTGGGAGAGGATGTTTTTCTGTGCTCTCCAAAATCCTTCAGCAGTGATTGTGAGTTAACCCAGAGACTCCTCCAGCACCAGGCTGCTGCCAACCAGCTGATTCCCAGGCAGCTGCCTGATCTCCCTCAAAATTATTCACAGCTTGGAGATGGAAAAGATAATAAACATATGGAATAAGATGGTGAGAGGCTGGAGAAGAGAGGGGATAAATAAAGGTTCAAAATCTGCCAGCTGGGGAGATATGAGCCAGTAGGTACAAAGTGGGAGAAAAATAAAGTCTTGTCAAGGAGACAAGAGTGATTTGGTCAATTTTGGGAACAAAAATCCCTCTGTAATGAAGAAAATGAATGGAACAGCCACCAATCCCAGGCAGCAGAGACATTTTCAAGGAATGCTCGTGTAAGTAGAGAGCTGAAAATTTCATTTTTAGGGACCTGCCAGCTGCCAATCCAAAAGACAAATCTCAATGAAAGAATGTGTTGAGTGCTGGGGTTACTTTTGAAAATCAGTTTTCACAGAATCATGGAATGGTTTGGGCTGGAAGGACCTTAAATCCCAGCCAGTGCCACCCCTGCTGTGGGCAGGGACACCTCCCACTATCCCAGGCTGCTCCAAGCCCCATCCAGCCTGGCTTTGGGCACTGCCAGGGGGGATCCAGGGGCAGCCACAGCTTCTCTGCTGTTTTGTTCTGGAAAATCCCATCTGGAAGCTGAGCTAGGTTAAAAATTACCAAAAATCATCTCCATTACAACACATCCCAGTGTAGGAGTAGGAATCAGAACCATGGAAGGATGTGGGGTGGAAATTACCTCAAAGCTCCTCCAGTTTCACCCCCTGCCATGGCAGGGATGGCCCTCACCGGATCACGCGGATCACCCCTATTTCCATCTCCTCATCCATGTGCACACTTCTTTTAGTGGCTTTAACAGCCGGAATTCCCAGGAAAAAGATCAAAGCCCAGGCAGTGAGGGGGGTTCTGTGGCCTGGTCATTAAAATTATCATTTTCTCACACGGATTTTCGGTTCTCATTCCCCACCAAGCCCTGTCTGAGTGTCCAAGTGCTGGGATCCAAGGGAGGACAACACTGTAGGGAGGGACAAACGATCAGGAAAAGAGTTAACGGAGGGAATTCCCAAACCAGCCCAACCCTGTGCTCCTCCAGCCCCCCAGTCTCCTGCAGATGTGCAATCTGGGCCGCACCATTGAGAGCAAAGCCAGGCTGGAAAAGAATTCCCTACCAACAGCATTCCCAAACTTTTGGCTCGGGGAAAGAGCTGACAATTACCCTGTTGGATTATTTGTTGCTGAATGCAGGACGGAGTAAGGAGAACGCTGGATCTTCCCTGACAGCCTGGGAGATCTCCAGCTCCATTCCAGCCTCTCCAGCTGGGCTGCTGCCTCTGCTCCATCCCCTCCCTGTCTGAACACAGCTCCTGGCAAACCCAGTGCCGCTCCTTGGCACGAGGAGGCACCAACGGGAACGCTGAAGGGACACCCTGGAGTTTCAGTCCAGTGGATTGCAGGTGTGGGGAGCACAGTTTGCACTCCACGAGGATTCGGTGCATCCCTGCACAGGCCAGAGAGGGAAAGAGGAGCTGCTCTGGTTTCCTTTGGCATCAGAAAGACTCAGCTCGAGTGAAACAACACGGGCCAGCCCTGTGCAGCAGATTCCACCTGGAAAACTCAGGGAAAAGAAGTTCCAATTAAATCACTGCTGCTACAGGCCTTGAAATACTTGTTAAAGTTTGACTTTAATGCTAAAAATTCAATTTCTTGGGACTTTCAGCTGTTCCAAATTGACCATGGCAGTGCAGAAATTCAGGAGGTTTTCTCTGTGTCCTGCAGCACATCCTTGGGACAGCTGTTCATCCCAGAATTCCATTTAAAACATGGGATTTTTACCTGTTCCTCTCAAACCACAGCACCTCTCACCTCTCCTGAGCATGACTGGGCTCAACTGGGCAGGGAGCTGCAGTTAAAATCGGATTTTTAGAGATAAATACCTGGTAATACTCTAAAACCGCTGTGGAATTCCTGCTGACTGAATCTAGGCTCTGTACACCACGTCTGCTCCCCAAATATTCCTCAATCCTGGTTTAAACCAAGCCAATGAGAGCTCACAGTGAGTGTGGGATTGAGCACTGCATTCCCATCCTCCCCAGGCAGCAGAGAGCCAGAGAAAAATCAAATACCACTCTCCAAATATCTCAGAGCAAATCTTACAGACATGAGGATTTAAGTAGTTCAGAAAAAAAATCAAAGGAAGTTAATGGTTAATATCTTGCAAAACATCATTTCTTGCCTCTATGCTGTCAGGAAAAGCTCTGAGAAGAAGTGGTTTGGGGAAAAAGGATGAAAGTCTTGCAGACATGGAATAAAACAAACTGTGGGAATCTGCAAGTTTAATTCCAGAGGTTTTCCTGCTTCGTTAACACTCCAAACCAAGGACTCCACGTTCCTGCCCACCCTGGGCAGGAATAATTTCAATGCCTTTACAGAAGAGTGCTAAATTCCAGTTGGTCAGAAATCCTGTAATCAGGAACTTCTGCAGAGGATGGTTTTACTCCAATTATTCAGTATTTAGGAGCAGCTCTCCAAAACACACGGATTTGGGAAAACAGCCATTCCGGTTTTTGCTCTGCCACAAAAAAATCCCATGAATCGCTGTCCCCTGAGGTGAGTGAGGGCCCCATAAATGATCTTTAAGGAATGAGGAATCACCTAAATGCTCATGAGAAACATTCCCTGATGTCACCTTGCCTCCTCTGCAGGACACGGGGAATCCCCCAGGGGAAATAATTCCTTGAGGCTGAGAAAATCACCTTTCCCTGCCTCTGCTGTTCCTCCTGACTGGCAGGGCAAGGCCCCAGAGTGACATTTCAATTACCAGGGAGCTGGAATTTTTGTAGCGATACCGACGGAGACCAGAAAAAGGCTGGAATTGAAGTGCTCCTTGATTGATCTTTGCTTATTTTAAAGCACTGAATGACAAAAGCAGTTTAAAAATTGCAGCTGTGTCACCACTGTTGGTGTTGAGCTCCAGGTGAGCAAACTGGTTCCTCACTCCCAGCTCTGGCAGAAGCCACATCCACAGAAGGAGCAGGGAACCACAGGAATTCAAACCCAGCTCACCCTGGTCCCGAATCCTCAGCTCTGGAGCTCCCTCCTTGCTGCAGCGCGTGCCAGAAGAAAGCCCTTCCCATTTCAGTCGGAAATGAGAAGGAATTCTGGGCATGGAAGATCCCTTTCCATCACTGTGCTTTCTGATGGGTCTGAAGGTTGTGCCCTCTGCTCAACAGAATAAACTAAAGCACCACAAGCACCAGAGAAGTTGTGGATTCCCCTTCCCTGGAAGTGTCCAAAGCCAGGCTGGAGCAACCTGGGGTAGTGGAAGGTATCCCTGCCCATGACAGGGTGGGACTGGATGATCCTTAAGGTCCCTTCCAACCCAAGCCATTCCAAGATTTTATTCTATTTTACAATATCATTTTCTTCATTCTGTCCGATAAATGTATTTGTTCTCCCTTTATCCGATTCATTAAACTATGGAGCAAACAGAGAATTTCTTCACCAATTTCAGAGGGTTTAGGAAGATCCTCAGTGAGGCCTGGTACACCCTTATTCACCTGGTAAATCCCACTGTTGATTTCCTAGGCATGAACATTCCCTTCACCTGTGCACTCAGCTGGACCAGGTCAGATCTGATAGTTCAGGGAGGCAAAGTGGAAGTGTCACTGGACAGCAGGGAGAGACAAAGGATTCCCTGAACACTTGCACTGGGAAAGGGCTCAGATTCTAACTTCTTTTAGTTTAAACATCTGACAATTCTTACAGACACCCCGAGTTTTACCATGTTTTACCTCAACTTGGACTGAACCCGGTGGAGGAAAATCTATTTGAGAATGTTCTGACCGAGAGGCCAGCACTGAGGAACAGAGGATCCCTGCAAGATTTGCAGGTGCAGAGGCTTCAGGAATGTTTTGGTAATCAAATCACCCTCTCCCAGTTCACTGCCCGGGCCCTTCCTACGTGATCAATGCAGGCTGAGGAGGTTTGGCACGGCTTCTTGAGCCTCTCAGCTGTGAGCCCAGGTCCGTGTGCCTGCCTGGAGCTTCTCCCCTAATTGCAGAACTCCCAGGCTGCTGTTTATTTGTTACCTCCAGAACGGCCCCAAAGTCTACAATTAAATCCAATAATTCATTAGTGCCCTGGGCCAGCCAGCACTACAATGACACATCCATTAGCAACTCAAAACCAGAACAAACTGAGAGGAGGGAAGTTCCAGCCCCCACTCCGAAGCTTCTTTAAAAGACAAATTGAGGGGGGCCGGGGCTGTTCTGAGCAGGGGCTCTGAAAGCACTTCTCAAATGGGGGATTTGGCTGCCTCACGCAGAGGCTTCAGAGGGGGCTGCAGACAGCTGAGCATAAAGCAAGCTGGGAATGCTCTGGGGCACGACTGGGGCACAGGGATGCAGCAAATGTGTCTGCGTTTGCATAGGTCAAGTGAGCAGGCGGGGCTCAGGGTGAATTTCCTTATTTTTATATGGAAAGTGGGGTTGGAGAGCCAGGCTCTGGTTTGCAAAGGGATTTTGGGCCAAGTGGGGATTTTTCCCTTCCAGAGGAAGGTAAAGGAACAGGATACAGCAGTGGAGAGATCCAGCACAGTTAGCACTGTTAGACCTTCCCGCTTCAGCTGCAATAGCAGTCAGGAATCAGCTCCTGGAAGGATCTGGGCCTCTGTCCCTGCAAATTCCGGTTTCCCTGCCATCAGTGGGCCGGCACATTCCCCTTTTCCCCTCAGTGACACCGAGACTCCATCCCTCCCTGTCCACTGGCACGAACAACCCTCGGTAATGCCGTGCCCATGCCATTCTCCAGGCCTGCCCTCCCAGCTCCCATCCACGGCCAGCCCCTTGCTCCGAGCCAGCAGAGCTGCAGGATCGTTCTCCAGCAGCTCTGGCTGCTGCTGCTCCCACAGTGAGGGATCTTCTCTCGGGCCCAGCGCTCTGAATGCAAGGCCTGAATGCAAACAGGCCCAGCCCTTCCCTCCCGGAGAAAAATAAGGACAACTCCAGTTATTAATTCCCCATTGTTGTTCCGACTTTAAACTGCTCTTTAAAGCCACTGTGATCTCTTTCAAGCAGTGGAGGAAAAGAACACTTTAATCACTAAAAGTGCATTAAAAATTCAGCACTCGAATCCTGCCTAATAGATTGATATTTCCCATGAGCTGGCAGGGGAAGATTAGCTATTAAAAATTCCCTTGTCCACAGGCGTGTTAAATCCACCTGCAATTGGGCCCTGCTTGTTTGCTTGTTTGTTTTTCTGGTTAAAGAGACACTTAAATTCTGACCTCTTCACACTTTAAATAAATCAGGGAAATTTATTTCTGTGTTTTTACAGGGTTTTAAGGCCAGCTTCCATTTCAAGAGCTGCAGACACTGGATCCTGCTTGTCCTTCCCAAAATCCCGAGGCTGCCTCGATGTTTGCAGGACACTCTGGATGAGGAGCTCGGTGCATTTAAATCCAGCTGTCTTAAAACTCCCCAAATTCTGCTTTGTCACCCCAAACTTCTGCATTGGCTGGGTTGAGGATTAAGTTAAAGAAGACACAAACACCTGCAGAGAATCAGGAAATCCAGAGAAAGCTTCAATCAGCCTCTGGAAGCACAAATTCCTCCCCACTGATGGATTTAGGGTACATAGGGAGGAGTTTACTCACAGTCTAAAACCTGGAAAAATCACCCGCTCCTTCCTCAGTTCTTCATTCCTCCCACCCACCCCTCCAGGGAGCTGCAAGAATCAGTGCTCTGCTGTTAAAATTGTTATTGAGAGTTGGACTGGATGATCTTGGAGCTCATTTCCAACCTTAATCATGGAATCCTGGAATGGTTTGGGTTGGAAGGACCACAAAGCCCATCCAGTGCCAGCCCTGCCACGGGCAGGGACACTCCCACTGTCCGAGGGTGCTCCAAGCCCCGTCCAGCTGGGTCAAACCCTTCCAAACCCTCCAAATACGGGCTGTAAACTGCGAGAACTTGGGGTCTGAAGCATCCTCAGGAGACAACACCCACAACATCCAAGTCTTCCCTGCCTTTTGTGGCTTTAAAAGCAATGGAGCTGGAAGTGCCCTGCATTTAGAGGCAGGGGGATGGAGACAAGAGGGATGGATGGGTCTGACAAACAGATACTTATGGGAAGACATTGCTTGCTTCCTCTCATATTCCCTACAATGGGGTTTATTTGCATTTTTATTTGCAATTTTTTGCCGTTTTAAGGGGTTTGCTACCAAACCCAATGACCTGCACATGGCTGGAGTGTCCCTAAAGAACAGAAAGGAGGGAAGAAATTGTCTAGATGCTGCTAAAACCCAAGCAGTTGGCTCTGCCCTCCCTCCACAGCCCTGCCTGGAGCAAAGGAGCTGCAGAGCCTTTGCTGCCCACGGAGCATTGATCCAAGAATCTCCCGTGGTCACAGGAAAGCCCCAGGATGGAGTTCAGGGATGGACACACAGCACTTAAACAACAAACCCAACCCCACCAAACAACCCCCACAATCATCCCCCTGCCCCAAGCCTGGCTGCTGGTGGCCAAACAGAAAACACCATTTGCAGAACCCATGGATTATTTTTTCTGGGATGTTTTCCTGCAGCTGAAGGAACTCAGGGTTCTCCTGTGGTTACTGCAGTAAAGGAGTTTCCTCCGTGTTCAACTCATGTGCAACAACCAGAGAGCTCAGAAAGGGCATAAAAAGGAATAAAATAATCCCAATCAGCATGGAAAGCACTCAGAATTTCACCCTAGTGCTCTGATTGTGGTCAAGAGGGGTTTTTTTGCCTTTTTTTCCCATAAAAAGAACTCAAATGCCTGAATTTGACCAATGCTAGACATGTCAGAGCTTTAGGGTCACAAAAAGTAAGAAAGAAAATGTAATTTAGAGGCAAATCCACGCTGTCTGTGCCAGCTGAGTGAATTCTGCTCTGACAGGATTCCACGGATAAATTTCTGTTTCATTTCATGGCATTTCTTCCACCGTGATGTTCCAACCAGAAACCACACTGGGAACAATTTGGGATGGAATAGAAAATGATAATGTCTAGACAGCAATGCTGCCTATAGTATTTTCAGGGAATATAAAAAACAAGCATTAGCAGCAGCTCTAATAGCTACAAGTTAATAATGACAATGTTAATTTTAATTTTAATGATTCGAGGTGGGCACTTAGAAAAAAAAAAACCAAACAAAAACCCAGTTAGGAACAAAATCAATGAGCTGGAATAGGAATTCTCATTTGGAAAGCTGGACAATTATTAATCATGTGTATTATTCAATTAATAGTGACTTTTCTAATTAATAGGATGCTTTATGTCCCCATCTGGTGTTCGAAGACATCATTCATTTTTATTCTAGGGAAATAAACAGCTGCAAAGAGGGTTGATGCACTAATAGGAGAGGGAAATTAAGCATTGGATTTGCTTTTCCATTTTAGACCCAATAATTCCCTTGGAAAAGAATATTTTTTTTAATGCTCCAATGATTTAATATCCTCTATCCCCATCTCCACATCCCTTTTTCTTTTTGGGTTTTTTTTTTGGAACCTGCCAAAATTTTTATTCACAGAACATCTTCCCTGGATTTCTGTGGAGATGGAAGCTGGAACTCCTTAAAATTGGGAGGCTGCAGGTATTCAGAAAGAGTTTTCATGCAAATATTTACAGAGGGAGTGACCCAGACTGGGACTCAGCACTTCAGATAATCAAAAATATTCCTCCTAAACTTCTTCTGTGTCTCCAAAAAGGCAGCTGGGACTCAGGAGGAGCCTTGCAGGGACTTGTCACATCCAAATACTTTCAGGGGAATTTAAAATTTTGGTTCTACCGAGGTCAAATTAAGTCAAAGCGGGGGTATTTAGTCATTACCTCTGTTTTGTGAAAAAAAGTTACATGCTTTGGGTTTTTTAAAAAGAAACATGGATTAGAAGTATAAGAGTGGCAATAGAAACACGATAATCAGCTCTTGTCAGAACAAAAATAACAGCTTGGGGGATCTGGATCCTGTGGGGTTGGGAATAATCAGAATCTGTTCCTTTCTGTCCAAAAAAAGGACACATTTTTAAGAGCTCAGCTGAGTTTTGCAGCTCAGCTCCCGCAGCCAAAGCTGCTTCCTGGCTTTTCCAAGGGTAAGCAGGAAAAACGGGGAAAAACCCATCAAAACTGCCACGCTGGAACGGGAAAAACCTTCCCGTGGCGGAGCCGCTTGCAGCCCCTCCCTGGGCAATCGAGCACTGCCCTTTCCCTGGAAATGCCGTTTCTCCCTCTGGAGGGGTCCCTGCTCTGCCAGGGGATCCATGAGGGATTCAGGCTCCGGCAGGGAGGGGAATCAGTGACTCCAAAGCGAACCCCCCTGCCCGCGCTGGAGCTGCCCGTTCTCCCAGCCAGGGCAGCTGCTCCAGGGAAAACCGGGAAAGGGAGGAGAAGGAGGGAGGGGGAAGAGAGGGAAGGGGGAAAATGGGGAGAAAAGAGAGGGGAGGAGAAAAGGGAGGAAAGAGAGGGGAGGAGAAAAATGGAGAGAAAGGAGAGGGAAGGAAAGGAAGGGGGGGAAAAGAAAAGTGGGGAAGAGAAGAAAGAAGGGGAAAAGGAAAAGAAAAAGAGGGAAAAGGAAAGAAGAAGGGAGAAAATAGGAGGCATAAGGGGGGGAAAGGAAAGAAGAAGAAGGGGGGGAGGAGAAGAAAACACCCTAGAATTACAAATTCTAAATAAAAGCCCCAACCAGAAATAAAAGTCCATCCTCCATCCATCATCTGCTCACAACATCATCCATCAGGCTGGAAATGCTTACACGGAGGAAACTCGCGTTCCCAGCCAGCTGAAGGTCCAGATTCCCTGGATAAGGTCTCAGATAAGATTTTTTTCCCCAGTACAATTTCTAGTTCTTCACCTCCAGCCCAGGGGATGTGCTCAGCTTTTTCCTGCTGCCGGCGGGAGCTGGACGAGCTCCACAAGTGTGGAATGTTCTCCCTGCAGGTCAGTGCCTGGCCCACTGTCTGTCCATGAAATAGATCCCATTTACCATTGGCACAATGAGTCATCTCCTCACAGCCTGAGTTTCCCATTAAAAAAAACAACTAAAAAAAAAAAATTACGAACCTAATTATTTCTGTAAGCAGGCAATGAGACAGGAGAACACGGCAACCTGAGCTTCAGCTCCCTGTATGTGCTGTTTGTGCTTCTCTCTCCAGTGGTTTGGAGTTTAGCACTAATCCTGACCCTGCCCTGGATCAAACATTCCCTGGAATGCTGGGGCTGGGGCAGATTTCTGCTGTTTTCTCCAGGGCTCTTTTGCATCCTGGCTGTTCATCTGAGGAGAGAGACACAGATCGAGCCTGGGCCTAAACGAATTG
This sequence comes from Oreocharis arfaki, assembly GCA_013398015.1. Taxonomy (NCBI): domain Eukaryota; kingdom Metazoa; phylum Chordata; class Aves; order Passeriformes; family Paramythiidae; genus Oreocharis; species Oreocharis arfaki. The sequence continues at coordinate 90,056 of VZRR01010036.1, forward strand.
ATTATTTTAAGTATTTTCAGCATTAACTCAGAACAGCAGTTTTCAGCCCAGGCATGGTTTAGAGGCTGAGGATGTTCTTTAATGTGTTTGCCTTCATAAAAAGGGCCATAAAACTGCATTGAATTAAAGCCCTGAGAGAAACAGGGCAATAAACACAACTCATCCCCTACAACCTCCCAGACAGAACCTACCCGGGTTCCCTATAGTTACTCTGAGAAGCAATTTGCAGGGCAGCAAAGGGAACTCAGCAATCCTGGCCACAAATTTAAGTTTAAACTGATTTTTCACAGAGGGGTGAACAGCCAGGTGTGTGCATTTATCCTCTGGGAGCTGAGCCCTCCATGGGATCTTCCCTGGGCAGGAAAGGCCCACAGGGCTTGGGACAGGACAGGACAGGACAGGACAGAACAGGACAGGTCAGTGACCTACACACCTCCAGGCAATCAGGGAATGGTTTGGCTTGGAAAAAACCTTAAATGTGATCCCATCCCACCCCTACCACGGGCAGGGACACCTCCCACTGTCCAGCCTGGCCTCGGATGCTGCCAGGGATCCAGGGGCAGCCACAGATCTTCAGGACAACCCATCCACCCTGTGTCCATGACTGGACACAGCCAACTCCCTGTCCTGGCAACTCCCTGGAATCAACACTCCCAGAACTTCTGTACTGAATTTGGTTTTGACGCCTCAATGGCACCAACTGGATAATGAGAACAATCATCTGGGATCTCCAGGAGACCCTGGGACTCTCCCTGGATGTGATGCAGGGTAAAGGAGCAGGTATTTCCCATTCCAAGGGTCAGCTCTGTGCACAGGCACCACAGAAAGGGAGGAAGAAAAAAATACGGAACTCCTGAACAGATTTATTCCAAACAAACAGAGCACTTGGCATTCACACAGGCAGCTCCAGCTTAATGGAATATTCAATTTAAAGCTTGGGCTGCCACACGAGCACTCCTGGAGTTATTTTATCCCACAGAATCTGACTTTTATTTGAATTCCCTCCCATTAATGCTCCGGGTCAGTTCTGAACAGGCCAAGTGGAAACTGGAACACAAACACCATGACAGCCCATGGAAATTCACCTACTTTATCTCCTGTCTCCTTTCCAGGACTCCTACTGAACAAAATTTGGCCTTTTTACCTGCACCCAGATAAAGATTTCCATGGAATTCTCCCTCCTGAGCCCCTCTCCCTGCCTGCTGCCCGTCGGGTGGCTGGAATTTTCCTGGAGGAGCCAATGGAGTTAAAGGATTCTTCCACCGCGGGCTTTGACTTTCAAATGGAAGCCTCGGGATCAAGACAAATCCATCATTCTAATGCCAGGACGGAGCTGCTGGAGCCAAAGGAAATGAATCCGTGCCGTGGATCATTAGCCATGTGTGCAGTGCTGCTCCAGAATTAATGGATGCTGTGTCATGCCCTGGGACTGCTGCAGCCCGTTCACAGTCAGCTGGAAAAGGACAGAGGGAAAATTCTGTTCTATTTTTTCCCTTTCTCTCTGTTTTCTTCCTTCCAGCCTCCTTTGAAATCCACACTGCTGGGAGCTGCTCCACGATCGGAGTAATTCATGCCCTGGCTCTGAGTAAGGGCTGCTGCTGAGCATTAACCCAAAGGTGAATTAGCAAAATAATAGAACAGCACTAATGAGGAACTCCAGCACCTTTCCCGGCACGGGAATCCTGAATGGAATGTCTGCCCACCCCCTTGGGATCAGGGCTTGGGCACTGGAAAACAACAAAAAAAGTCTGATTTTATTGCTCAAATGTCAAATGTTGGTGCTTCTGGTTTGAGACTGGCCCTGAAAGCCAGGAATGCTGCTCCCTCTGGATCCTGCAGCAATCAAAAAATCCTGGAATGGTGTGGGTTGGTTAAATCCCATCCAGTGCCACCCCTGCCATGCCAGGGACACCTCCCACTGTCCCAGGGTGCTCCAACCTGGCCTTGGGCACTTCCAGGGATCCAGGGGCAGCCACAGCTGCTCTGGGAATTCCATCCCAGCCCCTCCCCACCCTCCCAGGGAGGAATTCCTTCCCAGACAATAAACCCTGTGCAGAACTCGACATCCCCTAATTAACAATTGCCAGACATCCCCTAATTAACAATTGCCACGTGCTGCCTTTTCTCTGAAGGTTTCCAAGTAGTTTCTAAACCTTGGGATGCATCCCAGGGACTCAGTGAACAAACAGCTCCTTCAGGGTTGTGAGCACTGCCAGAACCTGGAGAAAGGAAAAATCCAACCCACGAAACCTCCACTGGTGCAAAGCAACAACGCCCCAGCACTAATTCCTGGCTCCAGTCCCGTGGGAGGGACCCCATGAGGCTGCAGCCACTCAAAAACAGGCTCTGTCCCACCTTTGCAGCTGGAAAATACAAATATAGGTGATGTTCCAAGGAATCTGTAGGATTCCTCACTCATTAAGCCATTTCCTAATTCTTTTACAGAATCAGTTCCCTGCACAGACATTCCAGGGGCTCCCTTGTAACTCCAGCAGTTCCACAGGCCAGGAGACTTCCTATCCCAGCTCATCCCATCCCACTTGTTTCTCCAGAAAACCCAGCAAACATTACAAGGACAGCTGAATATTTTAATGAAATCACTCTTGGCACATAAAAATATTGATCTGCCAAGAGATTTTCCCTTTCAACCAAAGTCTTTCCCTGGCCTGGGACTGAGGTGGAGCAAGGCCCTGGTTTCCTCCAGTTTGAAATGAAGGGAAGAGCTCGAGGAACAGCAAATCTTGGATCCCCACTGGTGCCTGAGGCCGATTGATCTCCCCAAATCTGCACATCTTTATGTACAGGTGCATGTTTATCTCAGGTGCCACAGTGCCAGTGCCACTAAGCCCCAGATGAAGCGATTTTTACAGGTACTTGGGAGAGCCCCTTAAATAAAGAAATAAACAAACAGAAGGAGCTGCTGGAAGGGCAACGGATGCAAATTCAGCATCTCCTGATTTTATTCCAAGCTTTTGCCAGTGACTTAATGAACAATCACAGACAAGCCACTTCATGTTGTTTCTCAATCCATTAATTAGGAGCAGCGACACTCATCTCCCAGGCAGCTCCACAGCTGAAGGTGCTGCGTGGAAAAGATTTCCTTTTTATTGTGCTTAAAAATCCCACCCCCCTTGGGGATGCAAACAGTTTGCCAGAATTTTCCACATCAAAACAAACAGCAACTCCCCCAGAAGGGAAGCAAGGAGCTCCCCCAGGAGCAAGAACAACAAAGCTTCGTGCTCACCCAGGGGCGCTGCTGAGGATCCAGATTCATTTGCCATGAAAAACGACAGATTTAGGGTCATGCTCTGCTAAGTAAAAGGAAAAAGGCTCAGGGAATTTCGTAGCAGGTTTTTTTTTTCCATGCCTAACTATCCCATTTGGAAGAATGTATCATATATATTTATAAAAATAGATTTTCAAGTTGTCAACACTCCCAGTTCCTGCTGGATTCGCTTTCCAGGCCTTATGGAGATGCCAAAGGAAGGGGAGGAGAGGCTGAGCCACCAGGACACTCCTGTGCCCACCCCTCTGCAGTGGGGAACACAGCAGTGGCTGCTCTCACACAGCTGGGGCTCACCACTCACCAGAACATTTACACGAAAGATTTAATTAATTTAATTAATTTGATATCCCAACCAAGAGCTGGGAGAAGGAAAGGTTCTGCTGTGGTTCCCTGCAGCAGATGGGAGGCACAGGAAAATGGCTTCACTTTCCATGCTGAACACACAACATCTGGGACTGGCTTTGGAATTGAAATCCAGAACGGTTTGGGTTGGAAAGGACCTTAAAGCTCATCACCATCCAAGCCCTGCCACGGACAGGGAATCATTTTGCATTTGGGTTTATGTTTTATGGACAAAGTAAAGATGATTTCACTGTTGTCACATCGATTTGGGTACTGAACTCTTGAATTGTGGAGCTGTTGGAAATTCAGGAATAGAACAGCCATGGCTGAATTGGCTCAGCGTGGCGACAGCTGCAGAGTCTGCATTGAAAATCCCATTTTTCACTGAATTTTTAGAAATCCAAACTTTCCTGGACTTGCACTGGGTCACAACCGAGTTCTGAGAGCTCCAGCTTGGCTCCAGCCAAGGACAACACCAATATTTGTATCAGCTCCCAAAGAACCAGGCGGCATGGTGCCACATTTCTGCTAAAGAGGGAAAATTTGGGTGACTCTGAGTAAGGAAAATTTGAGTAATTTGGGTAACTTTGAGTAATTTGAGTAATTCTGAGGAGTTTGAGTAACTCTGAGTAACTCTCAGCACCTGTACGAGCCACCAGGTCACAGCTGCCTTGAGCACCAGGAGGGTTTGGCCACCTCCAGGTTGCCCCTTGACTGCAGGGGTGTAAAACCAGACAGAAAGATAAAGATTATGTCCTTAAAACGTCTCACAGAAATGATGGAAAGAGCCAGAGTTTAATCTTAAAAGTCATCATTGATCATTTTAAGAACTCTTTGACATCCCTCTCCTGAAACAATGTAATTCTCTGTAATTATCCCTGCAATCTGGTCTTTTGGCACAGCGCACTGGGAACCTCTGGAATTGCTGCTCCAGTGAATCCAGGTGCTTTGCAGGCTTCTGAATACAAAGGAGAGTCACCAGGCAGGAAGGAAATGAAGTGATCTGTCTGGCAAGGGCCGGATCGCTGAGGTGATGGGGGGTTGCGGAATGCAGTGGGTGTTTCCTTGCAGGAATTATCCCCTGTACGGACACCAAGAGCTCGGCTGGTGCCATCCAGCTGTGCCCTCCAAGCCCATCTGTTGTGGTAAAAGGGCTGTCAGAGCACTCGTTGCTCAGTCCCAGCCTGATGTGTGCAGCCTTCCACGCCACGGCCTCCTACAGGTGTTCAGTCTGTACATCCCACAGCAACAATCCTGCAGAAATCACCTTATTCCATGGGAATCCATCAAATTCAGCGAGTCCCAGCCACCCACAGTTTCTGGTGCACAAACTGCCACTGAATTGCCAAATAAACAGTGCCACAGAGGTGAAACTGCCCAGTGAAGGAGCTTTTTCACTGCTTATTATAATTGGATGTGGAAAAAGGATCAAACAGGCTCATTCTAGGACATGGAAAACGTGAAACTGATAAAAAGTCATCCCCAATATCCTCTCCTCTGACCCTGGAGTTCATTTAACAGGTATAGGGATAGAATAGAAACAAAAATAATTGAAGGAAGTATTTTTAAGATGCACGGAGCCAGACAGGGGTTGTGTAATGGTTTGACATCCCCAGGACGGGGTCTGGGTGGCAGCAGGATGCTGCCTAATCGTGAAATCACAGAATCCCTTAAATCCCGTCCTGTCCCACCCCCTGCCATGGCAGGGACACCTCCCACTGTCCCAGGGGCAGCCTGGCCTGGGACATTTCCAGGGGTGGGGCAGCCACAGCTCCTCTGGAAAACCCAAATAAATACCTCAATAAACACCTCAATAAACACCCAAATCCTGCTGTCCTGACTCCCCAGGCACAGAGTCTTTCAGAATGCAGAGCCTGCAGCTCTCTCTGGAAATTGGTTCTTTGCTGTTCTCGTTGAGTGAGAGAAAGCAGAAATAAAGCAGAAATAAAGCAGAAATCTCTCCCCAGCCACGTTTCGTTTCCCTAAATCTCCCAGGGAGTGGGAATGAGCTTCTCTCCTGATTAACCCCAGGGCTCTCCCTCAATCCATCATTCCCAGGATTGTCACCACGAGGAAACTCATCAACATCTCACTATAAATGAGCAAAGTTCACGGAGTCCAACGAGCTTGATTCCTGCTGCAGTCCTACCTAAGAAAGGCTCTCCCTGCCACCAGCAGCCAGAGCTGGGCTCAGTTCTGTCGGGTTTGGGTCAGGCTCCTGCCCCAAAACCTTGGGGAGGCCTCTGCTCCCTTAGAGCTGAGCATGCATTGCAGGGGAGCACCAAACAGACGCAGAGAGGGACAATCCCCTGAGCAGGACGTGACTCAGCCCTGACTTGCATTGCTTTGGCTGGGCCCCCCCAAACACGAGGAGAGCAGGACTGAAAGAAGGCACTGAGAGGCTGAAACGCAGAAGAGGGGAGTGACAAAAGCCTGAGGAAATCATGGAATTGTTTAGGCTGGAAAAGATCATTGAGTCCAACCATTCCCCCAGCACTGCCAAGGCCACCCACGTCCCCAGGTGCCACATCCACTGTGACATCCCCCCAGGGATGGGCACTCACCCCTGCCCTGGGCAGCTGTACCAGGACTAGACAGCTGTTCTTTGGGAAAGACTTCTCCAAATATCCAACCCAAACCTCCCCTGGCCCAGCCTGAGGCCGTTCCCTCTCCTCCTGTCCCTGTTCCCTGGCAGCAGAGCCCGACCCCCCCCGGCTGCCCCCTTCTGTCAGGGAGGTGTGCAGAGCCACAAGGTCCCCCCTGAGCCTCCTTTGCTCCAGGCTGAGCCCCTTTCCCAGCTCCCTCAGCTGCTCCTGGGGCTCCAGACCCTTCTCCAGCTCCGTTCCCTTCCCTGGACACACTCCAGCCCCTCCATGTTTTGGGGTGAGGGGCCCAAAACTGAGTCCTGGTCCTGTGGCAACACTGGGGTGACACAAGCCAGGTGCCCTTTGCCTCCCTGCCCACCTGGACACACTCCAGGAGAACAATGGAAATAATTCCTTTCCTAAAATCCAGGCAGACACTTCCACAGCCTTTCCCTCCCTCACTCACAATTACCTGGCTGAGATAATTATTCCCCTCTTTCAGGTCATTCAGAGCAGATTTATTAATTGTACAGGGGAAAAAAGGTGCCTACAATGTCTTCCATATTTCCTTTATTAATTTTTAATTATTTTCTCTTAATTATTAGGACCCACTCTGCAATGTCCTGGATGAATGCTCATAATTAAAGTTCAAGTATTTGCTCTAAATTAAATCTGATCTCAGCTCTTGGGCAGAGGGAGGTGTGTGGGTTTTTTGGTTTTTTTTCCTTTTGAACATGGAAAATTGAGGAAACACATTTGTTTCTGCCGTCCACGGACGAGCTGCTTCTTTACAAGACAAATATTCCCCCAAGTTAATGTGGAGGTGGTTACGTAACGCAGATTATGAGTTTGGGGTGGCACATGGGCAGAATAACAACTCCAACCCAGCTCTGGGGTGCCAGTGACCGCCACTGCTCCACAAAGCACCTCACTGGGGCCACACGTTCATCTCACGCCTTGTAGACAGAAGAAGACCTACAAAAGACCAAAAACACCCAAGAAAAAACCCTACAAAATGAGAAATGCTTTCCATTTTCCCACATAAATATTCTCTCGAGGCCACAAACCCCGGTCACGACAGAAGCACCTCCTGGCATGGCTGCAATTTATTAATTCAGCAATGAAAATAAATTCCATTGCGAGCACCACAAAGTCCCTTCTCCTCTGCCCCTCAACAGCAGGGAAAGCATCCAGCAATTCCAGCTAAAAGCTGGGATGAACACTATGAAATACAACCGTAAAAGTTCCTCACTCCCATTTTTCTACAGCCCAGAAGCTTCCTGCAAACAAGCCTGGAAAATTCCCAGTCCAAGGCAAAAAATTCCCGATCCCAGGTGCTTTTTTGTGCTCTCGCTGGATCCCTTTTGGTTGGACAGATTTGTGCTTTAATCCCATCCGATTCTGTGTCAGTTCTCCCAGGGATGTTAATAGAATAATAGAGAATTCCGTTGGTTTTAGTGAGGCTGAAACCTGTCCTGGAGAATGAATATACACAAATAAATATAAATAAATCAGTACCTATGGACCTGTAAGGCTGCTCGTTCCTCCAGGTCTGACCCTGCAGGACGGCCCAGCCACTCCACGGTTTGAAAAGCACAGAGAACTCCATGAATTTCAGGGCTGCATTTGTCCGGAACTCAAACCTAGCACTTTCCTCCCCTCATTTCATGCAATTATGATGATTTATACGGTTCTGGAGGCCAACCTGCCAGTTGGGCTTTTCAAAAACGAGCACACAACTTACATGCCTGGGCTAAGCAGTGGAACTCTGAGCTTCAGGAAGGCCAGAAACCACCCAAATTCATCTTTTTAGTCAACAATTCTACTCTTCAAACATAATTTCTCGTTCCTTACACAGGTGTGTCACACCCAAACTATCTCTCAAATATTCTGTGATATTTCCCAGTGTGAGGGCCTCACAGTGTCTGAAAACAATGGGAAACCTGGAAAAACAATCCCAAATCACAAAGTCTTAAACTAGAACTGCTTCGGGGGAGATTACCCAGAGTTCCAGATCAGTTCTAAATGCACAAGAACTTTCTCCATGCTCCCTGCGAGCATCATTCCCGACATTTCTGGGAACTATTTTCAGGCATTTGATCTGTGCTGGCGTCAGTTGTTGCTACCCAGAGTAATCTCCTTTCACAGGAAAATAAAAAGGCTCCGTGAGATTATGTAAAATCAGCCAGGAATAGCAATGAATATAAATACCCCGGATAGATGGACAGGAAACAGCCGGGCAAGGAGGAATCTTTGGGAAGCACCACTGTTTGATGCCTCTAGCAGGAGTTCACCCACTCGGGCAGGCACTGCAACATCTTGAACTGATCCTTTAGGCAGACTTGGGGCTGGGGTTTTGCGGGGCTGGGGTTTTGGGAGGCTGGAGCAGTTTTCGAGGGGCTGTAGGATCAGTCAGAACTGAGCTTAACCACGAAGACTGAAATTTCTCATTTTTAGCACTGGAGCAAAGCTGGGACCTGTCTAAAGCTGACTCAGATCTAAAGCTGAGACCTGTCTAAAGGTGGGTCCTGTCTAAAGCAGGGACCTGTCTAAAGCTGAGACCTCTCTAAAGCTGAGTCAGGTCTAAAGCTGAGACCCATCTGAAGCTGAGACCTGTCTAAAGCTGGGCCCTGTCTAAAGCTGAGGCCTGTCTAAAGCTGAGTCAGATCTTCCTGTTTGTTTCTTATGGGAGGAACATTTTGTTTCTCAGGGCAGCAAAATTTAAGCCATTGAAGCACATTTCAGCTTTACCACTTCTAATGCTTTTTAAACAGCACTTTCTCTTTAGTTTTTGGTCATTTTTTTCTCTCTGTGTTTGCTTTTAAATTCCTTCCCCTCCATCCTCGTGATTTCTCTGTTCCATGGAATGAAGGGCCTGAAGCAGAACCCAGCTCTAGTCCTGATCCCAATCACAGCTTGGCAGGAACGAGCTGGAGCTGCCAGTTCTTCTGGACCAGGTTAAAGTGAGGGTGTTCCCCTGCAGGAGACCCAGATTCCCTGGCTGGCTCCGTGTGAGGTGCCCAGGGCCCTTGATTCCCTCAGGGCTGCAGTTCCCAGAGGTTTAATTCCCATCTTTGGGCCACCAGTGCTGCTGGACATGATCAGCAGCTTGCAGAGGAAATCGAGGGGGAAGCAGGCAGGAATTCTGGGTGATTTTTTGGGAGCTCATGGATTTCACCTCAGCATCTTGGGACTTCGAGAAGACTAAAAAGGTAAATTTTCATATTCCTCTGATATTTCTGCTCATCTATTGCAGTGTTTTGCAGCTTATCTGGAGGAGAAGCTCACAGAAAAGGGATGGCAGAGCTCACACACGCTCCCACCCCCCTCAGAAACCCCAAACCCCAGGAGTGAGGAAGTTCCAGCTGGTTTGCTCCAAGGGAGAGGAATGACCAGCACCTCCCCCGAGCCGTGAGCAGGGCACGGGAACACCTCCCCAGCACACTGCGATGAAACCTGCCGGGAAATCCTCACAGGGCATTTTCCCCTCTCAATCCCGTGTGCAGAGCCCGGCAGCTCCTCTGAGGCCCACGATGATCACACTTCTGGGCAGGCAGAGGTCGCAGCGCCTGTGACTAAACACCCCCTGGCCGGGCCCTTCCGGAGCGGGGGAAAGCACCGCAGCAGATTGAGGAAAACCCAGTGAAGTGCCTCTGAGCGGAACGTGCGTGAGCACTGCCCCGAGCGACGGCTCAGGGCCTCCCGAGACCGGGTGGAGCTGCTGGAAGGACTCACCTGCCTTTAGCTCCTGCCAGTGGCTGCGATCAACTTTCCAGGCACTTCCCAGCTCATTTCCTGTCAGTTGTGGCTGCTGGGACCCCAAATCCGCCGAGCCTTGCTCCCACTGTCCTGCCCTCAGCTGAGAGCTCCCTGCCCGTGCCGTGAGGCCCCCGGGCACTCCTGGGGACGTGAGGTGATTCCACCGACCACATGGAGCCGCCCCTGGAGCTCCCGGTGCCCTTCCCCGGCCCTGCATCCCGGCTGCCAACCGCCCTGACACATCAGGCTGCACTTCCACCCCGAGCTGCACCGAGCAGCTCCGCTCTCTAACAGTGGATCTGCACTAGAAATCAATGTTATACCCGTCTTGTTCAGCACAACATCCTTCCGTGTTTACAAATTTGGCCGTAAGTCACAACTGAAAACATTATCTTTTATCCTCCTCCCACCCCCCCAAATCCCTGTCTGTCCATTAGATCCCAGCAGAAATTCAGAATAATGAATATAAAAACTGTCAATGCCACGCCAGTACCTAAACCCTGCAGTTTCCTCCTGAAGCTCTAACACGGAGGAGAATAAAGTTGAAAACAGATTTCAAGTCACCATAATTAAGAAATCTGTGACAGTGTGAACATGAAAAGCCAAAGGCACGCTCTGCTTTTAATTCATTCCACTCCTTACAAACAATGCAGACGCTCCAGAGGCAGGAATTGCGTTCTCTCCCTGCGAGCACAGGAGAGGCAGGGACAATGGGATATGACGGTGATGGAGTGCCAGCCTTTACGGCTGATTCCAGCCCCGCCGTACCACTGCAAGCTCAAGGACTGCACTGCTCCCTGTAAAGCAATTAATCTTCCTCCTTCTCCCAGCCTCTCATCTCCCAAATGAGTGTGAAAAATCCCTGTGCCTCCCGTGTCTGGAGTGAGAAACTCCGGAGCTGTCTGCACGCGGAGCATTGATGATGAGGTGCCTCGTGCCTCTGGGGGATAAAATGCCTCCACATTTAATGTTTCTGAAGATTTCCTTTGTGTGGCTGCTCCAGAGAGTCCCCCAAGCCTGACAGGCTGTGGCATCAGGAGCAGTGCAGGTGACAGAGCTGTGTCCAGGTAAAAGTGGAGATATACCCCATTTGTAAACGTGTTTTGTCACATTAAAGGGTTAAAAGCTGCCAAGGGCAGCAAAGTTTCCCCAGGCCAGGCTGGACGGGGCTGGAGCACCCTGAGACAGTGGGAGGTGTCCCTGCCCATGGCAGGGGTGGCACTGGATGGGCCTTCCAACCCAAAGCCTTTGGGGATTCTAAATAAATAAACATACTCAGGATAAATGCTGTACCTATCAATACTGTGTCTATCAATACTGTGCCTATCAATAGTGTAACTATCAATACTGTAATTATCAATACTTTAATTATAAATACTGTAACTGTCAATACTGTAACTATCAATACTGCAACAAAAATTACTGTAACTAATTAAAGGTGCTGCCATTTTCCTGATGCCAAAAGCCTCAGGACTCCAGGAGCCAGCCCATACCAGGAATGACCATCCATTGCTCATCTTACCCATGGCCAGAGGCTATTCCTGGGGGCAGCTGGATCCTTGGGAATCCCTGCTCACCCCCGGGAGCAGCAGAGCTTTTTGGCTGACCTGGTCCCTCCTCTTCCCCATCTCTGGGTTCTGATCTCCAGGCAGGGCTCAAACCTTGCAGAATTAAAACTTGGCCCCTGCAGCTTCCAATTGCTCTCCCTTTCCTGTCCCAGATCATCCTGACTAATTGCTGTGAGTGGACACAAACAAGGAGCATGTGCCAGGCAAACAACAAGGGAATCACAGCAGTGCCAGGGAGAGAGCTCAGTTTCAACCCAAACAAAGCCCCAAATGAGCCAAACCCCACCAGCACGGAGAGGAGGATCTGTTCTGCACGTCTGGAGCTGATTCACGGTGCTTCGGTGATGTGATCAGGGAACTGAAATAAATACATCTGAAATTTGCATGTGTCTACTTTATCCATTTATATCAGCAGGGCTTCCAAGTGTTTTATTAAGAAAGCACAGCTAATGACAGAAGGAAAATGCTAATTCTGTTTGGGGGCTCCTCCTCCATTCAAGTTCACTGATGAGGCAGACAAATTAAGAAAGATTGTGAGCTTCTCCAGGAGCCATTTGTTCGACATCTCCCCAGATCGATGCCCGACACACGGAGCATCTTTGTGCAATAGAATTTTATTTGTCATGTTGGGCCAGGAGCAGCAGTTAATAATTCACTGCACAGCTCCGTGAGGCTCCCTCGCTCTCTTTCACACAACCTTGCAGTTTCACAGGCTCTTGTTAGGAGCAGCTTAAAATAGTCTGTTATCAGTGCTGCCGTCGCTGTCGGAGCCCCGGCAGAGGCACCCACTGTGATCGTTCTGACAAGGGAACAAAATAAACAGCCAGGAACTTGGGGAAGGACATGGACACGTGGATTTGATCCCCATGGGATGGCTACTCTGGAGCTCAGAGCCAGAGAGATGGGAAAAAAGGGCGAATTACCAACACTCAACTGCTCTGCCTACCTTGTCACTGGAATCATGGAATGCTTTAGGTTGGAAGGGACCTTTTATCCCTCCCAATCCCTCCCGTGCCATGGGCAGGGACACTTTGCACCAGACCAGGTTGCTCCAAGCCCCGTCCAGCCTGGCCTTGGAGTCATCTCTGGTTCAGATTTCGATTTTCTGCTTCCCCAAGTCCTTGCTGCTGGCACATCATCCCCTGCTTGGGTGCCTGAGGTCGGAACAGTCAGGCTCGGGTCAAGGTGCCTGGAAATAATAGGACTGGAGAACACAGGCAAATATTCCAAGGAGCCAGGCTCGGTGCTCTCTGATCACCACAGAAACCACAAAAGACCCAAATAAAACTCTCAAGTAAGAAAAAGAGTTCAGAAACAGCACCTCCTCGGAGTCCAGCACACTGCGCTTAATCCTGCAGGGTCAAGACACTTCCCGTCCTCAATCTCAAATCTGCCATTTCTGATTTAGCTCAGCTCCCTGATTCCCAGGCTCACGGATGATGTGTCAGCTCCAAGCGTCACCTCGGCCTCCACCTCACACAAAGGCAGTGATTCACACACCCCAAGTCTTCAGGGCAACGAATAATATTGTTCTCTGTGGTAATGGAAAAACCACCCAGACAGACAGAACTGCTCCTGTCAGCCATGAGCTGCTCACCCCAAACCTCACACACAGCTCAGTCTGGGGCTCTCTCCTGCTGCAGCAATCCCATGGGAGTGCAGGTGAACCCCTCACCTGAGCAGCCCAGAAATGCTCTGTCTCCCCAGCGGGCAGCTTTAGGATTTGATCCAATAAAACCGTGGCAGAGAAGCTGTTCCCACTGCTGCCTTAAGTCCTGGCAAGGTCATCCTGAGGGTCAGCAGAACCCAAAAAGAAAGGGGTCATTGCTCAGTCCAGAGGTGAAGGAAGCTCCAGGCACAGGGAAACTTGTGGCTGAGGGAGCTGGGACTGTCCAGCCTGGAGAAGGGAAGGATCCAGGGAGAGCTCAGAGCCCCTTCCAGGGCCTAAAGGGGCTCCCGGAGAGCTGGAGAGGGACTGGGGACAAGGGATGGAGGGACAGGACACAGGAAATGGCTTCCCACTGCCAGAGGAGAGGGATGGGTGGGATATTGGGAAGGAATCCCTCCCTGTGAGGGTGGGGAGGGGCTGGGATGGAATTCCCAGAGCAGCTGTGGCTGCCCCTGGATCCCTGGCAGTGCCCAAGGCCAGGCTGGAGCACCCTGGGACAGTGGGAGGTGTCCCTGCCCAGGTGCCCCTGTGGGTTTGTGGGTCACACTTGTGGGACTGGGGGTCACAGCTGTGGGTTTGTGGGTCACACCTGTGGGACTGGGGGTCACAGCTGTCGGTTTGTCTGCACGAGGCCAGCCAGGAGGGGAGTTTGGTTGCAGCCTAAGGACACAAACCCTGCAGAGGAGAAAACTCGGAACAAACAGCCAAGGGAACCCAAAGTCCTTCTCTCGCCATTGCACTCCGCTTTATCTCTCTGGGATATGCAGCCAGATGGGAGTTAGGAGCAAAATCCATATGTTTTCCTTAAAGAAAATCCCACAGAAACCTCTCAGAGTGTGTTTGTGGAATTAATCAGCTGAGGGGCAAACATCACACATTTGTCATGTGTGTGAGCAGAGTTGTTATCACCAACACTGAGTTCTTCCATTACCAACTCTGTTGGTAGGAATTCAAAATTCTCAACTGTGGAAAAACCCCGAAACTTTGGCCTGAATTAGTTGGGAATCACCTGGAACAGTGGAATCAAATTTTATGGCACTACCTAAGATTATATTTATTACTGAGCTAAAACATCAATAGGGCAAAAAAATGGGGAAAAGACGTTCCTGACCTTTGCAAAAATGAAGCTGGACACTCATTCATTCCTATTATTTTATAAGAATATCGGTCAAATTCCAAACACTGGGAACAATTTGCAGGCAGCACAAACAGGCCTGGCTGGAGGATTAATTATAATGGCCAGGAACACTTCAAAGGATGATGCTTCTCTGGTTTTAAAGCTTTGCCAATAAATGTGTAAATAACCAGAGTCCCAAAGAAGGGGATGTTAAGATCATAACTCTGAGAATTTCTGGCTAACAGATGTTTTTCTTATTAGGACAGAAATTAAAAAAGAAGAGGCTGGGAACTTCCATCCCCATTGTAACTGAGATGTTGTTCCTCAAAGGGATTTGTGAATATTTCCTGCTTCAGTGTAAGCTCCCAGGGATGGGTTAAGGTGGGTGCCTGGTCCCACGTTTCTACCACAAACACTGCAATTCCGTATTATTTAGCCCCAGGACTGGGCTCACTCCCTGTTTTTGCTTTTAAAGGTGAAGGAAGCAGCTCCAGTGGTTGTTTTTACAAATATCTGCTTAAAGGCTCTCCCTGGAGATCCCTGCTGCGTCCCAGCAGCTGCTGCTTCCTCCTACCTCCTTTTCTCGCCCTTTGCCTACAGCCAGAGGTGTTCCTGAAGTGGGAATAACACCTGATTTCTGGGATTTAGGAATGATCAGCAAATTAGCCCTGGGAAAGGCAAATGCCACCAATTTGTCAATTAAATATAATCTCCATCTATTAGAAAAAAATCTTTATTACAGAAAACACCTTTAATCTTAACCAGCAACATTTCTCACGTTGATCACTGCAGTGACCCACAAATGAGCTCCATCCCAGGAGAACAGCTGAGATTTCACGGAATCACAGAATCAACTGGGTTGGAAAAGACCTTTGAGATCATCAAGTCCAACCTGTGACCCAACACCTCCTCATCAACCAAACCACGGCCCTGAGTGCCTTGTCCAGGCTTTGTTAAACCCCTGCAGGGACAGTGATGCCCCCCTCCCTGAGCAGATTCCAGTGCCCAGTCACTCTTCCAGAGAAGAATGTTTTCCTGATGTCCAACTTGAACTTCCCCTGGCGCAGCTCGAGGCTCTGTCCCCTTGTCCTGTCGCTGTTCCTGGGAGCAGAGCCCAACCCCCCCTGGCTGCCCCCTCCTGTCAGGGAGTTGTAGAGAGCGATGAGGGCTCCCCTGAGCCTTCTCTTCTCCAGGTTAAACAACCTCAGCTCCTTCATCTGCTCCTCACAGGGCTTGTGTTCCAGACCCCTCACCAGCCTTGTTGCCCTTCTCTGGACATGTTTGAGCATCTCCACG
>VZRR01010036.1:106375-156178 GCA_013398015.1 Oreocharis arfaki
CCCCAGCACCATCCCCAGCTCCGTTCCCAGCACCATTCCCAGCACCATTCCCAGCACCATCCCCAGCTCCATCCCCAGCACCATCCCCAGCACCATCCCCAGCACCATCCCCAGCACCATCCCCAGCACCACCCCCAGCTCCACCCCCAGCTCCATTCCCAGCACCATCCCCAGCACTCCCTGGGCCCGGCCTCCAGGCAGTTCCTAACCTAGTGAAGAGGGAACCTGCCCAAGCCGTGGGCTGCAGCTTTTCCAGAGAATGCTGTGGGAGATGGTGTCAAAGGCCTTGCTGAAGTCCAGGCAGGCACATCCACAGCCCTTCTAGCATCCACCAGGCGGGTCCCTGGTCATAAAAGGAGACCATTTTATGGAGGAAAACATGGATTTTCCCTTGCAAACACAGCTCTGGTGACAGAACTTGTGTGACAAATCAAAACTTGGCAGAGGATGCCCAGAGCAGCTTTGTGCAACCCCCCGCTTGTTGCGTCAGAGCTTTTAATGCATTTCCAGTTTTAGGGAGTCTGTGAGAGGACATTGTGTCTGCAGAGGAAGAGATTTGGATGTGCCAGCAGCAGGAACCTCTGGGTTTGTGGTGGAGCACGGGTTTGGTGCTGGAAAACAGGGCTGGCCTCAAAGGTTTGGGAGGTTTGGGCAGAATTAAGCATCTTCCCACTTCCTGGGAAACTCATGACTTGAAATGCACATAATGCACTCTTTAATACTTGTCTTTTATACATCTAGAAACAGATACAATTATATAAAATCTATATAATTACATAAAATTTATATAATGATGTATAAATATAAATATAAATCCTGTATCTCTTTACATTCCAGTAAATCCAAACAAAAAATACAGCAAGTGTGGGGCTGCCCATATCCCACATTTGCATACAAGGGGATTCTCCATTTCCTAGTTCTTAACTCCTGCTAATCTCAGAATTAAATTATTCTTACGGGGTGTCCCCAGGACCTGCCAAGCTGAGGAGATTCCCTGTGGGATGGGGTGTATGGCCATGGAAAAGCATTTTGAAGGTTCCTGAAGAGCCTGAGCTGATCCTGCAGTGTAATCACGGAGGACAAATAAAGTTCAAATCTAAAAAACCCCAATTTTTCTCCTCGTTCAAGCACAGCTTGAGCCCTCTCCGCCTGGGGACGTGTGGGCAAAAGTCTGAGGGTATCCCAGCAAAGTGGGATTTGGGAAAATGAGGAAAAACCCCCCCAGACATTTGGCTGTGCAGTGTCCAGTGAGATGAATGGTAAAGGACAGGTGTGGAATTCTCATTAAATCCCTGTGCTGGTTAAGTTTAATTAATGTCATTGTTATCAATCAGACCTGTAATTAGGCAAATGCTGTGCCCTGATTAAAAAGCAACGTGATTGTAACTAAGGGCTGGAAACAAAGAGAACTGGAGCTGACAGCAACGTGTGCAGGTGATTCTGAGCCTGCTTCAGCTCTCAGTGGATGTATCCCTCAGACCCCAGCCCAGAACTAGGCCACGCTTCCCCCAGATAAATATTTGGAATCACAGAATGCTGGAATGGTTCAGCTGGAAGGGACCTTAAAGCCCACCCCATTCCACCCCTGCTATGTGCAGGGACACCTTCCCCTATCCCTGGTTGCTCCAAGCCCTTTCAGCTCTTCCAGAGATGGGGCATTGAACCAGGAGCCTCAATTGCAGCTGGACAAGTGTTGCAGTTTAAATTCCTGGTTTAAATCTGGATGCCTTGCAGAGGTTAAAATTTCCCTCCCTTTTCCATGGGAAAGGGTCGTCTCCATCTTTTCCTTCGAGCACCATCAGATCCAGCCTGAAAACTCGAGTCTAGCAGATTTTACTGCAGCACAAATATATCTATTTATATTATATTGTAATATTTTCAGTAGCAACAGGGTCAAAGGAGCAGAAACCGTTTTAATCCTCCTCCCGTTCCCGCTGGAGCAGTTGGATCTCCTTAAGGGGATTCCGGCCCAGGGTCTGGAAGCCATATGGGACCACCCGCTTTAATCCCGTTTGCCTTCCCCTCCCTCCCCGCTCTTCCCCCTGGATGCTCTGGGTCAGTCACGTTCCAGAAGGACTCAGAGCCGAGGTCAGGGCGATTCCCTCACTGAACATTCCCAGGGATTACCCGGAATGGGGGGATTAGAGCAGCGCAGGCAGCTGGAAACCTCATCCCCCTCCTGCCTCCCCCCGCTGCCGTCCCCGGGGTGGGAGGGGGGAAGGCCCCCTCAGGAACGCTCCATGGACGCGTCGTGTTCGCTGGAGTGGCCCCAGTTCAACCTTCGGCCCGTGTCTCATCTCTCTTTGGAAAAGCAAGGAATAACCGGTCGGACCCTGGGCTGTGAGGAGTCAGCACCGGCTCGGGAAAGAGCTCAGGGCTCCACCAGGGTTGGCACGGGAAACATTTCAGGGAGAGAGGAGCCCAAACTGGATTATCCCGAGGTTCCTTCTGGCTCTGAGAACGCCCATGAAGGAATCTGCGAGCCAGCTGATTATCGCGCTGTCCTCAGCCTGACCTCGGGGCCGCCGAGGGAGCAGCCCCACACCGCGGCTCAGGCGAGGGAAAATGGAAACACAGCAAGGTGCAAAAGGCTTCTAATGATTTATTTTGGCCCCTGCCAGATAAATTCTGTCCTTCGGGAATGCTGCACATTCCTGCTTGTTCTCTGTCCCATGGCTGGCAGCAAAGAGAAGTCCCACAGGTTTAGAGCAGAAATCACTGATCAGACTCTGATCAGATCCCACTGAATTTTAGGCAATTTATCATTAAAAAAGGATTTACCATTAATTTACCATTAATCCTTCATGCAAAACCACCTGGTGTTTGGTTTTTAGGGAGCTGGAGGTTTGTTATTGCTCGCTGTTGTTTTTGAGGACAAACTGCTGGCACAGGAGCACGGATTTCACATCCCTGTAGCACCAAAGTAGCACCAAATCCCAGGAAAACAGCCAGGAAAAGCCACCCCAGTGCCCGAGTCCCATGGAGAACAGGGGGCAGCACACAGTGTCACCCCTCTGGTGCCATAAACCACCGTGGCAACACATCTCTGACACTGATGCAAATATCACAACCAGAATTCCAGTGCCGAAAGAGGAGGGAGAGGGAGAATAATTCCATCAGACACAGATACAGCTGTGCTTAAATTAAAATACAAAGCCCAAGCAGGCTTAGAGAATGTCCTGATTAGCCTTGAAAAACTGCTGTGCATTAAAGAGACCCCAGAATATATATCATTTTTTTCAGTCCAGCGGAGGAACCCACTGATGCTCTGCCATTTGTTCATTTACAGCAAATATTAACATGAGGCCCAATTTTCTGCCTGGCAAAATCATTTTAATTTTTACCAAGACGAATGTTTGGAAGGGCGAGGAATAATTAAATCATTTTCTACTCCAAAAGAAGCCTCACGGTCTCGTCGTGGGGTTCCAGTGTTTTGTAAATCATCTAATGATTTTCTGCTTGTTTAAATATTGCCTCCCCATCCCAAACTGATTAGCCAAGGGAAAATGTACGGGGTGGAGGCACTCGCAGGAGGGACCAAGTTCCTAAATCACTCAAAGATTTCCTGCTCCTGGGAATGTCCCTCGGCCTGGGAAACTGGAATAATCAGCAGGGCCAAATTCCTGCCTCGGAAGTTCCTCCTTCACTTCAAAATGCTGCAGAAAGACAAAGGAATTGCAACTTTTCAAAATTTCAAATTAACTCCTCAGCCAGTGTAAGGGAAAACTGCCTCAATTTGCTCAAGGGGCTGCACTGGTGGAAATGGGGACACAGGTGTGGACAGAGGCTGATCCGCCTCTGGAAGAACTCCCTGGGAGCTGCTCCGGAATGGGAATGAACGTGCCCGTACCGGGATCACCCCCAGGCCTGCCCCAGAGCGGGGCTGTGTCCTGCCCCACACCCCCGCAGCTCAGAGCTGCAGCCCCAAACGCTGACCAGGACACAGAAACCAACCCGTCACTGGTCAGAGGCAGGCTGAGAAAGGAGATTTACATTTTGAACTGAAAATCTGCTGATTCCTGCCAGAAACTAAAGAGTGGCACCAGAGATTCCTTCAGTATCAATTCAAAGATTTCTCATTCTTGCCATAATGAATCTGGAATTCACCTCTGCTCAATGACAGAAAATCAAGTTTTAAAAGCACGAGGCTCATGTGCAGACATGGAGTTTTTAAAGGACTGGGGTTTTTTTAGGGGGGAGGGAAGAATATGACAAGTTAACAATGGTTGCAAATTATATTAAAATCTTATTGAAAAGAAAGGAGGACTTGCTTGCTCTTACAGCAGCAAAACTGTAACCTTCCAAAAGCATCATTATTCTGCTGCTAAAATGACAAAAAAATAACCCTCTGCCCCCAGAGATAATGCAATTTATTAGTATTTCAGTGCTGAATGCACTTGTCAAATATTTAATCATCCGATTCTTTACATTAAAAACTCTGCAGAGGGAATCTGCCACTGGGGAATAGTAACAATCCACACAAGTGGGAATATTTTGGAGGATTTATGGAGAAGAACTGGAGATATCAGTAGGGAAGATGGTTCTGCTGCTGTTGTATGCTGAGGAAAACCTCAGGAGTGGCTGGGAATGGGGATGTGGGACAGCATGGCTTGTCCAGGCCTTCGTTTGCTTGATGCACACTGCAGAGAAGATTTGCACTCCGGCGTTTCGGGGTGTCCTGGCACACAGGGAGCAGATTCCTTGTGAAGGGGCGTGGGAGCAACAGACTTGGGGAATGCACCCTTGAAAGGCTGCTGGGTGTGGAGATTCCAGGAGATCTGAGATCCCTGCTAATGAGGGGGGCACAGCTGGAAGCTCCCAAGGCTGGTGGAGCTCCAGAGGGTGGTGGAGCTCCAGAGGCTGGTAGAGTTCCAGAGGCTGGTGGAGCTCCAGAGGCTGGTGGGGCTCCAGAGCTGGCCCTGATGGACAGGGTGAGGTGCTGGAGGCTGGGGACAGGACAGGACCTCAGTCTCCCTCCTCCCTCCCTCTGGCTCCCTGATCACCAAGGCCTGAGCTGACAAAGGGAACAGAATTAACTTGGAATTTTACAGAGCTGGCACAGATTCCTCAACTCTGCACCATCCTCTGGCTCTTTCCTGCCCAATTCCTTCAACACTTCGTTTTCATTCTCCTCCCCAGATGCCTCTCTCCCAGCCTGCCCATTCCCGCTTTCCCTCTCCATGTAAATCAGGAGTGCACAGAAAATCTCCGTGATCAAACACCTGCCCACTTCGGAGCGATCCCCAATCCTGATGAGTGACCTTTCCGTCAAACTCCATCCACTGGCGCCAGGAAGAATTTCAAACCTGTCTTGTGTGAGGAACCTGGGTGCTTTAACCTGCAGAGATTTATGGCTCCAGAGAATATTTAACTTATGAATAAGCTGATTGTTGTTGGCCTCACTCTGTAACAGAGCACTCTGAGTCAGCAGCGAGCTGGAGTGAAGCCTTCCTGCAGTGAAATGTGTTCCATCCATCATTTCCCAGGAATCCAGCTCAGCACTTCCAGCAAAACCCCTGCCCTGCTCCTTTAGCTCCATTCCTCACCCTCCATTTGCCATCAGGATCTGTGGATGTGACACGGACACATCGGAGCTGGTTCCTCGACCCAGAGCAGCGACATTCCAGACACAAGTGGGAGTCAGGAGGCAAAACCAGACCCGAGAATGCGTGGAAGCACATCCCAGCCATGGAAGCACATCCCAGCCATGGAAGCACATCGCAGCCATGGAAGCACATCCCGGCCATGGAAGCACATCCCAGCCATGGAAGCACATCCCAGGCATAGAAGCACATCCCAGCCGTGGAAGCACATCCCAGCTGTGGAAGCACATCCCAGCTGTGGAAGCACATCCCAGCCGTGGAAGCACATCTCGGCCATGGAAGCACATCGCAGCCGTGGAAGCACATCCCAGCCATGGAAGCACATCCCAGGCATCGAAGCACATCCCAGCCTTGGAAGCACATCCCAGCTGTGGAAGCACATCCCAGCCTTGGAAGCACATCCCGGCTGTGGAAGCACATCCCAGCTTTGGAAGCACATCCCAACCAGTGCGAGAGCTGCCCCTAGAAAATGGAATTTCTCTCCCAGGGAAATTCTGCTGTTTCAAATTTAATCTGCTTCTAACAGGAGACCAAGACAACACCTGCTACTTTCAGCAGAAGAGCTCTGGACTTGTTTCAGCCCTTGTAGACAAAAGATTTTTCATGTTTCCAGGAGCACAGAGCACAGAAACTGAGAACACCAGCACAGATTCCAATTTTATGTACATAACACCCTGATATTCACAAATCCCATGTAAATCTAGGCAATTTATACTGATTTATCTGCCGCCTGAACAACAGTAAACTACAGGCAGAACTTTTCTGCTAAGGGATGTGGAATTCCAGCAGGTGTTCACACTGGTTGGTTAATTGTAAATTATGGTTGGTTAATTATAATAAACTAAAAATATTATTTTCTCTTCCCTGAAAAGTGGCAAAGTGCTCCCGGGACATGGGCAGGGAACCGGAGTTCATATAAAGATATATTCACCATTCGCTTCACATGGTCAGAATTCATCTGCAGGACAAGAAAATGCCACTCTCCACCTCGTCTCATTCACTGCTGTTCCAAGAATCATCCTGGATGAGCTGAGAGAGGCACCACGACAGGATCTGACTGAAACTGAACCTCCAGCCAATGGTGTGAGGTTGTACCCTGTGCTCCAAGGCCTCACTGAGAAGGAAAAATTATCAATTAATATCACTGGAACTTAATTTTCTTTGACTAAATCTGCTTTTGTTGGAATTGCAGCAGCCCCTCAACCCACAGGACTGTGGTGTTTGTCCAGAGGAGCTGTGGCTGCCTCTGGATCCCTGGCAGTGCCCAAGGCCAGGCTGGAGCCCCCTGGGACAGTGGGAGGTGTCCCTGCCCATGGCAGGGGGTGCACTGGGTGGGCTTTGGGGTCCCATCCCACCCAAACCATTCCAGGATTCCATGATCCCTGGCATCACCACCATTCACAGCAGCAACAGCAGAGGAATCCCAGAGCAGGGAGCTCAACAACCCCAGCGCTCCCAGCCCTCCACCCTGGCAGTCTCGTGGTGTGAAGTTCCCTGGAATCAGCTCCGTGTGATCACAGCAGCTCGGCTGGGACCACTCACGCGTTACTGAAGGCACGTGAGCCCCCCAGATCCCCTTCCTTGGAGCACAGGGATTGACTCATCCTGCCCACCCCCAAAGCTCAGCTGCCCTTTCAAAATAATTGTATTTTATCGCTTAGTTTAAAGTTAAACTTACTGGGTGGGGCTCTGGGGGAAGGTGTCCCTGCCCATGGCATGGGCTGGAATGAAATGGGTTTGAAGGTTTCTCCCAACACAAATTATTCTGGGATTCCGGGATTATAAATTCTTGAGTCTCTCACTGAAAACAGAGCTTCTTCCTTCCCAATTCAGCATGCACGGATTGTCACATGCAATTTGTTTCCTTAAAAATTGAAGATTAAAGAGCCACAAGTGTAGAATAGAAAGGGACAGAAGAGGAATAAGGAAAAGCAAGGACTGTTGTCTCCATATGGAAAGTGTGCCAGGCAGTAAAATGGTGATTTTAATATTAAAATTAATATTAAATGAACCTGAGTCACTTTGCTCTGATGAGTGCAGAGATCCTGAGCAGGGTGTGGGGGAGGCAGCAAAGGCAATGGAAAGTGTCAATAAAGGCACCAATAAACCCGAGCTCTCAGAGGGGAGCACGGGAGGGGAGGAGTCGCACGTTTCTTGTCCGTATTTACTCTACCACAATCACGGTTTGATCTCTGTCACTGACATCTTCTGCACTAAAAGGCCGCTAAAACTCACCTGGCAAATCCCAAAAGCCATTCCCAGCCCGATCCTTGCGTGCCCTCTGTGCCAGGGGCACAGGTCTGAAATACAGGAACAGAGTGTGGGGATAATTAGCTCCAGCCTCGTTTGCCTCACCCAGCACAGCCCAGCCTCCCTCAGAACAGAACTTCCTTCAAAGAGCTCTGAAGAAAATGTTCCTGATCAAATCCATGGCTCCGGCATCGCATTCCTTCAGCTGCACTTGGAATCGCAGATCCCTGGAATGGTCTGGGTAGGAAAAGACCTTAAATCCCACCCAGTGCCACCCCTGCCATGGGCAGGGACACTTCCCACTGTCCCAGGGTGCTCCAACCTGGCCTTGGACACTTCCAGGGATCCAGGGGCAGCCACAGCTCCTCTGGGAATTCCATCCCAACCCCTCCCACCCTCACAGCCAGGAATTCCTTCCCAGTCTCCCATCTAACCCTGCCCTCCTGCATCTCACAGCCATTCCTCCTTGTCCTGTTGCTCCAGTCCCTCTCCAGCTCTCCTGGAGCCCCTTCAGGCCCTGCAAGGGGCTCTGAGGTCTCCCTGGAGCTTTCCCTTCTTCAGGTGAGTGCCCCCAGCTCTCCAGCCCGGCTCCATTGGGCACACAGACCGTAAGGAATTCCCTAGAAATTAAAACAGAACTAGAAACAAAACGTTCAGATTTCTCCCTCTCAATTTTCACACAAATTTATTCATCAGTGAATTAATTTGGCTCAAGGAGAACTATACATAAAAAATCTGAAAAATCAGAAGTATTCAGCCCAAAAAAACCTTGGGCACACCTGAGGGCTGTAGGTCTGTAGGGGTGGGCGGTTTCCCAGAGGGATTGATCTGCAAAGGACCTGCCAGCTAAGCTGGGATTTAGGATTTATTGCAGGAAAAGGAAAACCCTGAAATCCCAAAGGCATCCAGGGAGTAGAGGAGGAGCAGAAGAGGAGCAAAGGACCAACACTTCCATTCCTGTCCAGGGCTTCCCTCTCCCCCACTGCTTCCAGCTGCAAACTTTGCCACATCAAAACCATCCTGCAATTTCCGTGGCGCTTAATGACAGGTTTTGGAATAAATGACCTTTTCCACTAAGATTTGGGAACTTTGTGCATGAAGTGGATATTTATAGATGCGTTTCCAACCTCTGGAAGCGTTTGAAGGAGTAGTTTCCAAAGTTTTTATTGCACATTAGAGCCGAATCTCATTCCGGGGTGTTCCGGGGATTTGTTCAGCCCAACTCAGCAAGTCCTGGGTTTGCAGGGGGAGGTGGGAGAAGGCAAATGCAAACTGTCAAATCACATCCATGGGAGGGCTACAATCTCAATCGAGCACTCAGAGTGCTTGTCAGGAAAATTAATTACCCTCTTGAGTTACGGAGTTCATTCCTGTCCCCATGGACAAAGGCAGCGTTCAAGCGGTAAAATCTCACATTGGCCGACAAGTGACAGCAACGCCGAACGCAGCCAGAGGTGAAATGGACCAGATTTCAAACAGACATCCCAGCACTTCACCCCTTCTCTGATTTAATTTGGGTTTTACCCAAACTTCCCTTGCCCCAAACTCTTCAAAGATTTGCCCAGAACTCCTTCGAGCCATCGTTTTATTGCCTCAGCGCAGCGATTCGTAACCTGAGTTTTCTGTGACATTGGGACACTTCAAAATTGGCAGAAATATCCCAGTTATGTGGAAAATGCTTAATTGGCCCCAGAATGCACCCACTCCATGCCTGGCTCAGAGAGCTGCTGTCAGCCCTGGCAGCTAAACCCTAAAAAAGAAGAAAATCAGGATTTGCTGCCTTCCATGGAAGCCAGCATGTTGTATTCCCTGTGTACAGAAAGTTCCCCAGGAAAAGCCCAGTGAGGAGAAGGTTTAAAGGCAGGCACTGACCAGGCCGAGGCAGAGTGTGCAAACAGCAGATGAAGCAGAGTCCCTGAAATTAAACAGGTTTTTAATGAGAAAAATGGGTCCAAAATTTTGGATTTATTTTGGAATCGAGTATTTTTTACCCCCCACCCCCAGAAGGGAGAGTCAGCCTAAACAAACCTGGAGCCATGTGCTCTGAGAGAGAGAAAATAAACACAAAGCACATGAAAACTCGCACAAAATCTCCAGGGATGTGCAAGGGAGAATCAAGAGAATTGTTCAACCATCAGCCCCCACACTGAGACGTGACAGCAACTGGAGAAACTGGGGAGTGCACAGAGGAGAAGCTGTGAAAAGCAGCATTTGGCAAACACGGATCAGAAGCACCCAGCAACCACAGAGATCTTCCGAGCCCTTGCCCATCTGAGATCAGAAATGATGGAAAACTCACAAAAACATCTTTTTTTCTACCTTCTTCTCCGTATAAACCCAGCAGCGCTGTGGAGCCATGGTGGGATGAAGCCTCAGGATCCCTTTATGGAGCAGGGAAGAGTTCTCAGCGCTGGTCTGAGCGCCCGGGAGGATTTCTCAATGTCAGCAGATGAGGCAGTAGTAAAGCGAGGCCATCACCCGCTCCTTGTATGCCATAAATCACTCCAGGAGCAATAAATCCTCCGGCTTTGCACCCCTCCAGGTAAAGGGCAAGCTGCCAACAGCATCAGGGAACAGGAGCCCAGGAACGCTCTTGTTCTTTGCATATCTTTTAAAGAACCAATAAAATGGGCAAAAATCACCTTTCCCTCCTTGTCTGCCCAAGCCTGCCTCCCTCAACAGGGTGTTCTTACCAACACCATGTTCCCTGCTGCCACTGCACTCTTGGGATCCCTGAATGGTTTGGGTTGGAAAAGACCTTAAAGGTGATCCAGTGCCCCCCCTGCCATGGGCAGGGACACTTCCCACTGTCCCAGGGTTCTCCAGCCTGGCCTTGGGCACTGCCAGGGATCCAGGGGCAGCCACAGCTGCTCTGGGAATTCCATCCCAGCCCCTCCCCACCCTCCCAGCCAGGAATTCCTTCCCAAAATCCCATCTCACTCTGCCCTCCTTCAGCTGAAGGCCGTTCCCTGTGTCCTGTCACTTCATTCCCCCCAAGCCGGACCTTGGGCACTTCCAGGGGTGGGGCAGCCATGGCTGCTCTGGGCAACCTCTGCCACCCTCTGAAGCCTCTCAAGCCCTTAACTCTGAGAAAGTCATGAAGAGATGACTTTATTTGGATACTCAGGACAGGCACTGAGTATTAAAAAATAACCCAAATCCCCCAGCACAGCCTCACATGAGGTATAATTAACATAAGTGCCCCAAAATGTCACGGGATCATCGAGGTTGGAATGACACCTACGAACATGGAGTGCACTCACACCAACGCTGCTGAGGCAGCAGAGTTTCAGACATGGAACTCGGCTCCTCCAGGATATTTTTACTGCCTACACCAATTGCTCTCCGAGCTGACTGACAAGTGCAGGGCAGAATCCCTTTTCACTTCCCTAATCTCCGTGGGGTTGATGTGCAGGGCCCCAGCGGAGGTTTAGGGGATTTATGCTCCCAATCTCTGCCCCTCCCCACACGATTAATGCTGGTTTACACTCCATTAAAAAATGAGGCCATAAAACTGCCTTCATGGGGATGAGTCGGTCTCCAGTTGTGCGAAAGAGTAAGCGAAACTCAGCTAATTTTATTAGCAAGATTGATTTCTTGTCACCGTGTTCACGTTGCTCCTGCAAACTGCTGCAGAGCTGGGCTTGTCCTGCCAGCCCCGCAGAAGCAAAAGTGGGAATATCTGGAGTCAGTCTGCTAAAAAAGGGGAGAAAAACAAACTAAAAGGGAGGCTTGGGCTGCAGAGGGGAGGGACAGAGGAAGGGAGGCAGAAAAGGGGGAAGTGACATTTGTGGGTCACCAAACGTGACCTGAAGAACCTCCAAAAAGTCCCACAACATACACACAGACTGAAAAAACAAGAAGAAACCTGCAAATATTGCAATTAAGCCATAAAATCAGGGAATGGGTTGGGTTGGATGGGACCTTAAAGCCCATCCATTCCCACCCTCTGGCATGGGCGGGGACACCTCCCGCTATCCCAGGGTGCTCCAGCCTGGCCTTGGACACTCCCAGGGATGGGGAAAACCCCTCCAGTGGAGCACTGGAGGCTGATTTTAAAGAATCCAGTGCCCTGCCCTGGCCATGGTGGGTGGTGGAACTTCCTGGAGCTCCCTTCTGCCCTCACCAAAGCTGTGAATTACACAAAACTCTGGCCCTATTTCATTTTTGTGCCACATTTTCATTTCCTTATTTCCTCCTCCACCTCCCTTCTCCCCTCAAACTTCCCTGGACTATCCACACAGTGAGGGCAGGCAATTCCCAGGCTGCCAGAATGAAACTCTGGGATCCCTCGGACGCTGCAGGGGCTCTGCAGCAGAGCCCAGGATGAATCATGGGTGTGCACGGAAATTAAACCAAATCCAATCCAGCCTAAGTAGCGCCATCCATCACTCCCAGGGCCAAGGGGACTGCCAGAGCGCACAGCAACACCGCCTGCATCCTGAGGAGCAGCGTTTCTCTCTGGGAATTTTCTCCTGGGATGGGCGGGGGCACTGGAATGTGCAGTCATCGCTGCCTTAACACCTACAGACGAATCAGACAGATATTGGGGGTTATTTACAAGTAAACAAATAGATAATAAAAAATGAGCATTTTTGCATTATTTAGCAAATGGCCACTCTGTGAAATGATCGAGGCACCTTTTGGTCATGCACCAACACAAACAAATGCTTGGATAAAGAGATTTTTCCAAGCTAATGATCCGACTGCAGAGGACACGAACCACACAGATGTGGGAGAGCAGCGTCGTGAGCTGTCAGCTCCAAATGCCATTTTGGAGTTGGTTTTTATTGGTTTTTTTTGCAGACAGCAAGCTGAAAAGGGGCTTGAAAGAGCAATCAGGGTTATTTTGCAAATTGCCCTGGAAAATCTGCGAGCACATGGGGAGAAGGCATAAAAGAGCCTGTAAATGTAATGGGAGAAACAAACACAATTATCCAAGGCAGAGCAATTCCAGTTGCTCCAACACTTGCTCAGTACAGAACGGGATCTTAATGACTTCAAGGCCAGAGCAGCTGGATAATGAACAGTCCCTGCGAGGGCTGAGCACCCTCAGCACTCACAGCCACAGGAACTGCTTCTTCCAGCTGCCAGTTTATAACTTTGGGAGCAGGGAAGGATTTCCTGTCTCCGTGACCCTACTCACTGATTTATTCTTTTTCTCACCTGCCCCCAGCCAGGCTCGGGTTGTTCCCCACCCTGTCCCATGATGGGCATCTAAAAAACACCAGAAGAAGAGTTCTCTTCCTCTCTTACCTGGGGTTTCTCACCCGCAGGGCTGAAGTACAGCAGGTTTCCCAGCAAGTGCTGGTGCTCTGCCCGTCGCTGGGGTTTGGACACAAACTGGGGAGCGGAGCCTGTCAGGAGGGAGTGGTTTGGCCCTCATCAATATTGAACACAAATATCAGCGTCAGCTGATGGAATGCTGGTTAAATTAACTCAATTAACACCTTTGTGACAGGAAATTATTATTATTAGTAGTAGTATTACTAACAGTTTACAATGAGGGGATGAAATCAAGGAAAATCCAAGCTGGGAATTCAACTGCTGGCTGCTGTGTCCCTGTTTTGTGCTCTGCCCACTGGGTCACACACCAGGAATGCTCAGATTATCCAAATCCTGTGGGTTTTGGTGCTCTTCCAGCTTTGTCTGATTGTTTGAGTCACCCCATTATTGACACCTCTCAAGGGGGTTGGAAAACACACACAGCAAACCCAAACAACTCAAACACACACAACAATCCCAAAGAGCTGAACTCCAGCCTCAGCTCAGGAAAATGTTCTACTCCACTTAAATCTCTTTTCAATTTCTCTTAAAAGAGAGAAAGCCACATAATGTCTCTGACTTTAAAATCTGCATAAATAACCTGAATAATTGATGAGTTTTGCACTTTATAACCATTCTGCGCTGAATATGAATTATTCTTTAAAAAAACGAGAATAAAGTTGAGAAAAGGAATGGATACGTTTAGAACATTTTTTGAGGATGAGAAACAGAATTAGCATAGAAATGCAGAATGGTTTGGGTTGGAAAGACCTCAAAGCCCACCCAGTGCCACCCCTGCCATGGGCAGGGACACCTCCCACTGTCCCAGGGGGCTCCAGCCTGGCCTTGGGCACTGCCAGGGATCCAGAGGCACCCACAGCTGCTCTGGGAATTCCATCCCAGCCCCTCCCCACCCTCCCAGTGAGGAATTCCTTCCCAATATCCCATCCATCCCTGCCCTCTGGCAGTGGAAGCCATTCCGTGTGTCCTGTCCCCTCCATCCCTTGTCGCCAAGTCTCTCTCCAGCTCTCCTGGAGCCCCTTTAGGTCCTGGGAGGGGCTCTGAGCTCTCCCTGGATGCTCCCCTTCTCCAGGTGAACAGCCCCCGCCCCCCAGCCTGGCTCAGCCCCAGTCATCTGCTCCCACCAGGTTGGTACTGGTTCTAACTGGTCTAAAATAAATACCCAGACTGGTTCAGGTGCACTAATTCCTATTTTAGAAGGATCCCAGATTTTCACTGCTGCCAAGGAGGAGTGAGACACAGATGTTGACTCTGCTTTGTCCTGTCTGTGCAAGCCTTTAATTCCCTGGTTTTTCTGTATCCAGCCCAGCCCAGACTGCCCAAAATCCCCACCTGCATCCCCAAAACTGTGAACAGGCAGCCCAAGAGCTGGAATTCCCTGCAGGCTGTGGGTGTGGGTTGCAAGGACAGGCCAGAATGAGGTGCTTCATCATCCCTTTCAACCAAACACAAACCAAATCTGTTTTATGGGATAAACTTTCAGAAATAACCCCCCAGCTAATCAGAGTGATGTTTCCATTTAATATAAACATGGAATGAATTCACTGTAAATGGTAAAACAAAATTATTCCATCTCAACACCACCAAATATGAGGATATTCTCAGAATGAAGTGGGAACCCTTGAACGAGATGTTTTGAGTTATGAAGCTGCTCTGCCAGCAAAGAAATGTTTCCATGAAATGCTTGAAGTTTTAATGAAATTGCACATTGTGACAGAAAACTGTTCCCCAGAACATGTGTGCTCATTCCCACTCTGCACTGACGGCTCTGAGGAACCAGGACTGGGATATTTTTAATATTTTTATCTCAAGTGTGCAGTGTAAAACACAGCCTGCCTCCTTCCGTTCAGCAGTTCCTGGTAAAAGCAAGGTCTTTAAATAATTATGGGAAGGGGAAAGGTTGCTGGAGCTGCCTGGGGTCTGTGAGCTCTGCATCAGGCACTGATGAAACAAGTAAGGGTCAAGACTGATGAAACCAGTTGTGCTGATGGTTTTCCATCATTACCTTTATCCCAGGAGACAGAGGGGTCATGCCCAGGCTGCATCCTGGCTCCATCAGCCTTCATCCCGCTGGGGGGAAGGAGAGAGGAAAGGTTGGAGCAAGTCCAGGGGAGGCCACAGAGACGCTGCAAGGGCCAGAGCCCCTCTGCCGTGGGCTGGGAGGGCCCAAGGCCAGGCTGGACGGGGCTTGGAGCAGCCTGGGATAGTGGGAGGTGTCCCTGCCCACAGCAGGAGTGGCACTGGATGGGATTTGAGCGTTTCCCATCCAACCCATTCCATGATTCCATGAGTTGCAAGAGCATTTCAGGATTCAGGAGCTGCAGATCCTGCTCCCCGATGGCTGCTGGATCTCAAATACCAACTAAAGGGTTTTAAATGTGGTGCCTTTTCCTGTACAACATTTGGGGATCTCAGGTCGAGCTCTGGAGCCCACAGGACACTGATTGCACACTCTGGACTTAGACAGCTTGGAACCTTTATAATCTGTTTTTTCCTAGAAGCTCTGAAATAACAAAACCAGAATCCAAGATGCAGCACCCTCAGTTTTCACACCCTGTCATGGTTTCTTGCCTCACTGTTGCCTTTGAGGAGGACGATCCAGGGCATGGCAGTAGAACGAGGAGAGGGACTTCTGGCTTTGTTGGAGAGGGAATTGCTACACTCAGACAAGGCACAAATCCCTGCCGTGTTCCCAAAGGGTTCTTCGTTCCCAGGCAGGAACACAGCCAGGAAAAATGGGATTTTATTCCCAGTGTGCTCTTAAAAGGTAAACAGTGAGAAACACCAGCTCTGGAAGGGAAGCAGGGCTAAAGATGGGCTGAAAGAAACCCGATGCCACAGGAAGAGATAAACTTTAAATGCTGACAAGGACATTGTTTGTGCCTCTTGCTTTCACTTGATTCAGGCCACGTTTGTTCCTTAGGCTGGGAAAGCCGAGAGTAGGGAGAGCAGAAATCTGTGGGGTTTGGTCCTTCTCACTCCCCCTCCTGCCCGACATAGAGGAACTCCCTAATTGTCAGCACACCCTAATTGTCAGCACACCCAATTAACGCTGGGAAGAAAAGAGTTTTGTGGCATCTGCCTCCCCCAAAGCGGCAGAACCCTGAGCACCAGCCCAGCCCTGCAGTCACACACACCCTGCCAGTGGAAGGGCTCCCCTTCCCAAGGGATGTTCCCAGTCCCAGGCAATCCCGGGATGCCAGAGAATTCCAGCATGCCGGGCAGTTTCAGGATAACACCACAATTCCTACTGCTGCCATCCCTAATGTCCAAAAACCACCTGCTGATGGGCACGGAAGGACCCAACTCCAGCTCCGAGGAGCCTTCAGACCTGAGGAGCATCCTGCAGGAAAGAGCTGTAAATCCCTGGATCATTAACAACTGTGGATATTTAACCCAGGGAAGAGGAAGGAATTCCAGACAAAGAGCCGCAAATGCTGAGACTCCTTCCATTTAAGCGCTCGCCCGTTTATTTTAACCACAATTTTTTCATTAGACCATTTTCTCCTCTCCCCCCAGCCCCTGGCAGAGATTTTATTGTTGGAGGATGTCATCGCGGCTGTTTCAGATCTGTCAGAAATAATCTTCTCATCTGCCAACTGCTCGCGGGGAGGAGATGAGCTCATGTTCCGACTGACAAGATGCGCTGAAGAGCCTGGGCTTTCTCGGAGCCTGCGAGAAGTTGAAGTTCCCCCATTGTGTGAATCCTGTCAAAGTTGGCCCTGCAATTTTCCTAATGACAGCTGCTGTCAGCTGAGGAGGGAAATTATTCTGTTCAGCTGGGAATGCTGACAGGAACTGCAGAGAGGGCCTGAGCACTGGAGGAAAGAAAAGGGCCAGGTATCTGAGGGAAGGCGTGGTAAATTCACCCGGCACCCTGGAAAGACTCAACTCGAGGTATTTTCAGTCTCCTTCCAAAATCCTGGGGAGTTATTTACTCCAGCAAGAAAGGAGTGACACAAAATTAAATAAAACACCTCAAGAATAATGTTTAAGAGACCCAGCCGAGTTCACAAAGGTATTTTGGTGTCTGTAATTGCACATTTTGGCACCATTTCTAAGGGCACGATGCAATCGGGATTGTCCAGCTCCCTTGTCCTTTCAGCAGGAGATCTGAAATTATCTGAGATATTTTTAAAAGTCATTAAAAAGCTTCACCAGGTGCCTGTGTGCATTTTCTGGAACCTGTTTCCACTCTTTCCTGTTACAAAGGGGCCACACCATGTCAATTTTGCAATTCCTTCTTTGCCCTAGAGCCAGAGATCCACCTCTGCAAACACATTTCTGTGGAGATCCATCCAGTCTGGAGATGACAGAGGGAAAGAAATTGCAATTCCACCACCTTCTATTTGAATGAAAATGAGGAAAACAAACAACAACAGGAGTTCTCAGGGCTCCAACTGAGTCATTCCTGCTCTGCCAACGCCTGCAGTTCCCATTCAGGATCTTCCATCTGCTCTTCCAACAAACTGTGCAGGTACAAAGGGTGGCAAGCAGGAACAAAAGGGGAGAACTTCCACCATCTACAGCTGTGTTTCCAGTTTCCTCCTGGAACTGGTGGAACAGGTGTCAACAACCACCCCATGGGGTTTGCCACGTTGTTAAAATATTACAAAAAATATACACATAAATTATCCAGGGGGGATGTGGCTGTTTGAAAAGGGGTTTATTTCAACTGAAGTGCTTTAAGTCAGCCTGGAATAAGAAAAATGTTATCATTACCCTACAGCAGCCTGAATAAAGCACTACTTAAATCCATCCCAACCAGCACCGTCTATTGTTGATTCCTACAGGCACTGGGACACTTGCACAGGAGCCCCCAGAAACACGAGCTCTGAACTACTGAATATTTCCCTCACCAATTGTCATCTCTCCCTTGCACGGTCATCTCTGCCACCCGTGTTCCTGCTAATCCCATGTGCCTTATCCATGTCTCAGCAGACTCATTTGCTCACTTGGAAGCAGGATTTCAGCCTCTCCAAGAGCCGAAGTTCCACGCTGAGGGCAGTCAGTGCCTCAGCTCCTGGGGTAAGAGGGCTGAGCAGCCACAGATTTGATGTGGGTCCGTGTTCACCTGTCCCTCACTGTGGTACTGTAAAACTTTAACTGTACACTCACAATGATGCAAATTCAACTCTGGAGGAAATGTTTTACCCAAACTATGAAAGCAAAAATGCTTAATGAGTCCCCCAAAGTGGTCTGCAGCAGTTTGCAGCTGCCAGGTCAAAGGAGCCCTCCCTGTGCTGGGAGATTTTTTCCAAGCTCTTGCCATTCCCTGAGGAAATCTGCAGCACGTTCTCCTCCTGACACCAGGGCTCTCATAAATCTCCCCAAAATTACTCCAAGCTGAGGAAACTTCCAGGGCAGGCCTGAAATTCAGTTTTGTGTCTCCCTGCAGTTTGCACTGAGTGGGACCATCATTTCCTGGGAATATCAGACAGCCCCAGCTCAGTTTGATCCCAGTTTCCCATCCAGTGCTTCCTCCAATCCCTACGAACGCTGAGCTGTCCTTCAGCACCTGAACATCAAACAGATGATGATGGTGCAGATTTCTGACCTGGCTCCCAGAGTCACTTTAAGATTGATATTTATAAAGCTGTGCTTAATCTGCAATTTAATTTTCAGCAAGTGCCTCGTGTCTCCTCTTTATCTCTTGATATCTCTTGTATTTTAAATAAAACCATCTTTTTAAGGGTTATATTTAAACTTAGCACAAATTTGTGTGTACAGAAATGCCTTTGCTATGTGAGGCCAACCAAATTATCCCAAACATCCAAGCAGAAAATCAACCTTCTCCATTGTCCAGCTGTTTTAATGACCCTCCAAGGCTGCATCCCTGCAAGCAGAGCTGTGCTCAAACACCTCAAGTGTGGGGAGGAAGTAAATGGGACAGTCTGCACAAATTCCTTGGATCCAGGAGCATTTCAGAAACATTCCCAAGGATGGGATCAGAGACACCAAGCCCTCACTGGGCGAGGATGTCAGGCAGGTCCAGCTGTGTGCAGGTCCAGCTCAGTGGAACTCCAGCAGGCTTTCCACTGAGAGAGCCCAGGTCAAACACAGCTCTGCTGCTGAGAAGAGGGAATGGAAACAAACCCAGGAAAAAAAGAAGATAATGACAATTCAAAATTCATCATCTCCTAAAGAACAGATTAAATGTGTTACAGGCAGGAAATTCTCCCAAATGTGGAAGGAGACTCGAGTGCAGTAGCCTGAGGTTCCAGACTCATATTTGTTATGCAAAACTGCCCTAAAAAAAGACCTCAAAGAGCCACATGATCCCAAATCTGGAGTGCTTTTTATCTCCTAAACAGTTTTCCAGCTGTTGCACTTGTAATTAACACCAGAACAGCTTTTTGCCTTTCTCATTTCTACTTCCAGGAAAAAAATGATGAATAAAGAAATGGGGAAAGGGAAGCTTTGCAAGTGTCTCAAGAACAGCCAAACCAAACAAAACCCCTGCAAATTATTCCCAGCTTAAAGCCTTGTCAGTGTCTCAGTGGCTTTAAATCCTATTCAGGTGATTAGTCAGTTCCACTGTCAGAAAGATTAGGAGATTGATCTTTGAGGAGGATTAGGATCAGATTTTAGTAATTTTTCTAAGCACAGTGCACACTTTTAGTGGGAAGTTTCCCCTCCTGGACCTGGCTGTTGTATCAGTAGGAACAATTCCGTTCGTTTTGTCCTTTCACAGCCTCCCCACCGTGGGTGATCAGATGACAGAGCTACACACAGAGCACCTAGAAGCCTCTGAGATAAACACAGCCTGGGGGATGTGGTGGCATTGGGGAAAATCAGGAGGAGGAGGAGCTGATCTCTTGGGAACAGCCAGTTCTCCACGAGCCACCCGCAACCTACAAATACCAATTTAGGGAGCTCTGTGTTGTAAAGAGGACAAAAAATGGGTGATGTTTGTATTGGGTCCATGAAGATCCCAGTAACGTGGGGCTGCTTGCGCAGCAGATTGTCCTGGGGGATGCTCCCACCAGCAGGGTGGATGCATCCTAAATAAAGCCAGGCTTCCAGGAGCTGCAAGAAAGCATCAGTCCTAATTATTTTGCATTCCTACTAATTATTTTACATCATTTTGCCCAGAGTAGCTGTGGATTCCCCATCCCTGGAAGTGTCCAAGGCCAGCCTGGATGGGGCTTGGAGCAGCCTGGGATAGTGGAATGTGTCCCTGCCCATGGCAGGGGTGGAATTCGGTGACCTTTAAGGTCCTTCCAGCCCAAACCATGCAGGGTTCTGTGATTGCACCTCAGAAAAAGCAGTTTAGGATGGGGAGAACCCAGTGAAAGCCCCATGTACCTGTCAGGACTCCAGTGAAACTGCTAGGAGCCGAAATCCTCCCCTGGAGGAAATCTGAGGAGGTACCAGAGGTGCCAGTCTGGCAAAGCCCTCCCTGCTCTCCACACCCCCAGGGCCAGCTGAGATTTACAGAAGGACTGAAGAGGTCGCTGCCCTCTCCTGCCCTCCTCCTCTCCTGTTCCCTGGTGCTGCAACGAAGGAGCACAGAGCAGGACAGAGATGAACATCACACCCTTCATTCCCAAGGGCTGCTTTCAGTTCCCCCAGACACAGGTTTGCCTCCTCCACTGCATCCCTGTGGATTTATAAGTTCCTAAGGAAGATCAGCCTGCCCCCAGCCCTGGTTTTTTTTGGGTTTTGGAGCCATGGAGAATGCCCCATTCTGAGCAGACCCTCCTGGTGTAGCCCCAGTCCCACATTATCTGGTTCCTCATCTCATGATTTTAATTCCTCACTCCATTTCCTTTATGGCTTTTAAACACCATAACAAAAACTTTAGGGTTCTGTTCTCCATAATTTCATAGCAATATACTTCATTCCAATGCAATTTGAAGTGTTCTCAGCACCACATTATTTATATTTCCACCCAATCAGAAGTACAAAGCAAACAGCTTTATTCTCCTGTGACACCCACTGCCCGCTACAGGGAAATTCCAACCAGTGAAAGCTCCAAATGGATGAAACACCACTTTCTTAAGCACCTCCTGTGATTAAAAATTCTGGTTAGGCCAAAAATCTCATTTCTTTCCCACCCAGGGACCTTTAGAGAGAGACAGGAAAGGACATGGCCTGAAGGGAACTCTCTTCCCACCCTCGCTGGTGAACAGCAACATCACAAAGGAATTGTTCTATTTGATTCCTATAAAAGATCCTTTAACTTTGTTGTAGCATCTGCATGAAGCCTTTGACTTCTGGCTCAGAATTTCCCAGCTCTGCATTTTGTATTTTTCTTAATTCTGCTCTTTCAGAAGCTGAGAGGAATTCCCTGTTTGTTCTCCCCGAGTCTGTGTTTTCTTTTCTTTCAATTCACTGAACAATGGTTGTATAGAGAAGAAAGAAGTGGGTGAGAAGGACCAGAACTGGGATTTTTGAGATCCCTCCCTGTCCATTGCCTGAGCATCACGAGGCAACAATTTAATTTAGAGCAAGACTTACAAACAACACTCAAACCACTGAGAATTGTCAACTCCAGGCAGAGGAGATCAACCAAGCGGGATTTTGGAAATCCCATATTCAATATCTGCACCAGGATGCCTTGGCAGCTTCTGGAGGTGTGCAGAACATTTAATTAAAGCTGATTCAGCTCGGAGGTCCCACATGTGGAAGGCAGTAGATTGAGGCAAAAGTTGTTAATTAAAGGCCCCCTGTCCAGACAGCTTTCAGCAATCTGCCCCCAGAAGAGGAAAACGAACAAAAAGTTGCAAGAAGGCATTTTAATAATGAATTTCCTGGGCATCCCGTAGGAGCAGCAGGTTCCGGGGTTTGCTGCAGCTTTGGTTCCACTGGATCCAAACCTGGATCCAAACCTGGATCCAAACCGTCCACACAGAGACGTTAGAGAGGAACAAACCCTGCTCTGGAGGGGCAGAACCCGTGCAAAGGCAATTCTGGCTCTCCTGGGGGCTGGAAATTCCTAACAGGAATTCTTCCGCTCTTCCCCTTTTAATACACAAAGAAACCAGAGGCTGATGTACTAAAGGACAGTCCAAGGTCGTGAGGTTTTTGTGGGGCTTTTTTGTGTGTGGTTTTTGGTTTTGTTTTTATTTTTGTTTGGTTTTTGTTTTTTGGTTTCTTTGGGGTTTTTGGGGTTGTTTTGTTTGTTTTGGTTTTGTTTTTTTAAGCACAGTGTTCCCCCCCAAGAGTTTCTGCATCTCCTTCAGACAGCTTAAAAGCACATCTCCAAAATGCATTTAGGACATGTCTGCACCCTGGAAAGCCTTGTTAGCATCCTCCTTTATTTGGGGAGAACAAAGCCAGTATGATTTAAGCACCAACTTCAATAAAGAGAGGAAGAGAGATGTTATTCCAGTTAGTGGGATAAAACCCTCTGCAAGGGCTTGACAGCTGAGAGGGAGAATGCAGCCTCGCAGAAATGGAAATAATTAAAGGGGGGAGCACCAGGAGGCAAAACTACTGCGAGTAAACAGAGTGGATGCCTCAGTCTGGGTCAAAAACTCATCCAGACCTGGCTCAGGGCGCGGCGAGGGGATGGAATGAGCGAAGAGAAATTAATTCCAAATAATCCAAGACTCGTTAGCACGGTGCAAAGCTCTGCATTGCATTAATCATCACCCCCAAGGCCTGAGGAGGCACAGTCGAGGCCAGTGTGGGACTGATGGTGAAGGAAAGGTGACCCACATCCATGAGGGCATGGGGAGGGATGGGAAAATGATCCACATCCTAGAGGGAATGGGAAGGGAGGGGAAAATGATCCACATCCCAGAGGGAATGGGAAGGGAGGGGAAAATGATCCACATCCCAGAGGGAATGGGAAGGGAGGGGAAAATGATCCACATCCCAGAGGGAATGGGAAGGGGGAGGAAAATCCATATCCCAGAGGGACTGGGAGGGCTGGGGAAGCAGCAGTCCCAGCTTGTCCTGCGTGAAGAGAGGCTGAGCCAGCCTCTCTGGCACTGGAAGAGCAGCACAGGGATCAGGAACCCCGCAGTACCAGGGAGAAGCTAACCCCCAAACTCTCCTCTCCCCTCTCCTGTGTCCGAGGTCACCGAGACACCACAGGCAGAGACCCTTCCCAGGGACAGGCTGGCAAAGCTGTGCAGGAAGGAGGGGCGGAATGCCAGCCTGCTTTTCCTGCAGCAGGGAACAGCCGAATTCCCTTCTCTTGTGCACAGAGAGGGGGAAGGAGCCCCTGGGCAGCCCTGCCCGGCCCAGGGCGGGGCTGCTGCGGGTCCCACCCGTTGCGGAGGAGCCCTCCCTGCCCTGGAAGTGCCCGACGCAGGGAAGCGCAGAAACACCGCCTGGACAACGACTCCCCCGAGCTGTGCGGGAGCCGTGGATGATGGACCGCATTTCCAGCCCTTCGTCTCTGGAGCTGCTCCCCGCCAGCCCAGAGCGTCCAGAGGCAGTCTGGAATAAGCACACGTGGTGTGGTGAGGGGCCGGGGCTGCCTCCCTTCTCCCCCCATTCCCCCCCACCTCAGGCTGCTCCCAGCCGCAGCCAGGTGGGGGAAGCGCACACCAGCTGCCCAGCACTGA
This sequence comes from Oreocharis arfaki, assembly GCA_013398015.1. NCBI lineage: Eukaryota > Metazoa > Chordata > Aves > Passeriformes > Paramythiidae > Oreocharis > Oreocharis arfaki. Next base: position 130,038 of record VZRR01010036.1, read on the forward strand.
ACATGGCCCATCCCGGCTCCTGTTTCTCAGCCCAGCTGGAACAGCTCTGCTCCAGGGAGCAAACCTGAGTGAAATCAGTGCCCACCTGCACCCCAAACTGAAACCAGTCCTCAGCCGTTCCCACCCCCAAAGCAGCAGCAGCACATCCATGGATCAGACACCACCGGCTCTCTCCTGGACTGTGACACCTCCTCCCGACCAGTTCCTGGTTTAAAACCTTCATGCTTGCAAAGCACGGAGCCTTTGGGACATCACCAGAGCCACAGTAATAATTAAAACTCAGAAAAGAAAAAGGAAAAGTGATGAAGATTAAACTTCCCAGCTGCTGCATGTTTAACAGAAGTTTCTGCCCACCGAACCAGTATGAAGGGATTTTTTAATGGACAGGTTGGAGTAAGTTGAAGTGACGGGAGTGGGAATGAACGGCTGCTCGATGGGAAGTGACAGTGAGAACACCCAAGGGTTGCTGCTTTACTCACTCACTGTGATTAACAATGTTGTCCACAAAGATTGAAACTTAACTAACATTTTTAAATTGTGCTTTGACATTTTAGCTCTTCCTATAAAAGCACTTGTGCAGCTGTGCGGGTACAACAGAGCTTTAACTGTTTGAACCACTCACCCACTGGAGGCTGATTGTGTTTGACTCCTGACAACAGAAACACTGAAATCCAGATGTAACCAGCATTTAAAGACTGCTCCAAGCTCCTGGGGTGATTCAGTGCCTGGGATCAGAGCCCTGCCTCTCAAACAGGATTAAATCCCTCACGAAATGTTCCATTAACTTTAGTAAAAGAGTTTTGCTCAAATGGGATCTTGGAGCAGAGGATTACAGTAAGCTTGACCCTGGAGACTTGATAACACACCTATCTTTGGGTGAAAAAAATAAGAAATTCAAGCTTCTGCAAGAACTTTTTGTCCACTGCTGCCACTGAGTTTCCAAAGTGAGCTTCCCAATGAAAGCAGGAGCACCAAAGCAGATGGAATGGGACAGAATTATTTACTTTACTTGTGAAAGGGCAGGGCCTGCAGGAGGAAACTCAGAATTATATTTGACTTTGGGGTGCTGAAGTCAGAATTCCTCGAATATTCCCAGTCTCCCAAGAGTTTACCCTCTTTTCCAGGCCATTCCTTGGCAGTTTCACAGGTTTGATCCAAGGACAATCAGTATTTCTCTTTGAGTATTAAAAAATAGGACAGAAGGGCTCTGGAAAAGAAGAAATTTTAATTTTCTGAGGACAGAATTATGATTCTGTTAAATCAGTAAAGGAAAAGACATAATTCCTATATAAAATATGTGAAAAAGTAGGGAAAGAAGGGAAATCTTTTCTGTGTTCTGGTAGGAAATTCCCAGTCCCTTGAAGTCTCTGACATGCACCAGAGAACAGGTCTCATCTTTCGAGTGGGAACACAGTGGATTTAATAAAATTCACTCTACTGGGCAAAGCAATGTAAATATCTGGAGTTATATAAACCCTGCAGCAGGGCAGGGTGGCCATGCCCAACCAAGCTGGGCTACAGTAAACAACTCTCCCTCGTTCCACTGAATATTTAACAGCTTCATTTAGAAAGCAGAGCTGTTCCACCTTTTCTGTGTGCACCAGGTGTCAAGACACAATCACATATCAATCCATTCAAATCAACCCCAAACCAGAGCCTCTTATAGAAAAACACAATGCAATTAGAAGGAAATGGTCAGCTCAATATTGGCCCGCTAATGAGAACTGCCTCGATGAAATGACTATATTCATTTAATTAAAAAGCCCATTATGGACCCCATTCAAAGTGCTGTTCACTGAACTCTTTCATATCAATCTCGTTTGTGTTTGCAGCATGTTTGGGGCATTATGTTGATTTGCACCAGCAGGTTCTGGAGAACAAAGTCTTGGGGAAAAAACACTTGGCCTCTCATGAAAGGGTTTTACGAGAGATAAATGTATATATAGATGAATGTGAGCACTAATGGTTATTTTCTACAATACCTGCAGCTCAGGTTCAGGAGTAGGAGGGATGTAGCAATTTCCAACCCGGAGTACAGCTCAACTCCACGTGCGGCAGTTGCTGAATCACCACAAATTTCACTCAGATGGTTTTGGAAGCATCAGTGCCACCCTGGAGGAAGGAGGAACCTGGAGGGGGGAGCTGCAAACGGCTCCAGCAGCCCCTGGCCGTGGGTAAATCCAGAGGGAAACTGCATTTCTCCCACTCACACACACACAGACATCATGGAAAATGCAGCAGGGCAGAATTAAGGGGGGGATACAACAGGAAATGACATTTCCCAGCAGTTGCATGCACAGATTTTGGCCTTCACTGAACAAACAGGAGCTGAAGCTGAAAGATGCTGAAGAATATCAACCACTGCTGTGTGGAAACTTGAGGAAAAGCACTGCAGTTTTTTAGAGCAAGTAAAAAAGCTTGTAATCAGCCAGATGCACAACTCATGCTTTGACAAGGCATTGCAGGGATAAGCAGTTGGATTCTTATCCCCTTTACCTCAGAGGCCTAAATACCGTGGAGCCAAAGCACCTTCAATGTGCAGAATCGCTGTTAGGACAGACAAATTCCAAAAGGTAACCCCAGCACAGGAGAGCTGCAAAATATTTGCATGTTCAGCTCACCCCCATCCCTGAGCTGACCCAGCTGTGAGAAATTCGCTGCAACCTGGGAAATTATTTGGAATCTCAAAGATTATAACATAAATCTTTGCTTATCGCAGGCACAGCCCTGGGCATTGACTGATAAATATCCAATATCCTTCCCCCACCAGGCCCCCGGTACCACCAGTTGAGCAGGAGTGGCAAAGCAGGAAGAAAACCTGATTTGCACATCTGATTTTTCAGCATTTCAGGGCTTTGTGGGCAAATGTGGCCTGTGCAGTGTGTGTCTAAATCTGCCAGGAATCTGCATTTGGACAGTACCTCTACAGAACACAGATCTGGGGTGGCCTACAGGTTAAAGAGGGGCTCAGTTCCAGGGCTCAGGGGCTCAATCCCAAGGTTGAAAGAATCCCAGGGCTGAGGGGCTCAATGCTAGAGTTGAAATATTCAATTCCAGGGCTGAAATACTCAGTTCCAGGGCTGAGGCGCTCAATTCCAGGGTTGAGATTCTTAGGTCCAGGGCCGAAATCCTGAATTCCAGGGTTGAGGGGCTCGATTCCAGGGCTGAAATACTCGATTCCAGGACTGAGATATTCAATTCCAGGACTGAGGTTCTTCATTCCAGGGCTGAAATACTCAATTCTGGGGCTGAGGGGCTCATTCCAGGGCTGAAAGACTCAATTCTAGGGCTGAGGTTCTCAATTCCAGGCTGAGTGGCTCAGTTTCAGTGCTGAAATGCTCAACTCCAGAGCTGAGTGAATTTCAGAGCTCAGGGTCTTAATTCCAGGGTTGAAATACGCAATTCCCAGGCTGAGTGTCTCAATTCCAGGGCTGAGGGGCTCAGTTCAAGGCTTAGGGGTTCAATTCCAGGCTGAAAGTCTCAATTCCAGGGGCTGAAATATTCAATTCCAAGGCTAAAATACGCAATTCCAGGCCGAGGGGCTCAATTTCAGAGCTGAGTGTCTCAGTTCTGGAGCTGAGGGGATCAATACCAGAGCTGAGGGGCTCAGTTCCAGGGCTGAAATCCTCAATACCAGAGCTGAGGGGCTCAGTTCCAGGGCTGAAATCCTCAATACCAGAGCTGAGGGGCTCAGTTCCAGGGCTGAAATCCTCAATACCAGAGCTGAGGGGCTCAGTTCCAGGGCTGAAATTCTCAATTCCAGAGCTGAGAGAGCTCAGTTCCAGGGCTGAACTGTGCTGTTCACATTTAGCTGAGGTCCAGCCGTGCCAACACTTGAATTATTTATGTGCTTGCCAATGTTAAGACCCAACCTTTCCAACAGAGGCCTCGTGCCCTGGCCTTTGGCACCGGCAGCTCCTGCTAATGAGGGCGTGTGATGCCAGTGACCTCCGTGCTGCCTTCCAGCTCCTCATGGAGCGCTCTGGGGACTGGAAATCGTGGGCTGCCCGAGTTTCCACCCTCCTGGAGTTCGCAGAGCTCTGTGGCACACACAGAGGGCCATTTGGGGCACAAGGCCCACTCAGCTTTTAGTGCAGATTCTGGCCTGCTTTGCAGAGCTGTCGAGCATCTCTGCTAAAAGCAGCCTAAAAACGAGTGACAAGCCAGCAGTGCTGCCCTTGTTTGTTTGCACAGCCCCTCGGAAAGCAGGGCTTTTGGAGAGGCTCGTTAGTCATAATGTCTAATTCTCGTAGATGCAATTATGTCCCAGCAGATGTTGCTGAGTGCTCTGGACACTCCTCTCCAACCTCCAGGGCTGTGTTGGCCACCAGCAGCCCAGCCCAGGACCTGCCTGGGGGTCACAGGGGTGGCACAGAGGTTAATTTGGGTTCTCCTGGACCTTTGGTCTTTGCTACTGAACATATCTGAAAGTACAGTTACTTTCTGAAAGTAAAAGACGACACAGAAAATACAAAATAGTGATATAAAGGGTCATTTGTATCACTGTAAATGGCAGAGAGAGAAGTGTTTACCAGCATTAGAAATGCTGCCAGAGTCCAGATAGGCTCAGTTTCTTCTGGAAGCTCATTTTCTGAACCCTTGGATAAGAATATTTTGTTCTCTTCCATGTGTTAAAAATGAAAACCTAGCAACAAAAATGCAATTGTTTCTCAAAGAGAGCACGAGCTTCATTTAATCTTGCACAGCTTTCACCTTACCAGCATCCTACACTGAATATCTCTGCTCCATGTCCCTGGCACGGCTGGAATCTGGACCAGCACAAGTGGGAAAATCGCACACTTCAATTCACTGAGTAGCACCAAGTCTTAGTTTTCCTCCAGTGACCAGCACACAAACAATCAAAAGATGCAAATCACCCTCTCACTTGTGCAAAAACATGATGGAAGAGGGGAATGTTTTACATTAGAAACCACCTGAACATCACTGCTCTGTCAGGAAGGGAATAACGAGTCATCAAAGCATCTTTCTGAGATAACAGAATAGGCAGAGGGGAGAAAAAAAGACCTATTTTTAAGCCACTGTTTAAAGATTTTATTCTGGGCCACAGCAAAGCCTAACAGGGAGGTCCCATCAGGCCTCCTCCTGTTCACCCCAGTGTCTGGGAGACTGGGAGAAAGTTAAACTTTCTTAAAAGGCACCAAGCACCATGAGAAGACTTTTTTTTACACTCCAGGTTATCCTTAAATCTGCACAATTTAGGCAGCCTCTACTCCCTCCCTATTCTGTAGTGACCACCTAGGGAAGGCCAAGCATTAAACTCGGCCCCTTCTAATGACTTTCAGAGGAACTTGGCCTCCTCTCTTCGTGGGCCTGTTTGCACCAGGGAAAAAGTCCATTGAATTTAAAATTGCATCAAGCATTTTAAGGGGGCTGTTCAGAGGCAAAGAGCTGCTTAACTCCCAGCTGCACTTTTGAGGGATCATAATTTGACTCCAAAATCAGCCTTTGTTTGAGCAGTTGTCGAGCTCAACACGAAGCCTCTCATTCCCCTCAGTGCAGCCTGGACTTCAAAGGTTTCTGAGAGCAGCAGACACTGAGAATTATTTAACAAAGAGGGATGGCAGACAGCTCTGCACAACCCTGTTTGCCCAGAAACTGCAATCCCTCTGCACACAGGATGCAAAAACAAACAGAAAAGACAACACTGCCTGTGGAGATTTGCTTTGAGCTGTTCCAACACCAGGCAATGCTCAACCATGAGCAGCACACACCCAAATTTTGTGTCTGCACACCAAAACCCACTGATGATGGCAGGCGAACACTGCCAAATGAGCCCAGAACCTCACCTTTAGTGCTGAGTGACTTGGTTCTGACTTATTGTTTTCAAAGAGGATCAAAGCCTGGCATTCAAAAACCCCATCAGGAGTTTCCACACGATGCTTATCAGTCAAAATGAATGTGTGTCAATAGGTTTTGACAGAAAAGTGATTATCTGCGTTACATAAACCACAGAATTTCATGACTATTCCTCAGCTTGTCATTAAAATACATTGACATTTCAATTTAAGTCATCTGGATATTGCTGTGACTCTCCTTTACACTGCAACTCATCCTAAAAGGGGGTGTAAAGCAAGGGAAGGCTCTGAGCTGCTGGGGAGCTGGGTTCAATCCACAGGCAATTCCTTCCATCCACGGCTCCCAGAAAATTCAGGGAAAAATCCACTTCTGTGATAATGGCATGTGCTCTTCTCCCTCTGGAGAGAGGAGGTGGCAGGAGAGAAGTGTGGGAGAACAGGGGATAAGGAACAGGAGGCCTCTGGGTGTGGGATGGCTGCAGAGCCACTCTGATATCACAGAATCCTGGAGTGGTTTGGCTGGGAAGGGACCTCAAACCCGTCCAGTGCCACCCCTGCCATGGACAGGGACACCTCCCACTGCTGGTGCTCCAAAGGGGTGGAACTGCCTGGTCTCAAAGGTCCCTTCCCAGCCAAACCATTCCCTGAATTTCTGATTCCCAAACTTCCCTCCTGCCGCTGGGAAATGTTGGTTGTTCCTGCTGGGAAGAGCTCCACAGCACAGGCAATTATCCTGCAGGATCTGTCACCTTAATCAGCCCCAGAACAGGACAATTTATTCTCAATGCAACATTAATTTCAGACAGGCAAAAGTGAAACCTTTTAGTGGCTTAATGCAAAAAGGGGGGAGAAAATGCAGATATCCCACTAAACACCAGTAGTTAAAGATAAAAGGGAAAATAACAGCTATCATGGGAAGGAATTCATCCCACCTGGAGCAGGAGAATTACCAACAGAATGCACAGCCAGGAAAATGAAAAAAAAACCAACAGGGCTTGTCTTATCCGTGGAATTAAATCCAGATCCTATAGATAACAACATGTACCCCTGGGGGGGGGGTCAGTTCTGGGTATATAAACACTTTAAATAACTGGGGCAGGTGGATTTTAAAGCCCTGAGGCTCCTTTGAAGCCGTGTGGAAGTCAAATAAAAGTTTCAGCAGCAAGACTGGATGCAACCGGTTTTTATTAAAGATAACCCCATTCCATTTGACACTTCCAACAGGACACGTTTTCAGCTCAGGAGTACCAGCATGGGTTTTTGGGGATGGAGTATTCTGGTTTTGCCTTTTGGGTTTCTTTGGAGGCTGAGCTGTCAAAAGTTAAAAACAAGCACTGGGCAAACATTCAGAAAATCCATGGAGCACTGCATTGGAAACTTGGATTTGCTCACTGCCACAGTCATAAAGCACTTTCTCTTATTTTAACCATGGATCAAACAATGGGCATTTTGTTACTTTATTTCTAACTATTCCTTCAAATATTCCTTCGACTCCCAGGTCGCTTTTCCTGCAATTCAAGAAGTTTGCACCATTTGGGGTTTCATTCCACAACCTCTTCTCTGACTTGAGGTTTGTACTCCCTAAAAGACACCTGGTTCTTGTCCTGTATGAAGAGACTCGGTGAGATTTTCCTCCCTCTCTGAGCTCTGTTGGCAAACTCATTTCTGCTGCTCCATCAGAGATTTTGGCTTCCCTTTCCAAATGCAAATATCCGAGCGCATGCATTTAGTAAAAGCCATAATGGGAATTTATTTGCACTCCAAACCATCTGACCACTGGTTGTCACCAGCATGCAAATACCAGATGGAAAACACTCCATTGCTTCCCAAAGATCCCACTTATTTAATATTTTCTTCCCAGAATGCCTCCACAGTGAGTTAAACACACTGCAACCACTTCTAGTTAGCAAGAGGCCTGGCTGTGGCTCTCACCTCTGTCACTGCTCGCCCAGAAATCCAAGGATTTCAGTGGGATTGGATGTGAGCTGAGGAGGAGGAGGAGGTGGCACACCCAGGGCCACGCTGCAGTGACAGGTGGCAAAGCCAGGAGCTGCTGCTCGGCTACCAGGCACCACTGTCACACACACGGGGGATGGCTTTGAGCTGCCACAGGGCAGGGGGAGATGGGATTCTGGGGAGAAATTCCTCCCTGTGAGGGTGGAGAGGGGCTGCGATGGAATTCCCAGAGCAGCTGTGGCTGCCCCTGGATCCCTGGAAGTGTCCAAGGCCAGGCTGGAGAACCCTGGGACAGTGGGAGGTGTCCCTGCCATGGCAGGGGTGGCACTGGGTGGGCTTTCAGGTCCTTCCCAAACCAAACCATTCCATGATTTTATGATTCCGTGATCATCTGAAAATGCCAGTCATGTGCCCGTTGTTGGGGGAGGCAAGCACATGGCATTTATCCCTTCTTTTAACAGCTGTTATCTCCAGGGGAGCCCACACCAGATCCTGCTGTAGGTGCTCTTTCAGACCGATCCAACATCCATTCCACATGGAATTTGCAGAGGAAAAGCTGCTTATTCCAAGGTAAATATGGAAAGCTCTGTATCAGGGAGTCAAGAGTGTGTGGTCTTGGCATTCCCTCTATCAGGCAAGTCTTTTAAAAAAATACACTTTTTTTCTTTACTCTTTGTCTCTTTTCTACTTCTGCCTCCAGCAGTTCCCATGGGTGCTCTGCACCCCCTTTGCTGGGACACCCAGAGGAGAGCAAACAGCTTCCAGAATCAGTTCTGATCTGTTGTCCCTGAGTCACCTCCCTGCACTCTGTCACTGCCAGGATGTGAATCCAGCTGGAGGTAACTTGCAGAATTTAAACAAATGCAAGATTTGCACTTGTTGGCCCCTAAATCTGCTGGTGCTCCTTGAGTGACCTTGGCTGCTCCGGCTTGGGAAAGGCACCGACCTGCTCCCGACATGGACCGTGGCTGTGCTCCCGCTGCAATAACAGAACTGAGACTGCTGCTGCAGGAGTTTTTATCCGGGGTGAGGCGGGGTCAGCTGGCACGTGCTGTGCTCTGTCAGGTGCCACTTTGTCCCCAGGGCACAGGCAGAGAATTCAGAGCAGCCCCTGGAGCACCAAGCCAGCAGGAAGGCTGTTCCAGGCGTTTCCAGGAGCAGCTCTGCTCTCCGTTCTCTCCCTGCCATACAAAAGGCAACAAGAACAATGTAATTATGCTCATGAATCAGCAGCACTTCGTTATGAAAATATGAGAGACTAATGAAAGCAGCTCCTTTCTGTGTCACTGCAGCAGTTCCAGCAGTTCAGAGTTGGGAGCTGAGAGATATTAAAGATTCTGCTCTCCCTTCCTCTGGAGCCAGGCGAGAACCCAGCAGATAACACAGACAGCTTCCACTCACAGCACTAATGACAAGGCTGGCATTAAATTATCACATTGCAAGGCACACTACTATTTTCTTCTGAAAAATCCTCCTGAACTCCGAGAATGTGGCACAAACCCAGCATGGCCCAGACAAAAGGAAGAGCTGCCCCAAAGGCTCCCGTGGGCATCTGTCACCGAGTGTCCCACTCTGAAATGCTCCATCCTTTAAATCTTGCGATATTTCACCCTTATGGAAGAAAATTTCTTCATTGTGTGACTTTCCTGGATTTTGCCAGTTGTTTGCTCTGCCAGCTGAGGGCTGACAGGCAGCAGTGGTGCAAATCTCATGTCAGGGTGTGACTGAGCCAAGAGCCGACTCGAATGGTGCCCCTGCAAACGGTGACATCAAAGCGAGCTGGGTACAGAGAAATTCAGAAACAATCGAGCAAAACAATTCCACCCCTCCTGTGCAGATGAAAGTGAGCTCTGTTTCTTTACGTAAATAACATTCTGCTGGATTCTACCATCAGATTTGCATCAGAATTTAAATAAGAGCTGCCATGCAGACGCTAAGAGCTCTCTTTGCTAATACTGGTTCTTAATTTGTCATTTCTGAGCTTGATTGAGGTTATTCTGCCCCTCAGCCCCGATTCCTGCAGCATAATGCCAGCAGTAACTGTTTCACCCGCTTAAGTCATGACGTGTTTATTATAAACAAAAATCAATCCCTAACAAATAAAATCAAAAGCCAGTGAAGAGTTAAACCAAAACTCCCCAGCTCCTGCGAACAACACACTGGTTTTTTCTGAGCTTCCCCAAAAATGAAGCACAAGGCAGGACTGAAACTGAACCAAGCCTAAGCCTAAATAAATCAACCTGTGGTTAAGAAGATTCAGACAAGGTCCAGGAGCACAGCCTGTTCATAAATCCATCCCTGACCACACAAAAGGTGGTGTTGAAACCCAACATTTTATGATGCTCCAGAATAGAAATGTTTTTCTCTAACAACACCAACAGATTACACCCTCAACCCGTGATCCTGCCAATAAACAGCTCATTATCAGCCTTGTCCTTATGGCTCATTAGTTTTTTTAAAAAGTAGGGGGGGAAGAAATGGAGAAAACAAGAGGGATCAGTGGGGTCTGATGAGGATTAAAGGGAGTGATGTTTCCTCCTGCCTGTGCCTCCTGCTTGTCCTTCCTGCTCCAACCTCGGCATCGTTCCTGGCCTGGGGAAGGGCAAAACACCAGGAATAAACTGTGATCCTGTGGCTAAACTGAATTCCTTTGGAAAAGGAATTTCTCTGGGAGTTCTGTGTTGAAGCAAAGGACCAAGGATGTAAAACATGGGGTGTGAGGAAGGGAATTTGCATTTGAATTAGTGAGAAAATTGTACCCCCAGTTTGTAAACACCTGTACCTTTAAAATCCCTGTCTCAGTTCTCCTGAGACAACTCCAGAGCAAAAAACACTTTAGAAAGGTTTTCAGAGATTTCAACCGTTTAATCCCTTTCCATCAACTGAATGTTACCATTTGGGGTTTTTCTGCCATTTACCCATTTGCTTCCATAGGAACAAAACTGCTGGAACAGCAAAGGGTTTCTGGAGATTTCAGCCTGAATATCCAGAATTCCCAAAGCTTTTGGCATGAGTGGGTGCCCTGGAGCTGCTCTGCACTCCTGGCAGATCAGATTATCCAGGATTCATCCTCCTGGGAGAACATGGAGCTGATCCCAATGAGTTATTGCTGCTTTTTCTGTTATTGTCCAGCCCAAACTTTTGTTCACAGGGAAGGGAAGAACGCTATTTATATAAAAAATTGAAATAATGTGCCTAAAACTGCGCCACCCTGAGCCCCAAAGCCTGGCAGTGGCATTGCTGATCCAAGTCTGCCTATCCACGACCTCCTCCAGTGCTCCTGGGATGACTCAATTTGAGGCCGGCACAAGAAGTGAGGGAAAAAACTTAAAAACCACCTTAAAGCACAAAAAAACCCCACCAGAAATCTGGCTTTGCATGTGCTGGCTGCTCCTCCAGCAAAATAATGGCATTCCTGGGGTTTGAAAGGATGGAACTGCTCCCCGTGTGCCTTGGGGACAGGGCCCTGGTGAGAGGCCAGCCCAAGGCATGCCAGGGGCCGAGCAGAGCGGCGCTGCCCCTGTGCCAGGGCTCCCAGGGGCCCGGGATGGCTCCCAGGGGCCCGGGATGGCTCCCAGGGCTGGGCTTCGTCTCCAGCTGGGGGCCACTGGATGTTGTGTGGTGCTCCCCCATTGCAATCTCTGTTTATAAATCTGGGAGAAAAATGCATTTTCCCGAGCTGCAGCTATGGCAACGAGTGGCTCGATACTGAGCTGGGTTGCAGGGGGTGATATCCAAAGGATTGGGGGTTTTTTGTTAACTTGTGAAATAATTTATTGGAAAATCTGGGACAATTAGAACTGCTGGCCATGTATTTATTCAGCATGGAGGGGTTTCAAATTCCACAATGTTGTCTGGTAAAAATTCAATTTTTTATTCAGCTTTGTTTCTCAGGGCTGATTTTTATTGAAAAAGAAAAAAGAAAAATAAAAACCCCAACTGACTCACCCCAAACTTCAAATTCTGAACTTTTGTTCAGCAAGACTTCTGAAAATCTGTGATTTCACAACTGGCCCTACAGGTTCCAGCTCTTCCAGAAATGAGACCCCTGATCCCATAATATTCTGAATTTGGGGATACCTGTCACTGTCTGTTCTTTTGACATCCTCTTTGACACCACTATGTGTCAGCTGCTCCTGAATTACAGCAAAGAGTGGGATAAAGATTTAGGTCTTAAACCTGTGCCTTTGATAAATACAGCTCTGAAAATGGCTATTTTGGGGAGAAGGGTTTGAAATATCCAACTGCTGGCACCAATGTTTCAATTAACCACGTCCTTGGTACCACCTGCTCACGTATTCTTAGGGTGTTGCCACATGAATTTATCACTTTATGGGGAAACCACTCATTTTGGTGCTACTTTAAGAGATCGATTAAAGCAACTCCACAAATCATGAGTTGGTGTTTCTTGGCCAAGGACTGGCATTTGATGTTCATGGCTAAAATCAGTCCATCAATCAATAAATGCCTCAATTTCCCCTTTTTTAAAACAAGGAAAACAGCACTGCTTTTGTTGTGAAATACTTTGAGGTTCATCAGGAAAAGGTGGATGTTATTGGCAATATCCAGCTGGATGCTGAATCCCTGCATGTGTCTCCTGCAGGTCCAGGAAGCCATAAAATAATTGAGGAACCATCTGCATACAAATGACCAAACAATGGACTCCAAATCCTTGGATTTCCTTTGATTCACTCCCAACAGTCCTGCAGAAACCCCAACCTTTTCCTCCTGGTGTCAAGCACTCGCCTCTCCCTCGCCCAGTGCTTGCCTTGAGTTGTTGCCACAGCTGCTGGGAACGTCATTATCAGAGGAGCAGCTCGTCTAAATTATTAAGAAAATGGCACAATTGATGTTTCTATAATTCACAGAATTCCCCATCCGAGCCTTGAAATCAATTATGGAAAACATCAGGCTCCTCTGTCTGCCTTTGGAGCAATTTCAAGAACTACTATTTTATCCTCATTTGTTCCAACGCTATAATTGGCCATTGACTTTGATGAAGCTCTTGAGCATGAGGGCTCCGTCCTGCCTCTGCTTCTCTTTGCAGGGAATTCCACCCCTTCCCTCACTCTTTTTATTGCAGCTGAGTTGGTTATTCCCAAAGTATCTTCTCTAATTTCCCTCCCATAAATCCGTTTTCCCCTTTTATTCTCAGATTTAGGGACTGTTCCTCCCTAGGTTTCTCTTCCTGGTTCCAAAGTCCTCACTCTGCGTTGGAAGCACAACAGAACAAGGAGATGCTCAACTGCTGGGCACCAGCTTGTTGAATTCTGGGCAGGATTCCTCATTCCTTTCATCAAATTGCCACAATCATTGAAATTCTCTGCAAAATGATCACTTCTCTGAAATTAGGAGGTGTCTGAAATTAATTCAGTGTCTTAAATGCAAAGCACCCGAAGTGCCAGCTCATCACTGAGAGCTCCAAGCCCTCATTGCACCTGGATGTCAGGACGAAAGGAGGCTGAGCTGAAAACCAGACTCCAGAACTCTGGGAGCACCTGTGAAGGTTTTGGTTTTGGTTTCTGCCCAGTGCTGGACAAAAATGACATTTTTATGCCGTGAGGAGGATGTGTTTTAAAAGCATCCCCCCTTACAAAGGTAAAAATGCTGTACCATCGCTGAATGTTGCTGAATGTCCCTGGTTTCACTGTTTCCATGGCAAGATGAGGGGAGGAGAATCCAGCGGGGACGAGGCAGGAGCAGGTCCTGTGTTTAACTGTTAACAGCTGATGGAGAAGATTGGTAAATACTGAATTCTGACACCGCCAAGCAGGGCCCTTCCTGACATGTCCCTCTGATCCCTGGCACTAGCAACAGCAGATCACCTCTGTCCTCTCCCCTGACTCCATCCAGCCTCCAACTCCATTCCTCTGGCTGCAAAACTGTGGATGAGAGCAATGAAGGGTGAAAGCAGTGCCCTTTTTAACAGAGAAAACAACACAGATAAACCTCCTGAACCCTGACAGGACCCTCGGCGTTTCACCACTTGCCCTGAAAAATGTTTCCTTTCGCCTCGATGAACACCAGGAGTCCCAAAAGGTGCCTGATTCCAGCATCTGCTTGACCTGGCTGCCTCCCTCTGCCAGGTATTTAAGCATAAACTTTGAACTAAACCCTGGGGGATGTTTGTGCATGGTAAGGAACTCACTCAGTGACCAACGCTCTTCCCACCCCAGAATTCTCCATTCCAAACAAATTGAATCTATCAAACTTCTGAATTTCACCAAGGAACAGCAGAGAGAAGGGAGGGGCAGGTTTGGAGGGTTTGTCGGGTCTGCAGGTGTGGAAAAGGTGAGGTTAGAGCCCAAAACTGGGCTTGTGTGGTGCTGACAGAGCTGAAGTTTGGGATGAATGTTGTTTAACTTTCCTAAAATCCAGTCCTTGCACTGGCTGCTGCTGGGAATGAATTCTGGCCACTGGGATCAGGGCAGGTTTAAGGCCATTATCACTCGGGCAGAAAGTCCATTATCCATTCAGCCACTTGGGCCTACTTTTTTTTTTTCCTTTCTTTTCCACTTCCCTGCACATCAGCTGATGGTATTGACTCATCCTACTGCAAAAATAAACATTCTTGGATGTTGAAAGAATATTTGAAATCAATTCTTGACTCACTGCAGATATCCAGGTCCTTGGGCTCGTCTGGCTCCTTCCTGAACTGGAAGGCAGAACTCTCGTTAGAGACAAATTGCTCCCATAAATAAAACAAATCCCTGAGACCCTGCAAGGTCCTGCAGAGGGATTTTCCTTCAGAATGGTCAAAGCACTGGACAAGAAAAGCCAATATTGGGTTATCTTGTCAGGATTTCACACAGCAGCTTCCTGAAAAAGCAGGGAGGAATTGAAGTGGCACCAGCAGAAACAGGGAATGGGTTTATCTGAGCAGAAAGGGGGGTGTGAAATATAAATCCTGAGTTCCTCCTCAACCCTTACCCCTGTTTGGAGACCCAGAATTACACGGCTGAGTTGTCCAGTTTTGTGCTGCAGTCGACGGAGAGGTTTGGAAAATCGGGATGGATACAGCAAGATGGCCAAAAATGAGTGGTAGGCTCGAGAAAACCTCCTCCAGCACGAGATTTTAAATCCTCAGTCTATTTATGCCATGGCAAAGGAGTGAGCAGCTTATCCTGAGTACAGAACTCCTGAGGAAGCAAATAGTACCAAGGAGAGCTTTAAAATCCAAATTTAAAAGATTTTAAAATATCCAAAGGAGCAGTAGCCAGGCGTGAAATGCCAGCGGCACGAAGGCGGAGTCAGCATTAATTCAGGTGTTTGTGCAGAGAAGGATTTCTGTGCTGAGCACCGGGGAAAGGGCTGAGGGGAGGGCAGGCACCTTTGCTTTCTGGGTGCCCCAGTCAAGCCTGAATGGCTTAATTATTGAATTAATTAACTGGACACAAGTGAGGGAAAGCTGACAGCCCCCCCCTCCCCCCAGCAGGTTTTTCTAACCCAGCATGTGTTTTAAAACTTTTAATGGATCTCTGTTCTTTGGAGCCGGGTGGAGTGGGCACTGCAATCACCCCAGGGAAATGGGATCCTATTTTATATCTCATTTGCAGGAGTGAACACCCGGGAGGTGCTTTCCTCTGCCAGAACCCATCAGCCCCACCTGAACACGCAGCATTTGCTTTCTGCCTGCTCCAAACAGCACTCGAGGATGTGTTTTAGTCTGGCCTGGCCTCATTAACTGCCTGGTACGGGGGGGAAGAGCAAACCCAACAGAAAGTGGTGTGTTCTGTGTACAGAACACGTGGGCTGGGCAGGGGGATGCACGAGCAAATAACAGCAAACAATAAACCTGAGTTTAGGGGAAGGAGAAAAGCAGGAGAGTTAAAAATAAGCTTACCTGGAATTGCATTGGGAATGGGGAAAAGTGGAGTCTGGCTTAGTAATGAGAACATAAAAATCCTGTTTGGTCCCACTGCAGGAAGGGTTAATGTGTGTTTGTGACAGAGGGTGTGGGTAAATCACCTGAGAGGACAGAACTTATATTTTATTTTATTCCTTATTTTCCTCTCTGGCTGGAGGGTGGCCCTTCCTTAGCTCGAGTGCCAGGTGCTGCCCACAACATTCCAGCTGCAGCCAGACCCTCCTGAAGAAATAGAACAGCCAGGATTCCCCAAGAGAGGAGGTGGAGAGGCCACGCGTGGGGCTGAGCAGGGCCAGGCTCCCACTCACCCATCCCACTGGACACAGCTGGAACATTTAGACTCAGTTCCCTGTTCTCAGCTCAGACTCAGAGGGTTCTGGTTTCTCTGGGACTCTTGTGGCTCTCCAGGGGTGACACACAGCCACCCTCTAAGGAGAGAGTGGCCCAGGTGCCTCAGTCAGTCCCTGGGATGCTGGAGCTCCCCAAATCCACGCTGTGGCTCTGGCACATCCCAAATACAAACCTTGCCCAGGGCACAGGGACGGAGTCTGACAGGGCTCAGGCTGAGCTTCATTTCCGTGCCCACAAACCATTCAGCCCTTGGCCCTGAGGGCGCTGAGCTGAGCTCTGCTCCTCACCGAGCTCTGCTGGGGCAGCTCCCTGCTCCTGCGTTCCCTCATCCATCGGGAGCATGCGGCTCCTCCAGGGCAGGGGTTTGTGTGCAGTGCCGGGGCAGTGCCAGGCATGAGGAGCCCAGAGCCTCGACTGGGGCTATCATGGACATTTCATCTTTGAATCAACCCCAGATGACCCCACCTTGCATCGCTAAGGAGCTGCTCCGAGCGATCCCAGGGATTCCATAACAATGTGTTCCCGCAGGGAAGGATCCCTCGCTGTGCAGCGTCTGCAGGGCTCGGCCCATCAGTGTTTCAGCAAACAAGATTAACATTCCAATGTACTTCCCCAGCCCAAAAGTACGATCTGCACCTGAATAACAAAAAAACTATAAAAACATTCCCACCTGCAAAAGTTTCATTCGTTTGCAAAGCGAGCGTTGAGCCCCAATTATCCCAAGGAAAGAGGAATACTGCAAAAATTATCAGAGCTTTGCCCTCCTTGTGATTAACATTCCTTGATAAACTGCGAGCAGGATCATGTTAAAACTATTACATTAATATTCCTCAGAGACTTGGGCTATAATTTTAGCTTCTCTTTCTCACTCTCCCTCGTTTTGCCCTGTGAGTCAACATCGGAGGATGGCTGGCAATCAGCTCCTGCAATTATCCTTCTCCCTGGACTGGAATTGTTAACCGTGCCTTCCACTAATAGAACTGCAAATGAAAGGGATCCTTTTCACTGGTATTTACTGGCTGAACGTTCTGCTCGATGGCTCCGGAGCTCTGGGCACGACGCTGAGCAGAGGGCAAAGAGGACGAGTTTGATTTGCGCTCGCTGCTCCGAGGGCTGCGGTGGGAACAGAGACAGGGGCAGGGAGCAAAGGGACACAGGGACAGCCAGGGGACCCGAGGGCGCAGGGAGATCTCGGTGGGACACAGGGGTTTCCCAGGCTGGGGAATTCTTGGGATCACAGAATGGTTTGGGTTGGAAGGGATGGTAAAAGTCAGCCAGTGCCACCCCTGCCACGGGCAGGGACCCCTCCCACTGTCCCAGGGGGCTCCAAGCCCCGTCTGGGAATTCCATCCCAGCCCCTCCCCACCCTCACAGCCAAGAACTCCTTCCCAATATCCCATCCCTGCCCTCTGGCAGTGGGAAGCCATTCCCTGTGTCCTGTCCCTCCATCCCTTGTCCCAGTCCCTCTCCCTGGGTCTGTGAATTGTGCAGCCCATGGAAGTTCTGTCCCACAGCCCTGAGCTGCCCTTCCTTGCCATTGGCCACTGGCTGGGAGATGCCACAGAAACTCAAGATGCTGAAATTTGACACAATCGAAGTTTTATCTCCTGGCTCTCACTTTATTTACCCTGACTGAATTAAAAACAAACCCCAGATAACACGTGATATATGAAACTTGATCCTAGATCTGGAAATTGCAGGGATTTTCTAACCCAAGGGCACTGTTTGGAAATGTCCTCATGCTCCAGAGCCAAACAAGCACGTCCTAGTGGTACCTGAGCTCCCGGGGCAAAAGTTGTCTCCTGGATCTGATCGACTTTGCTCTTCCCAACCTTTTTATACAGAACTATTCCTCTTCCTAGAAACCCCCGCTCCTTCCTGCGTTCCCCTAAATTTAAGCAACCCAAAATCTAAACACAAAATGCTTTTCATTCTCAGCAAAACTTTCAGCAGAGGAAAAATAATTTCCTTTTTCCCCCACCTCCTTTCATTTTTGCTAGGTTCTCCTCAGCATTCCACATGCTAAACTCCTTTGAAAATCCAGGGTGGAATTATAAGATTTAAAATACGCAAGTCCCCTTTGCTTTCAGAAGTTGTTATCCAGGAGATACTTTTCTGCTGGAAAATTTGGAAAATCCGGTGCATAATGACTCAAAATTATCTTCCCTTGCGGCTGTTTGGCTCTTTAATGCTCGGGTCTTTCAATCTTTCTCCCTGGTCCCTGAAAAATTCCATCTCTTTTGGTTTATGCTCCTCTGAATCTTTCAGTTCCTACACCAGAACATACATGGAATTTTGTGTCCATAAAAAGGAGCAAGATTTCCCAGATTTTCTCATTATTCCTGAAAGGAACAACTCCTTCTTTTATCCCTTGAATGAATCTCCACAGCCCAGACCCAACCACAGCAGCTGAGCATGAACCTCCTGAACTGGGGCCAAAAGAAACAGAAACAAGATGAATTCCCATTGGGTGTTCCTGCCATGGCTTGAGCTGGAAAGTTTGGATTGCAGCCTGAAAATAGGAAAATCCAGAGGTGCCTCATTAACATCCCCTTGTAATGAATCAATCAAGGAGCCCCCTTGGAAAGGGGTGGGATCCTTCACAGCAGCCACAGGGCTAAAATCCCATCCCAGAAAACTCACTGAGGGAATTTAATCTGGGAAATAACATTGGTTCACACAATTCCTCTTTACAAAGCATTAAACCCAGCGGAATTCACTGGCCACTCAACCAAAACGAGATTAAATAAGGAGAGAAACGGGGGAGCATCTTCACAGCTCCCAGAGGATGGGGAATGGCTCAAACCACGGGAAAAGGAGGGACGGCCTCGGGTTTTGGGGTCATGGAGCTGCTTTGCTTTGGTTTTAAACACAGAGTCTGCAGGATCCACAGCTCTCACCCCTGCCCAGGAAATACCTGAATTTGTTGGATTTAGGCTGGAGAAAACATTAAATGGAATTAAGAAACAAAGAAAAGAGAAGCTGCATAATCTTAGACGTCCTTCCCCTGGAGCGTGGGCTGGTGGTCTGGGGAATTTCCTCCAGGAGAACGCGAAGGGCAATCATGGGAATGTCAGGAAGCAGCATTTTAAGTCCTAAAATCATAAAATCCAAGCAAAGCAGAGCACTGGTCACTGCTGGAGATGCTGGGCAGGAGATGCTGCTCTGGAGCAGCAATGCTGAAATGATCTGAGCTTCCAGGCCACGTCTTTGTCCAAAATTGTATTTATTCTATGGAAATAGCAGCTTGGGTTTGTCAGCCTGATGATGTCAGCAAAAGGATTCTGGGACAGAATTTAATTTCGTGCTGACTTCCTTCTGATCTGCTGCTTGATATTAAAGACTTCAAAATCCAAAACTACAGGCCCATTTTACAGGCAGTGAGCTCCTGTTTCCATGTCTGAGGACAAGGATAAAACAAGTCCCAGGGTTTGCTGCTTCCAGAATTCCAATTGCTCATTCCCAAGGTACATTTTCCAAAGCACCTCTGAGAACGCTCCCTGCAAATCTCTTAAAATCTGTCGGAGCAGCCCCTGGCAGTGCCCAGCAATTCCCGTTCCCTGCCTGGATGTTCTTCCTCAAAATGGGCATGGAGGATTGGAACATTCCCACTGCACACCTGCACAGAATTCCTGACCTGCTTCCCAGAAGGAGATGGAGTCAGTGAAACAAATAAAGGTGTTGCTCAGGCAAATAATCTCCTTTTAATTTACAATATTATTATAATAAATATAATTAATGGTATTTATACTTATTATACTTTTTTCTACTTCAGGAAGCCTGAGTTGAGGAGCTCCTCCCAGCTCTGCTATTCCAAGCTCCACCTGCTGGTTCTCCCTAAGCACCAGCTCAGACAGAGCCACGGCAGCCCAGGGATGAAGTCTCACCCTGATTTAATTCTTCTTCCCTCGCTCCCCATTTCCTCAGAGTGTCCCCCGGCTCCTGCAGGATTCTCCCCGGGGCAAAACCTTGTGGACAGAGTTTGTAAATCCTCAAGGGAAAGCTTGAGTGAGCTGGACATTTCCTATTTCCAATTTTTTCCCTATTTCCCATTTTTTCCCATGCCTTCTGGCAAAAGGAGGAATTTCAGAAGAGAAAGGAAATCAGAAGGAAATTAAAAAGACGGAATTTTAAAGGCTCAGGTAAAGTTCAGAGCTGGTTCTCTGCCAGGTTCCAGACCTGCCCACCCTAACTCCAAACTGCCTCCAAGGGCTCTGCACTGCCAGTGCCCCTGGAATGTTCATTGGTTCCACATCCCGAACCAATCTGACACCTCTGTTTCAACTAATTCAGAATTTGGCATCAAACCACTCAAATTCAGCATTGGATCCTTTGTTTTTCCCTGCTCAGGTTTTCCATAACCTCTCCATAATGGGAATTATTGGCTCGCTTTCCTTCTTTTCCATCTATTCCCGAGCCACTCAGTTCCTGTGCGCCGAAGCTTTCCTGGGATGAGGATTAGGAGGAAAAACGGACACATGGGAACAGCTCCGGGGCGGAAAGTGTTTGGTGTGAGGGGAGACCACTTAAAGACTGGATTTTTTTCCCCAAAATAATTAAATTTATTAAATTACTGCTACTCAGAACAACCTCTCTGAGAACTAAACCCACATTTTAAGCCCCTGTTTTAGACTTAGCTCAAAATATTTGTTTTTTGGCAGTGCCTTTATGGGGATTTGGGATAAAAACTGGAATATTCTGTGGACTTAGAGTTGTAGAAGATTCTCAAGACTCCTGAAATCCACACATTTCTCATTATTCCCACACTTCCAAAGCTCTTGATCTTTTTCCTGCTTCCTGCTGAGTTTCACGAGGCTGCCAGAGATCCCCAAAAGGATCCACGTGGTGAAAACTTCCATGGAAAAATCAGCAAAGGAACCTGATACCCAGAGTTAATGAGGCATTTTGGAAATCAGCTGCATTTTTAAGGAATAACACATAAAGCCTGGCATTATCCATTGGGATGTTGGGAAATTCGGGCTCAGCGCACAACTGAGGATGTGTCAGCGCACAAATCAATCAGAGATCCCCATTGGTTGTTCCTGTAATCCAGGGAGGAACAGGAAATTCACTGAAACAAACTGCAGAAAATGTCATTTCCATGTATTATTTATGGATAACACTGATATCTAAAGAGCAAAACCTCGTGGATCATGAGAACTGCTGGGTGCATTTTTAATAAAGGGTTGTTTGTTGGGTTTTTTTCCGGAGAATTTTAACCTATAAAGAATCAGAGGAACCATTTGAGAGGGGCTTTCTGCAGCTCACATGAGAGATCAGCAGAGCTGGGGGCAAAACTCCCACTTCTCTCATATCATCCATTGGAGTTCCTCAATACTTGTAATTCATCTTTATTTTAACTCCTGAAAAAGCACCAATGGTGTTTTTCCAGCACAAATCACACCAAAATCCGTGTAGGATCTCGGGGTGTTCTGCCACGCAAACACCAAATAAAAGAAGATTAAATCTGAATTTTGGGAGGCTGCACCCGCATCTGCCCAGCCTGTGCTGCCACGGGGATGGGAAATGGAGAGACGCCGAAGCGGGGAGCTCCGGACTCGGGGGGAGCGATGCTCAACGCGAGCGGAGCGGGGTTGGGATCCTCCCCGGAGCTGTTCCCGCGCCGGGCCGGGCCCGGTGAGGCTTTCCCGAGGCATCAGCCGGGCTGGAGGGAGCGGCGGCCCTTCATCTGAGCGGCTGCTGAGGGAGAGGAGAGGCCGCCAGGCTGAGCTCAGCTGGATCAGGGCTGAGGCGGCACAGCTGGATCGGGGCTCACACGGCACAGCTGGATCAGGGCTGAGGCGGCACAGCTGGATCGGGGCTCACACGGCACAGCTGGATCGGGGCTGAGGCGGCACAGCTGGATCGGGGCTGAGGCAGCATAGCTGGATTAAAGAATGACATGGCACATCTGGCTCAAGGCAGACCTGGCACATGTGGCCTTAGGGTGGGTATAACACATCTGGTTAAGAGATGATCCAGCACATCTGGATTAGGTCTGGCACAGCACATCTGGCTTCAAGGCTGACACAGCACATCTTGATTAGGGCTGATTCAGCACATCTGGCTGAGGGCTGATGCAGCACATCTGGCAATAGGATGACCCAGCACATCTGGCTGAGGGCTGATGCAGCACATCTGGCTGTAGGATAACCCAGCACATCTGGCTCCGCATTTCCCTTTGCTCTCCCCTGGCCCCGGAGCCCACACGGAGCTGCTGCAGCCCCGCGACCCAAAGCTGCTTTATCGGGGTTCGTGTCCAGCACCAACCGTCTCGCTCTACAATCCATTAAACAAACACACAAAGAGGAAAACGTGGAATTATTAAAACTTAAAGAGTCTCTGATGGGACAATTCGGAAATGGATTCTCAGGACCCACAGGAAGGTAAAATCCTCCCAAGTTCTTTTCCAGTTCACAGCAGAAGCTGTGGGTCTGTGTGGCTCAAACCCCCCTTGTCAGAGGAATAGGGGAAGCAAAACACAGAAAAAGAAAATCTTTCCGCCACTAGAAGCTCCTGGTGATCCAGAGCTTCCCAGGAGTGCCCTGGGCCGGCATTCCATGGGAAATCCTCCCTCTCCAGCACAGCGCATGCGTCAGACCTCCTGAGACACGGAAGAAATGTTCCCTTTTCTCATTATTCTAATTTGTATTTATCCTGCTCTTTTAGGAAGGAGAGGCAAATCCTTCAGGCCTGGTGATATTTACAGCTGGAATTCTGTTGGAATTGGAATTTTAACATCTTTCCATGAGGGTTTTCAGGGAGAAGGGGCAGGCAGTGACCTGTGACGCCAAAAATAAACAGAAATCATGACAATCTTACACTCCAGGTGCCACATGAAGGAACTCGGGGGCTGTAGCACCATTTCTGAATGGGGAAATGGGAATTGCAATGAGCTGAGCAGCACTGATGGTCTGCAAATAGAACCAAGTTTTCCAAGGCTGGGTTTTCCAATTCCTGCTCCAGTCAGACACAACCTCCGAGCAAATCGAGTTACGTTCCCTGGAGAATGGGTTGTTATTTTTCCATCATCTCCCAGGTGCTCAAACATTCCAGTTTTTGATGTTATGGGGATATTTGCATTCCATCCCGATCCCATCTGGCTGTGATTTCCCCCAGCCCCTCACCTGTGCAGAGACAGGATCTGTCTCCCATGGAAACATCACTCAGGAGATCATGGAAACGGCTTCCCAGGCTCCCTGGGCTCCAGTAATTCCAGGCAGGAGCAAAAAGGAGCTGCCTGAGGATATGAAAGTCCAACAAAAACCTCCCTCCTTTTCCAGCACCTCAAGGACACCTCCCCTGTCCCAGATCTGGGAGAGGATCACAGGGTGGCCTTGGGAAATTGGGGTTTTCTGTCATGGTTTGTGCTGCAAAAGCCTTAAAACTGCATTGATTTACACTAAAGCCCTGCTAAAGGGCTGTTTGTTTATTTTATCCACCATCCTCACTCAAGACACAGCTCCCCAAATCCATTTTGCTAATTTTCCTTCACTTTGCTTCATTTTGCTCTCCAAATTCCTGTTTGTAGTATGAAATTAGCATTAATTATATTCAACTATTAGTCTGAAATGAGTATTTTTACTATTTTTCTGGACATTGTTTCTCTATCATCTCTGTATCTCGGTCAGGGCAACTCTTCCAGCTCAGCTGCTACCCACAAATCCTGACCAAATCTTGACTTTCCTGCCCAAATTCTCCCTGTGGGTCCATCCTGAAGCCTCCTGTGCCGCGAATCTGCTCTGTCCCAGGATGCAGCTCCCTTCCAGGAGCATGGGAGCCTCTCCTGAGCTCCCAGCGTGACCCGGTGACGCTGTGCCTGCTCTCCAGACTGTTCCGTCAGCCAGTGGGTCTGGAGCACCCATTTCCCGTCATTTCTCGGGGTAACCACCAGGACAGGATTCCCTATTTCATTTCCACAGAAATCCCATCACAGCTCACTCGGTTTCATCATCCCAAACCCGCTGGGCTCGCTCAGGACCTCAGAACAGCCCTAAAATTTAACACAACCCTGAATCCTGCCTTGAAGAGGAACAACTTCCCTCAGCCGGTACCTAAAACCTCAGGATTCCCCTAAGAAATCTTCGCATTTCAAAAGACTTCCCGAAACTTTTCTGTGTGAAAAGCTCTTTGAACTCCCAGCTGGAAGGTCCTGGGAGGATTTGTGCGATCCTGTCTCCTTGGAGAAGCTGATTAGGTGACATTAATACCTCGCAAAGAATCTTCCCCCAAAGCTTCGCTCGCTGTGCTGCCAGAAAGTGCCAACGTCAAGCATTTCATTTTCCCACTAATAACATTTCCCTATTATGCCTTCAAAAAAGAAATCCCAATCTGTTTAGCACTTGCTGCATTTCAGGCCTCCCATCACTCCTCTGCTTCTCATTTCTGAAGAGGGAAAGGGAGAAAAACTCCAGGGAGTCACCTTGAGAACGTGTTTGAAATTTGGGAGAGTGCAAATTAAAGCGAGGGATGGGAGGGGCTGTGAAGGTGCCACGTTTTTGGGGTGTCCATCCAATCAATCAGCAACCAAGTGAGATTCAGTTATTGCTGGGGGAACTGCCTTTGTTCTGTTTATCTTCCCAAGGATCCTGTACTTAACCTTCCCCCTGTCCCTGCCTGGAGCTGTTTGCTGGGTCTCATCAGGGAGGGCTGAGCAATAATCAGAATTTCCTGATGGAGAATTGTGCTGTTGGGAGATCCACAGCAGCCCAGGGGTCCAGGAATGCCACAAGGATTCCAGTACTTGACAGCACTGCAGAGTAAATTTAAGCTTTCCCTCTCTGACCTGGCACAGAGGAGAGGCATTCCTGGGATGGTTACTGGGGCTGAACCTTGAGAACGTTTTGCAAAACCCATCAGTGCTCTGCAAGAGTTGCCTCAGTGACGGGGCTGCTCCTGTGGCAAAGAGGGCAAAATTCCCAAGGACTGTTTGTTTTTAAGGCCCAGGTCAGAACTCAGGGCCCGCGGAGCTGGCTGGGGTGGTGAGGTCACAACAAATCCCATTTTCCTTCTGCACAATCCAGCCTCTGCCTGGAGCTGCTGCTCCTCCCGAGGCTGAGCTGCAGCCCGAGCTCCCAGCCCTGGGACGCTCCCTGCAATTACCAGTGTATGTGCATTTATTAACTCCTGATCATATTAAAGCAAGCGCCTCTCCAATGAGAGCAGTTCCTGGGGCTCCCAGGGAGGGAGCAGGTGTGGATCCTGTGGATCCTCCTGCTGGAAAGTCATTCCCGACTGGCAGGGACAGGGCTCGGGGCCCCCACTGCTCCTCTCAGCCCATGTCCCACCATGCAGCTCCTGCTAACCCAGAGTTCTGGGAAGCGGCTGTCTGACACCATCCTGCCTGCGGAATGTTGGGAAGAGAAAGGGAAATCAGTTTAAGGCCACCATGCATGGAGTGATGGAACGGTTTGGGTGGGAAGGGACCTTAAATCCCACCCAGCGCCACCCCTGCCATGGCAGGGACACCTCCCACTGTCACAGGGTGATCCAAGCCTTGTCCAGCCTGGCCTTGGACACTTCCAGGGATCCAGGGGCAGCCACAGCTTCTCTGGAAACTCCATCCCAGCCTCAGTCCAACTGCTGTGTCAGGATTCTCATCCCAGTTCACTTTATCCAACTGGTTCAAACACAAAACCTCAACAGAAACAACACAAAATATGAATTAAATGTCCCTCCTTTGTCAGGAAAACTTCTGGTGATATTCCATCTCCTCTGCTCCCAAGGTGCTGACTCGTGGTTTCCAGCTGGAACTGTCCATGTCCTCCTACATGGGAAAATACTCTCAGCTCTGAATTGGTGCCACTTCTTTCTGTTCCAGGACAGTTTCCACTTCCATGAGACGCAGAGAAAGGAAATCCAGAGGGACCTGGGCTCCACAGCAGCCCCTTGCCCCGGGGTGCCCCCTGTCCTCTCCCTGTGCCTGGATACAGCACGGCCCCGTCCCCTCTCTCAGAGTGACACAATCAGAACCCGGGACCCAGGAACAGCTCCGCACGTTCCCTCTCAAACCAGCCCTTTTCTGCAAGAGCTTCCCCATCCTCCCTCTCCGTACGAGGCACACAGCTCAGTAAAACCCCATTTCCTGGCTGTGGGGATCCCATTCTGCTGCAGCACCAGCGAGCCCAGCACGGCACCAGCGAGCCCAGCAC